>QQOI01000038.1:600000-922500 GCA_009729435.1 Phytophthora fragariae | reverse complement strand
GAAAGTTAGAAACCCGCTCTCAGCCGTTTCTAACTTTCAAATTTGGAAGTTACAAATAAGAAAATCTAAGATCAGAAACCCACTCTCTGCCGTTCCTATTTTTAGATTTCTTATTTGTAACTTCACGAAACCCCAGGTACAGATCTAGATTTTTTTTTAAATTTAACGACGAAGGGTTCACATACCGAAGCGGACAGGGGGGTTCTTATTACTCGTGACGGTTTCATTCTATCAATAGCTTAGTAAAACAAATGGATTGGCCGCCGAAGGGTCGTCTCTGCCGAAATATGTAACCGCCGAGGGGGATGGGCTAGAGGCAACTCCTGGGGGGGCCCCCGGCGGTATAGATGTCTAGTAGCTCCGCTAATAATACGCGCTCGGGGATGCGAGAACGTCCAGCAGTGGCACGAGAACGTCCAACAGTGGCACGAGAACGTGCACCTCGGATGCGAAAAGGTGCATCTTCAGATCCATAGCCGGGCGCCCGCCAACTTCACGCCCCCCTAGCTCGGCACTGGCGAGGAGTTATCGGGCGAGACTTACCTGGCAGCGTAGCGTATGAAAGGGGGAATCATCCCAGGGTAGAGAAAGGGGTGTCAGAGCGAACATAGACGCGATTTCAATCTTACGGGCGCCATAGCTCGGCCCAGACTTGGAGTCAGGACGGCGGACCTACGTATTTTTCTTTGGCCGAGAAAGGGCTATCGACATGGGGTATAGCAGGGACCTCGGGAGGGTACATAGAGTCGACCTACGACACTATTCGGACCGTAGATCGGCACCAACTGAGAGTTAGCCTCCCAAATTTTGGGACTAGGTCTGGGACGAGCCGGGACGTACATACAGAACATAACAGGTACAGCGGACGAGTAGAGAAAGTGCAATCTTGAAATATGATATTTCGAAAAAACAAAAATTCAAATTTCGAACTCGAAATTTATTCCACCAGATAGCGCGTGAAAAAGTGCACCTTCCTGGCCATAAATTGGGTTTCTAAAATTTAATCTACATCTTGATATTTAGAGAATAGCGTTTCCAGCTAGAAAGTACGTTGTGCAGAAGTCAGTTTTAAAAATAGAGGTTTGGGACATAGCCCATCGGAAAGAGCGCAAAAAGTACATCTAGGGGTGGTAGAGATGGGCGATAAAAATAACATTATAACTTAAATATTACAGTATTATTGTAAAATTTTATTTTTTAAATTTAATATTGCATTTTTGAGGTCAATTATGGAGGCTCCCGGTTCTACCCTCATGGATAGGAAGTTTTATACCTAGAAGTATGTGCTCACCAATTTTTACGGGTGTAGGTGCACGGGAAGGGGTTGACGGGTGTCGGATTTTACAGATTTTTTCTGGAGTGACGAGAAGATGAGGGTAGGAACGTCAAGTGATTTTCTGGGAGGCTTCCGAGGGGCCAAACCGGGACACCGGGGTCGTCGGATTCCAGATGTTAAGGTCTGTCTAGACGTAAAAAACCGTCCCGAATCCGCTCAGCATAGCAGCTCGGGCTGAAAATGGCTAGTTTTTGCGCTATGACCAGAAACGTGCAAAAGTGGCATTTTTATAAAATTCAAACATAATATTTTAGCGGGGTATTAAAAAATCACAAAATTTGACTTGACCATCGGATAGAGCATGAAAAAATACATCTTTTCAAGTGGGCATAGCCGGGCATCGTCCGAGGATTGGCGTGTACAGAAACCCAAACGTGCTCCAAAAAAGCCCTAAAAAATGGCGTTTTTGGCCCTGAAAAACGGTTTTTCGGCCCTAGAGCCTTTATTTGTTAGAAACCGTCCTGAGCTATACTGAGCGAAAAGATGCCCCGTCCATAGGCGGAGATTTTATGTTTTTGATTTTCATACTTAACAAAAAAAAGCATAGCCGTTCCTAAGTTATGAGCGTTTCCGTGAACTTGCGAAAAATAGCGATTTTCGGCGTTCAAGTCGATCTAGCACGCTGGGGGTTATAGTGATGCAAAATGTGGATGCACCACGTGAAAGAGCGGGTCGAAACACCTCTATCCAAGTGGGAGGAGCCGGGCATAGTCGGGGTCCTGCGGTGTACACAGCGCGGCGAAGATTAAAACGTGAATCGCCAAAAATCACATTTCGGCCCGGCTTGCGAAAACAGCTGGTAGGATGGATCCGCCCTTTCTTTGAGCATATGCGCCTGGTCCATGCGCAACTTTTGCACCCCGTCTCGCCTCCGTAGCTGCAGTAGTTCTCTCTAGACGTCGAGAAATCTACAATTTGCGGCAAAACTTGTGTGTTTCACACCAAAAGTGGCAGCAATCGGAAAGTCGTGTCGCCGGCGGGAATCGAACCCGCGGTCCACCGATTGGAGGCGAAGTGGCCAAACCACTGCGCTACCAGGACCGGTTGCCTGGTATAGTACACAACACGCTACTTAAACAAAAAAGTGGGCACACATACCTTTACAATATAGAAGGACATCCCCAAAGTGGACACAGACGGGGCGGAGCCGGGATGCATACTGTAAGCCAGTACAAACGACCTAGAGGCTGTACAAGATATGTGCTGCCAGGACGTAGTTGGGGTGGTCCACACATACTTGTAGTACATAGGCAGACATCCCCAAGTGGACAGAGACGGGGCGGGGCGGGGTTGCATACTCTAAGCCAGTCTTCAGTACCTATAGGCTGTGTGGTACCAGGACGTAGTTGGGGTGGTCTACATTATACCAGTACGTACCTGTGGTGCAGAAAAGGATATCCCCAAGTGGACACAGCCGGGGTTGCCGGGATGCATACTGGAAGCCAGTGTAAAGGTAGCTATAGGCTGTACCAGGTACGTGGTACCGGGACGTAGTTGGGGTGGCCAACACTATACCAGTACGTACATGCAGTTGAAGCCGCTGTCGGTGAGGTGCTCGCTAACATCGTCGACTCTATCGCTGTTACCGAGAACCCCACCACGCCTGTTCGGACGCCGTTACCTGCAGAGCATACGGCACCAACATCGAACGCAGGAAAGCGGAAACGAGGACCATCCCCGGCATCACGCAAACGTCGCCGCGGCATCCTGCAAGACGACGAGGTAAGATAGGTTGGTGTTATTCAACATAAGAACTTGCAATTTGAACGGATGTGAACATAAGGACTAACACAACAATGTGTATTACCGTGGAACCTGTAGACTAAGACAAGTGATGACGGCCGCAGTGATGAAGAGTGCAGTGATGAAGAAGGCGTGGAACGAGACGACGCACCATACATCCCAGCCTGTGTTGTCGACGCAGACCCCAACTTGATGGAGGAAGGGGCCGACCGCTATACTGGCCTGAACTCAGATGAGGATCCTGACATCCAGGAAGAGCCTGAAGATGAGGAAGACGCAACGATGATGGCTGGGATGAAGATTGGGACATCGGTGAGCTCACAGACGAGTCGGACGTCGGGCGCGAAGAGCTTCCGGACTCTGTTTGCTTGTCTGCTGCGAAAGACAAGCACCTGATCACTTCGATGCGAGACGATGGCTGGGAGTACGGTAAGTTATGTTGGCCGCATCCAACATACGTCCTCGGTTACTGGAAGGTGTTCAACATAACGTCTAACATTACTTTGAATTCGTGAATACTTGCAGATACGTCAAAGTTTGGGCCAGATCCGACTTACGCAGACATCTACGATGGTCCATATGGCCCCAGCGACAGCTTGCTCAGCGTGGCGGACGACCCTCTGGCTTTGCTATTTTACTTCCTCCCACCAAAGCTGTGGGCCCAGATTGCTGTTGAGAGCAACACCTATCACCGTCAATCCATCCCTCAACGGGCACGGACGCTACGTTCGCAACAGCGGCGGAATGGTGGTGACGTTGAAGAACTTGGCGAAATCCGCCGCCGGCTAGCAACTGTTGATGACATTGAGGCATGGGAAGTTCTACGGGTCATGGCGTTGCTGATTGCCAGGATGTTGGCGCCTATTCGAAAGGGAATCGCTGCACATTGGTCACTGAAGACGATTGGAGCGCTACCGGCGAATCGGTTCGGCAAGTTCATGGCGAAGAATCGTTTCTTTCATATTATGGGCTACCTACACTTCCCCAACAACAAGTCCCCTCAAGCCCGACTTGACCGCGCGTGGAAGATAAGGCCCGTTGTCGACGTGCTGCAGCGTACCTTTGCCCGCGGGTACAAGCCGCCCCCGATTATCAGCTTCGATGAGGCGACATTGCCGTCACGCTCACGATACAACCCCATGCGCCAATTCAACAAGGACAAGCCGCATCGTTGGGGGACGAAGGTGTTCGTCGCAGCCTGCGCTAAGACGGCATATTGCATGAGGTGCGTTGGCGATTGGAGTGGCAAGCTTTGGCTTGCCACTTTTTTTTTGGCACAAGTACTTATGTTGGCTGTGATCCAGCATAATGCATTGCGGTGCTACTTGAAACCAACATAACTAACTTTTGTCTATGTTGCTTTGCTCAGGATCGAGATTTACTGTGGCGCGAAAACCCATCTTCTCACACCCGTGCCCCAGGACAACAACTCCGGCGAAGCGGCCGTGCTGCGCAATATGAAAGCACTGTTGCCCCCCTCGCCTACGTCGCCGTGGAGACTAGTGGTCACCGATCGATTCTACACTTCCGTGAAGCTCGCCTTGGAGCTCCTGCATCGCCGTATGTACCTGACAGGGACAATTCAGACCGATCGATCCGGTTACGCAAAGGGCGTGATCACAAGCAAAAAGGTTAGAACGGTGAACAAGCGGAAGGTGGTGGTGCCGCCTCAGGGGACAACGAAGCTCGCGCAGAACAAGATGTTCCCGCAGGTTACGGCAGCGATGTGGATGGACCGAAACCCGGTCCACATGCTGTCGAGCGGAGGCAGCCAACAGGCTGTCGCAGTCCGTAAGCTATGCGTCTATGCTATTTGTCCCGTTGAAGTGCTCACATTGTATTGCATTATGATTGTATAGTGCGGCGAATCCACGGTCAAATGCAGTCTGTCCTTGCGCCGGAGCTGGTGCGAGACTACCACCGGTCCATGGGCGGTGTCGACGTCCACGACCAGCTTCGTATGCAGCGCTACAGTGTCCAGCTGTGCTACAAAACGCGCAAGCACTACAAGACGCTGTTTCTGGGGCTTCTAGATATGGCGCTCGTGAACGCGTTTATTGTTTACCGCTACAACAAGAAGGTGAACAACAAGCGGCCGCCGAAGCACTCCGCCTTTTTGGAAGAGTTGATGGAGCAGCTCCTGGCTGTGGACTCCGACAAGGTTTTCACCGAGATTGAGGTAAGTATGTTGCTCGGTCAACATAAACGTTTTGCTGTGGTATGTACGTTCAACATAATGAGGTCCTAATGTTGTCCGCGTATGTTTTACTGGCAGCAAGCGACTTCGGCAAGGGATCGGACGGCGGCATCGCCAGATCGGTCCGAGGCGCGGCAGCAGACGTCGGGACCAGAAGGAGCAGTCGATGACGGCCATCAGCTTGAGGAGAATCCTGACACCTTCGATGGGGTGCAGGGGGTCAAACGGCGTCAGCGTTCGTGCAAGGTGTGCGCGCTGTTCAAGGTCAAGCCGCGAAAGTTTACTAAGTACTTTTGCCCGGAGTGCTCCGCGGGCAACAAACGGTAAGTGCTGCTTTCTAATGTGCAAAGAGTTTCAAAGTCTAACATGCAGCGATGCAATGAAGCAAGTACATGTGCAATGCAGTTCGCGAAGGACGAGGGAAGACATGCTTCCAGATCTGGCACGCAGATTGGAACAACGGGAACGACATCCCACGCCACCTCCTCCAAGATCACAAGGTTCGCGACCGCCCCCCCGCCTTCACACCCAGGAAAGAAGCGACGCCGGGTCAGTCAAGCGCATGGAGGGGTGACAAGTCAAGCTGAGGCTGTATCGGAAGCGGAGGAAGAAGCTGGGGAAAGTGAGAATGCTGATAGTACGGAGGAAGGTATGGCTGATGACGAGTTGTAGGCAGTACGTTTTGTGCTTCTTTCGTAGCTAGCAATCAATTGAAACGCGCCCGTTTGCATTGTCATCGTTGATCACATGTCCATTTTATCCGCTACTGTACGTGTGCAATGGCGTAAAAATCAAACGCACCAATAAACGGGACATTTCTTATGTTGATGTGGCCATCATAGGATGAATGATCAGTCCATTTTGCCTACGTAGGAGACCTTTATGTTGTATATGTCAATTCTATGCTCACACGTCTGCCCTCGTACCCACCCCCAACCCGCGCCTCAAAATCCGTACTTAGACGACGGTACATACAAACATCAATATACTATATTATGGGACAGGAAAAAATATACACCTCGTATCTAGCCCGGGAACTAAGGGGTTAACACCTACACAACCATGAGTTATTTGTCATCATTATAAAATCTAAGCATGTTGACCGGTCAACTTGCTAAGGTCGTGACAACACTTGACTTTTTGTATTGGTTGCAAAACGTACGTATGCATGTTCTGAAAAACGCGGCATGCATTTTCCAGGTGAGAACGGCCAGTGTCAACATGGCTTCCATACATGTTACTCTTCGGGACGTCTCTACGCTAAACGGCGGTAACATGTTGACAGGATCACATGAAGTTTCTGGCTTTTCTATTGAGAGTCGGGGCGGCCGCTCAGACTACGACAAGCTAGCCAAGCCTGACACCGTTCAAAGTAAAGCAGTCCCCACAAAACGTCCATTTCGATGTGGAATGAAGATATGCATATCAAGCAATCAACGTAATCAGTTTAGACGCCACTCTGCACTCACCAGCTATGTATATCAATGTGATTTGAGAGCTCATTCCCATAGCATAATGCACCGCATGTCAGCATATTATGACCACCGCCCGTCGACTGGAATTTAACGGGTTTGTTGTCCCACCAAACGGCAGCGGTGACGGCAGGGACAGCCTTGTTGACGGCAAATATCCCGCACCTCAATTTACGGGTCCCATTCTAGAGGGTCCAAGGCTGGACTCGTCCTACCTACCTGCTGGTCATGGTCGTCGGCCTGTTTTCACGGCCGACATGGCTACATCCTATCGACAAGGGTACCGTGCGTAGGTACCAAGAAGATGGCACGCTTGCAGAAGGGAGCGGGATGCGCTCTCAAATGATGGCGCGAGGCACCCGTACCGACTTGGTCGGCTGGAGTCACGTGGACCTCCGGGGACGAGCGTCACGGTGCTGCTTCAATACAACCAAGCGTCTTCGAGGGCGGGTTGTCATGTCATCGAGGAGGACATGTCAACCCCACCCTGGG
The DNA here is from genome assembly GCA_009729435.1 of Phytophthora fragariae. Classification (NCBI taxonomy): domain Eukaryota; phylum Oomycota; class Peronosporomycetes; order Peronosporales; family Peronosporaceae; genus Phytophthora; species Phytophthora fragariae. The sequence goes on along the minus strand of QQOI01000038.1, from coordinate 915,260 downwards.
TATGGAGGAAGGGGTGTCACCCCCATGGGAGGGAACGATACCTCCGACCTTCCCGTTCGTCTCTCAGTCGTGAATCTCCCCTGTCCTAACAACAACAAAACAAGGCTTTACTTTTTATCGTTAAACTACTCTACTCTACACTACTTCGGTCTATTCGGTCTCGACTCTTCGCTTCGCTCCTTCTCGTCAACAGTCCCAGCGGACCCGACCCAAGGTAGGTGGAGGTGTGCGACATTTGGTGGAGAAGCAGGGTACGCTGCTAACTGGAGAAGGACTAGCTGAACGGTTCGAGACCGTGGAGTGTGGACGTTCGCTACTGGAGAACTACTGACTATGGAATCTCGCGACCAAGAGGACAACGTGAGCGAGGCTTTCTTCTCGGATACGAGTGGAGACCCTCGTGCGGCGATTCCCCCTGACATGGGTACGGCTACGGGGGCGCAGACTACAAGGACGGGTTTAGCTGGCTTGGGGGTACCCGGCACCAACCCCGCGCGACCCGACTTGACGATACCGGACCTGTCGACCCCGGAGGGGCTCGCTACGGCTCGGATGGTGCTGCAACGCGTGGTCGACGACACCAGCCGTCGAACCGGACAAGGAGCTGGCCTATCCTGGTCATACCTCGGACAGGACCAAGAGGCTTCAACTGTGAACGCTCAAGGAACGCCTGTGAGCCAGACTACAATGGGAGCCTACTTCTCTAGGGCTGCGAGTACGGCTACGAGTGGTGTACCTCTTGTCGCCGGCGGAGCGATCCCAGTGACTCCGAGCCCTACGGTGTCGAACCCGATGCTTGATGGAGCGTATCTGGAGCTCACCAGTACGGCTGGGCCGACCCCGATGGCTTACTCGACGCAAGTTCCTCCTAGTACGGCACGATCGGCTATCCCGATCTATGGAGGTTACTCGCTGAGCGGTCTGCCGACCGCCAACTTGCCCGGACTGACGAACGCTACGCCGATGGGAGCGACTCCGTCGATGGGGTTCGGGCCGATCATGTTGCCGGTCGGGTTTACCGCTGGTACCCCGCAAGTGGGGGTACAGGCCACCGTGAGCGCCGGGGGCATCACGGCGCAAACGCCCGCTGCTACGACTTCTACTCCTGGGCCGGGCCAGCCGCTTCCTCAAGGAGGAGCGACCCCGACTACTACGGCTACAACTACGGTGACTGCGTACGGTGGTATGCCGTCGCGCATTAAGAACGCGGTCAAGATGATCCAGCCGTTCTACTCGGACGGGTCGACCGTGGAGAAGGCGAGGGCGTTCTGGAACGCTTCGAACGTGCTACGGTTGGTCTGGAGGACCAACTGCGACTCAGTGCTTTCAGAGGGTGCTTGAAGGGCAAGACCGCCGAAGATTGGTGGATTTACTCTCTCATTCCTGACTTCGAGACATTGCGTACCAGGTTTCACAACCAATTTGTGTGCCTTACGCCTTTGCAAATGATCGAGCGTTTGAAGAACGCTAAGCATTCCAGGGGTATGTCTGCCGAAGTCTGGGGAGACCTGATCTCAGGTCTGTGCAACGAGGCGCAGTGCTATGATCCGCAGATGCGGTACCAATACTTTCTCTTGGGCCTTCGCAACAGAGAGTGGAAGGCCGCGTTGAACACGTTGATGGTTAACGCGATCGAGGGAGCCGTGATCGTGCTGCTCGCCAAGAACATGCACCAGTCCGTGGAGGACGATGCCGATTTCGTTGACGCGGTCACGAGCAAGACCCCCTCCGAGAGTGCCGGCGTTTTGCAGATGATGCAGATGCTGCAACAGACGCAGAACCTGATACTACAGCAGCAGCAGGATCTGGCCCGTAGCCCTCGTTCGCCTAGACACCCGACGTATGTGGCCGCTGCCTACGAGGAGCCCTCGCAGGCGTCGACTTCGCACCTGACTACGAACCCTCAAACTACCGTACCAAGGACTCAGCTTCGTGGAATTCGCCAAGGTCCCGATCAGTATACCCAAGAAGGCCAAGTTGTTTGTGGACGGTGTCACACCCTTGGCTGTAGTCGGATCAACTGTCGATGGGCTTCGTCGACGTGCCCAATTTGTGGAATAAGGGGTCATATCGGGGCGGAGTGCGAGACTCCCCGCAGTCAACCTGGAAGTAGTGGAGGTTCTCAAAGTCCTGGTCGCCGCTTCGGTGAACCACACACTTGCTACGCGTACCAGCGACCCGGACACCTGGTGGCTCAGTGCCCTACGGTACAGGCCATATCGCAAGCGATGTCGAAGAGCACCCAAGGGGGCCAAGGCGCTTCTCGTCCGGCGAGTACGCCTTGGTCCTGACCCCAGCAGAGCCAACAATGATGGGGGCAAGGAGGAGAGGGGAGTGTCGCCCCTTCCTCCCGCCCGTGGAGCGACACCGGATGGAGCACCCCTGCCGATAGGTCGAGAGAGAGATGAGAGTGAGAGAGGGGGTGCCCGAGATCGCGGAAGTACGGTTGCGACCGTACCTGGAAATTACTACTCTGCCAAATACTTTGCTGTGAATGAGACTGAGACTGCGAACGCTTGGGGATCCGCCCAACGGGGACGCCCCATGCAACATGAAGAACGGATGACCGTACCGAGGGCCGTGGACTGTGAGCGCCCTGTGCAATATGGAGATACTGTGAATGCTGCGGGGCTAGCGTATGGGGAACGCCCCAAGCACTTCGAACAACCTGTGAAGAACGAACCTCCCCGAGGGGAGCGTGATTGTGTTGAGCAACTGGAGGGTGCGCCTTACTTTGAGCCGTCTGCGTCAGGGGACCAGACCATGGAATGCTCGGGTGACCCGACCCAGGCTGCTGCTACTGTGATGAATGAAGGGGCAGGTGTACCCGAGAACGCCGTAAAGAATGACGATCGTACGCCTGGCGTACCGAGCACCGAACCCTTCGTGGAGGAAGGCCCGTCGGTGAAGTGCAAACCGGACGAGGAAGCTACCGTTCCTAACGGCGAGGCACCTGTCGAACATGAGGAAACTATTAAGACTGCTACTGTGAGCGTGTGTACTACCGGTGCTTCGAGTCGTTGCCTGTCAAGATCGAGAACATTGAATTTGGAATACCAGGAGTTGAGAACCAACAATCTGAGGTCCCAGTGAAGCTAGAGAGCTCTCCCGAGGACATTGGTGCTCCTGCGTTAAATGAGAACCTACCTACCAACTTCTTGTCAGCGAATGGACTCGCCGAGCTGGACGACCCCAACAACCTAAGTGACACGACTAAACCTACCCCGAACCTGGAGAAGCTACCAGAGAACGCTGATACTGGATCCGTTCTTGATACGTTAAATGAAGACGCTACTTTTGCTCAACGAGAACGGGCGCGACGACTAATTCCGTGGACCCCGTTGCTCATGCCGAGCTTGAAGACACTACTGACAAAACTGAAGACGACACTACGAAGGAGGACGATGCGGGATCTCCTCCACCTCATGCAAGACTATGCCCACTGAAATAACTACATGACCCCGGAAGTATCGCGCCTTCCGTGGGGGCGAACGAGGAGAGCGTGTGCGAGAACGCTCTGGTCCAATTGAGTACTCCTCGAATATGTATGGTACGGTCTGAGAGTTCCGACGAACGAGACGTTGGGGGTGGGGTTGGCGCCATGCCGAACGCCCTTGCTAAGATGAACACTCATCAGCTGAGTATGGTACGCTGGAAGAGTTCCGACGATCGAGACGTTGGCGGTGGAGGCCACGTTTGAGCGGTCCCTGGTCTGCACAGTGGTGGTTTCGTCCCAGTCGGGGAGAGCCCTACTTCCGACTGGGTACTTGGAATTACTTTGGAGGATGTGGAACAAGATGTTGGTGCTCGCGAAGATGCTGTGCACGTCTACGAGGGTGCTTCCGTTGAAGTCGGGGAGCTCCTAGGTCTCCCCGATGTACTAGCTTTCGGTGGGTACGCTGAAAGTGATGTGGATCGCCACACAATGCTACCGGTGGATGCTTTTCGTGTGGATAATAAACCCTTTGTGGAAGAGCACAAGCATGCTTCGTGGACTCATGCCATGGTTGTTTCTTTCGTACTTGAAACGCTAACGTTGGTGGTTCATGTATGGTTAAGATGGCTCCTCAAGTCGGAATGGTGTCTGGTGGGCGTATCCTCTGCGAGAGTGTGGCGTGTGACGGCGATGAACCTGTCGCTCTTTGATGCCTGCATCCAACATTATCAGGCCGTACTGGCCAACGACGAAGTGGACCAACTCCGCGGCGCCAAGTACGTCTACTCATTGTGGGGTGCGCTATTCGCAGTCCTCGTGAGCGTGCTGGCCGGGAGCGAAGAGTGCTACGGCGAGTATGGTCGCTCGCTCAGGAAGTGGTGGGATGCCGCCTACGCTACGTTCTACGCCTACTTACCCGACTTGGCTTTGAACACCTCGCACTCGACGGTAAGGTACGCGCGTGCTAGCAAGGAGGCTGGCGCCTCGAGTGAAAGGCGTACGGCTGAAGTGTTTCGAGTGGGCTTCCTGGTCGCCCTCCTGTGTCTGTCGCTGCTGATCCAACTCCCCCTGGCTGCTTACAACCTACTGGAACTGATACTACTGGGCAAGGTCGGCGTGGCCTTGGCCCTGATTGCTTTCAACTGCGCTAACTACTACCTGGAATGGACGCGATGGGGTTTGCCTGCGAGCGTGATCGTGGTGGCTACGGGACTCACATCCTGCATTTGGCGGATGGGCGAAGATGACGGCCCGCTGAAGGAGCTGACTCCGTCAGCGTTATTGCTGTAAGCTTTGGAGGGTATGCGTACCCCAGCCAAACAACGACAATCTACCGAACTCGAGAGCCTACGCCGGCTGCAGGCGACGTGCTCGACGACCTCCTACCGTTCCACGATGCGCTTGAAGAACTACCTGCGACTGCCGTACCTACTGTTCACGAACGCAGCCCAGTGGCCATCTCGGCCGAACTTCGAGTTGCCGAAGAAAGGAGTGCAGCGCTTCGGCAGGAACTCGTCCAGCACAGTGCCCGCCGAGGACGGCGTATTGTCAGTCGGGGAGAATGTCCCGCACCTCAATTTGCGGGTCCCATTCTAGAGGGTCCAAGGCTGGACTCGTCCTACATACCTGCTGGTCATGATCGTCGGCCTGCTTTCAGGGCCGACATGGCTACATCCTATCGACAAGGGTACCGTGCGTAGGTACCAAGATGATGGCACGCTTGCAGAAGGGAGCGGGATGCGCTCTCAAATGATGGCGCGAGGCACCCGTACCGACTTGGTCGGCTGGAGTCACGTGGACCTCCGGGGACGAGCGTCACGGTGCTGCTTCAATACAACCAAGCGTCTTCGAGGGCGGGTTGTCATGTCATCGAGGAGGACATGTCAACCCCACCCTGGGTATGGAGGAAGGGGTGTCGTCCCCATGGGAGGGAACGATACCTCCGACCTTCCCGTTCGTCTCTCAGTCGTGAATCTCCCCTGTCCTAACAACAACAAAACAAGGCTTTACTTTTTATCGTTAAACTACTCTACTCTACACTACTTCGGTCTATTCGGTCTCGACTATTTGCTTCGCTCCTTCTCGTCAACAGTCCCAGCGGACCCGACTCAAGGCAGGTGGAGGTGTGCGACACAAATCGTGTCGTCCCCCGCGGAATTGATGCAGGACGCGAGCGGTTCTTCTCTTTGGTTTCCGTGCAGTGCCTAGCCTTGTTGTGCCGAGCGTGTATACATCCCGAGCCAGTAGCTGTATTGTACCCTGCACTTCACGGGGGATGGAAGTAGGGAAGTCTACTCTGTTCACGCTATTTAGTCGTGCTTCGCAATTAGTCCTGCTACTGTACTTTTTCGTGGCACACTGGACAATGAAGTTTCTTCAAAGAGCCGAAAATTGCTCAACAACAGCGGATTTGGACAGATCTCATCGAGCTGAAGCTAATCATGGTCTTACATTTCTAGGAGAGCAAATATTATGGATACAAGAACTGTTCAATTGTTTGTTTTTCAACTATTAAAAATGGTAAACCATACTTCTCTGGTCCACCGTACTATTACCATTTCATATATATTACAATAACTTTTGTACTTATACTTCGTTTTCAACGAAAAGACCACCAAACGAGAGCTTATCTTCACGGATACAAACGCTTCATTTCTAAGCCAATCACCGTCCGCACAGAATCAAATAACTTGACCTTTTGAGCCACGTTTTTGGACATGATTAGGTTTTTTGTCGTAATTCATTCAATATGAAGCGATGTTGGACGGGACTTTCAGGATGTGTTAGTTCGGCTGTTCGCTTCAGCCCTGCATTCGGTAAACTCTTCATACGACGCTCAATTCGACCGTTTCCAATCGAGGTTTAATTGCTTGATAAGTTGATATCTGAACCTTTAACGGAATTACTGGGTTTGGATTGGTCAATACGGCATTATGTGGGCCACATAAAACGTCAATGGTAATTGTACGGTGGACCAGAGAAGTATTAGTCAGGGTCCGACTAATTAGCGTGAACGGTGTACCTTCATACGAGGAAGGAGGCTTGTTTCCATGCCGTGGGAGGTTGAAGGAGACCCCCCGTATGCTTGTAAGACAGCGTGTCAGCCACAGTCAGTACGGGAGCCGGGTCACATTCGTTAACCACACTCTGGTGGGCACGAGGCTGCGCCGAGATAGCTGCCAGCCGTGCTTCAGGATCGGTCAGCGTCGCGAAAGCGCCATGGGTCGCAGCTGCCATCTTCCTCAGGTATTTGCGGGGTATGTTATTCCTGGGGAGGTACAGGAGCGTGTGGGTCAAGATGAGTTTCCCCATCGCCGGGGACGGTATCAGTGGGGTCGTCGAGACGATGTCGCCCTCGACAAAAACGTTGACATCTGTATCCTCATCGTCGTCTTCATCATCAGGATCGTTGAAACCAATCTCATAGTGCGTAGGCGTGCACGGGATGCCAAAGATCATCCATCCGTCGGGTCCAGGTGCATATGACACTTGGTGAATAGTGCCCGTTTGGCGGGCCTTGGGGGTTAAGATCGAGATGCGGCTCGAAACTTTGACCCATTCCGGGAACGAAGCACCGATTCTCGGCTTTGCCCATCCATGATGGGGTCTTTGGGTGGTAACAAGGTGCCCGTAGCGTCCGAATTCCCCGGATCCAGTGCGGCGGGGGGGGGGGCGCTGCCACGTCAGTCATACTATCACCTGCTGGGCCACCTTCAGTATCAGTTGGTCCGGATGCGTTCGGCAACGCGGAAGCGCGCTGATTCTGCCTCGCAGCAAGAGATGGAGGCAGAGTGTTCAACGCACGTAACGTATGTTGAACACACATCGGTCGGTCAAAGCCATCGAAAAATATTTCGGGAAGAGCGATGGTGCAGCTCACCATCAGCTGGCTTGTGCAACCCGCCGTGTTAAACCACACCGTGTGGTCTCGAGACGTGAGCGCTCCCGCTTGGAACGTCGGCGTGATAAGAGGTGTCAGTCCCATCATCTTGAAGACGTCGTAGATGGCGTCGTCGGGGGGGGGGTCCGAGGGCGGGTTCTTCAGGTCCACATAGTACATGCGGTCGAACATGCTGACTGCCTTGATGATGTACTGTAGTCTGATCCGAAAATACGGACAGCCACACCACGTAGCTTCTCCGCGACGTCGCGTAAAACGTACACCACGTAGCTTCTCCGCGACGTCGCGTAAAACGTACACCACGTCCAGGGATGCGAATGAAGTCGCACAGCGACGTGGACGACGATGGACTGCGGTGAGTCGGAAGAGGTCGGGGTCGGTCGCTGGGGCGGCCTGTAGGCTGAGGTAGGGTTGTCGCGCGAGGTAACCTTGGCCCTGTGTGAAGTTCACTTGAGGGTCAGCAGTTACATCGGGGCTGGAGATCAATTCTGGTGCCAGCATTCGCGATAATTCCAGCTCCAATAGCATATATTAATGTTGTTACAGTTAAAAAGTTCGTAGTTGGATTTCTGTTTTGGATGTCCGGACGCTCCCTCTGGGAGTGTGTACTTATGGATGCTTGATGCATTTTTTTGTGAGGCTGCCTTTCTGCCATTAAGTTCGTGGGTTGATGGGTTTGCATCGTTTACTGTGAAACAATGATTTTTTTAAATATATTCACGTGGTTAACACCCCAGTTCAATTACCGAGCGGATGACATTTAAAAAACCTGCCGACTAACTTCCCAGACCACAGTCACACGTGGTCATGGGAGATTTGAGCGTGCCACCAAGATCGCAACGCAAGTGCTTCTGCATCCATCTTGCATCGCCTTCAATTTGAACTTTCTTTGAATTGCATATGCTGTACAATACAAACTTTCATATTAAAATTAATTTACGCGCGCGTACGGAAGGGATTGTACCCATTCTACCCGTACGCTTTCGACCTGGGGAGTAAAGATTAAGAAAAAATACAAACCATGAAATCGTAGTCCATCAATCCTTTAATTCATTAGAATTTCAAGCTAGAGGTGTCCAAAAAGTTATTGTTTGTGGCAGACCTCAATCACAACTTCAATGCCATTGAGCGTCCGTCCGAGTCAGATTGATCTCAACGTTGGGGCTCAAAATTCGAATCAAACGCATTGGTTATGGCAGAGTTTTGACTGATATCGATCTGATCGTCAAAAGCCGGAGGCGTTCTTGTAATAGCTTCTCGAACGGGGCTAGTAGAACCCGACTAAGGTTCAGAAGGTATCCGGTGCTTGCCGCTCAGTTCCTTCACAAAAGTCATGATCACGTGGTTGTATTTCATATATACATCACGGTTATGGTTCACGAAGGCCCGTTCGTCCTTTTCAAATGCCGTGTTCGTCGACCGGGAAACCTCACAACGCGGCGTTCTGCCAATTGTCACTTCCTGTCCCGCTGAGGTTCACGGAGAGGCGAGCAACAGTAAAAATTATAAACAATAAGAGATGCTTCGCGAGATGAACTCGCGAAAAATCAGAAGTCGAAATGGGTATTCAACAAGACGTCTTCGGTCGAACTAGTTACATCCCAGAAAAGTGTCCCGGATAGCTCAGTCGTTTAGGCTTGAGCCTTGGACTTGTAGGCAGTCTTGGGAAGCGAAGGAGCATCCTTGGGCTCGTTTCTTGTTCATTTCAAAGTAGCTGGCAAATCGCGGAAATGCTGAATTTCGCAGAACAACTTAAAAACCGGCATATTTTAGTGGTGTCCCAGCCTTGAACCAACATATGGATCTGGCCAGCGGGATGCGCTTGTTAATCATCACCCAAGCTAGTAAATGGTTTTTGTTTTTATATACCCGATGGCTACCGGGAGGCGCGGGGGGGGGCAGTCAACCCATGGTCTGAATGTGCACAATAAACATGGGGGGGGTAGCATTTCTGTCAAACTAGTCGTAAATCGTCCCATCTGGTTGTCAGGGAGGCGCTGGAGGTCTACATAGTACCAGTGCGAATACTTGGGGTACGCCTGGACGGTAAATTTGCGGGGGGGGGCAGTCAACCCATGATGTGGATGTGCACACTTAAAGTGGGGGACCTTTTTGTCAAACCAGTCGTAAATTGTCCCATCTGGTCGTCAGGGAGGCGCTGGAGGCCAACATGATGAATTAAACTAGACAAGTGGATTGGGGCTCGTTGTCCCAACGTAAGTAGGTTATAAACCTACTTATAAGTAGTCGAGGAATGCATAAGACAATGAAGTCTAGACAAAAACAATACCAAGAGGAACGTTTGCATTTATTGATCATTACCAAATCTGTTATGGCACCACCACTACCGAAGATTCCTTGCCCTCTTTGTGGTCGGCGCCTCGCCCCCGCAAGCATCCGTGCTCATGCAGGCAAACAAGTGTGCATCGAGCGTCGATTCCCCGATTTGAAGGCGAGGAGCTTGGTAGCGGCACGGAGGGTAAAGCTCGAGAAAGACCGCCTGTACGCGAGGGCCAGGCGTGAAGAGATCAGCATACTGGCCTTGCGATTGCTTGACGATGGTCATGGCGCAGTCACAGATGGACCCCAGCCTGTCGAGCCCAGCCTCGTTCCGCCGTTGTCGCCGCCAACTAGCCAAGCGACTTTGGTCAGCGCTGATGAAGCTCCTGCCGTTGAACCTCCGCCGATGGGAGTGACGGGTTTAGGTTTGGCTCATGACACCGAGGTCGTCGACCTCACTGGCGAAGACGGTGGATCCGTCATTAAGGAACCATCGACCTGCCCGGTCTGCCTGGACAATGCCGTCGGACCAGTGACGCCGCTGTCATGCAGGCATGCTATGTGCGGTGAGTGCATTTCGGAGTACGTCGCACATGCATTGATCGAGGAAGAGCCTCCAAAGTGTCCGTTATGCCGCGTAGAGATACGGCTTTAAGCTACACGACCTAGTGGGGGCATGGATAAAGGATGTTAAACAAAATTAAACTTGGTATTTGTATTGGACATTTTAGAATCGTTACAAAATAGATCGTACATATCGGTGAAGCCATTTCCTACTTGCGTGGCGTTAACATTAATTTTTTACGATTATGTATTTCGCGTTTTAAGGTCGTACGATCTTATAAATGCATTCTAAAACTTTACGCTCTACACGTATAGGAGTCCAGCGAATATTTAAATCTTACGTTTATACATTTCGCGTTTTGAAGTCTACGATCTGGTAAAATGTATTCACGAATGTAACGATATCCACATATAGGAGTCCAGCGGTTATTTTAAATTGTGAGACTATGCATTTATACTTGTCGAGTCGTACGATCATTTACAAAAGATTTATTACTCTTACGATCTTTATGTGCAGTATAGGAGTCCAGTGAATATCTTAATTATTACGATAATGCATTTCAAATTATCGAGCTGTACGAACGTGTACAATGTATTTATTAATCGTACGATCATAACACATAATATTCAAGCCAAATATCTTCATGTAAAAAGTTAAAGATTAATAGATACACTTACCAGCTTCATATATAGAGTGCTAAGCGTAGCAGTATATGCGCAGACTATTGTATGCCATGATGAACAGCGGCTTTGACCGCATGCACACACGGGAATAGCTCGTCCTGCCATCTTCTGCACGTACACTCTCTGTCATGAAGACTCACCGTCCGCCACATATGAGCGTGATCGGGACGGCTACTGATGTCTGTAAATCTGACCATGTACTGGCCCTCGAGACAGGGCAATATATGAAGACTCTTGGTCAGCGCGAGCATTTCGTCGAGCTTGGACTTGCAAGCTGGGGTCAGCTCCGTAGGCTCACGCACTGATGACGTCGATAGGCTGAGATCAGGAACACGGGTTGACGCCTTCTTGCCTCGACAAGTGTCGCGTCTTCGAGTAGCAAAGAGCTCAACGATCTTTATCATAAAGCCCTCAAACGCTTGCAGTGGATACGACGTTCGACAGGAGTTGCCAAGCCAGCTGTTCGCAGCTTCGGAGAGGTTGGAAGTAACCTCGTCGTACGAAGGCTGATCGTTGGCTTCGCTAAAGGCGTATGTCACCCAATGCGCCTTGTCGATGGCATTCAAGTACTCAACTGCAAGTGGGCGGGTGTCCACCAGTCTAGAGCTGTAGTACTTGTAGTCGTTCTCGCATTCACTTCGTGCCATTGCGAAGATGAGGGCTTGTTCACTAGGAGATAGTGCTGAGCCCTTCTTCTCGATGTTGGAAATGATGTGGCGGACTCAGAAACGATGACCGCAATCCGGATACATTTCGGTCACCGAAGCCAACAACCCCTTTTGTCGATCGGAGACAAACAACGGTTTCCACATATTTCCACATGCACTGGGGGCTTCTTTCATCTCCTTCAAAAACCAGCACCAGTTCGAGTAGTCTTCTTGACCGACGAGAGCTAGACCGAAAACATTTATGTGTACGTTTAGGTCCTTGGTTGTGGCGAGAAGAAACACTCCACGCTTATTCATGTCACCTTTGAGATGTGTTCCGTCGAGACCGATGATGTGCCGACAGTGCTGTGTAGCTAGTACACATGCACTGGGGAAGAAGCACGACTCCACTGTCCTTCTTTTCAAACCCACAGCGTGATTTTGGGTTGCGCGCAGTTATCATACTTAGAAAGGCCTCCAACTTTTGATAGCTTTCGACCATGTCTCCATTCAGGGAGTCGATAATTTGAAGTTTGATCTTGGAAGCTGTTTGGCGGTTAGTCGCAATTTGTCTTGACATGAGGAAGTCCAAGATCGTCTTCCCCTTCACTGTAGCCCATGAATCACTGTATGCCGGGAGCATTTCACACTCCACCAAACCGATCATCAAACGGAAAGGAACGTCGTGGCACCGCAGCCGCGCAGTTTCGTTCGCGAGAGAGCCTTCAACAAACGTATCTTCTTGAAACCCTGAGTGTCGATAATGATCGTGGGCTAGGCACATCTGAGTAATTTTCCATTCGTCTCGGATTCCATACACAGTAATGAAGAATGGACAAATCGGCTCCGCCCCAGGGAAGAGTTGTTGTCGCCCTTTCACCAACTTGCACGAATATATCGCGTTGCCTTCTCTGGTCGCTTTGTGCCAACTGTTACCGGCGACCTTCAGCGAAAACCCCGCACGTCGGGCAAACTCCCTGCACCGTTGTAGAAGAATCGCCCTGGATTCGAACATTGAGGGCGCGAGGTTCCGTCCGCGTTCCGATACGCGACGAAAAGGCTCCAAGCGACGGCGATCGGTTCCAACGTCGATATCACTTCTCAGTAAACCCATCTTGTGAAGTATCGTGATGCACCACCCTCAACGGAGCTTAGAAGAAATGCTGTCTTTGTTTCGGTCAGAAGGCCTCTGCCCTCCTCGAGTGCTTCATTTGTTGAAGCTGGCGGTACGATGCTGTGGGAACCAGTAACCTCTGGCAGAGATGAAAAGCGAGGCACTGGAGCGACTAACGATGCAGGGTCCATTGTCGGGGGGGGGGGCGAGGAGCGGTCGTAGCTTCCGGAGGAGGTATGACGTGCTGGATGGCCATTGTCGGCGAGCGAGGGAGTGGGGCGGCAGGAGTGGGTGGCGATGCACCTGACATGTCGAAAGTTAGGGTGCATGGGGAGAGCTGCGAAGCCGGACAGAAGTTTCGGAATGACAATTCAGCGCAGGAGCAACCCTTGCAGGGAGCAGGACTAGTTTCTCATGGGCAACTTGCTATGATTAAATTGCAAAACCACCGAGAAGGGCTTTTCAATATAGAGCAGCAGCTTCGTTGAAACTTACGCGCTACGAAGTAATTCCAGTTCCGACGAGAGCACCCTTCTACCAGGATGCATATGTCTGCATCAACAACGTCTACATGTAGCATTGAGTCGTACGATTTGAGCTCTGCACACAAAACTGTACGACATCGCACTTATATTTTGGCGATCTGTGTTTTAAAAATACGCACACAAAATCGTACGACATCGCACTTCGTTTTTGGCGATCTGTGTTTAAAAAAAACGCACACAAAATCGTACGACATCGCACTTCTATTTTTGCGTTCTGTGTTTTGAAATACATAGCACTTCTAAATCTGGCGAGCTATAAACTTAGCAGAGACCACTTCCACACAGGTGGGGAACCTACTTACGTTGCAACATCGATTCCCAATCCACTTGTCTAGTTGAATTCCTCAGGTCTACATAGTACGAGTGCGAATACTTGGGGTACGCCTGGACGGTAAATTTGAGGGGAGGGGGGGGGACAGTCAACCTATGATGTGGATGTGCACACTACAATTGGGGGGGTAGTTTTTTTGTCAAACCAGTCGTAAATCGTCCCATCTGGTCGTCAGGGGGGCGCTGGAGGTCCACATAGTACCAGTGCGAATACTTGGGGTACGCCTGGACGGTAAATTTGTGCTCCCAAATACACCGCCCAGTTTTGAACGAACCTCGCGGTCGGTACAAACAAAGCTAATCCCTGCCCGGTGAACATCCTTGAAGTCGCGAAAATGCTCCAGGTTCTTCGACCACAGAGGGGAATGTGACGTCGAGCCGGATGAGGTCTTAATCTTGGTGTCTGAGAATGAGAGCGTTATAACGCGCTTGAATCCACACTGAAAAACTCAACTCAGGTAACACTTGCTGGGACACACCCGCGAGGGCAGCACACCGCTTGTACCGATCATCACGGTCATGACTCAGGAAGCCCGTTCGACTCTTTCAAAACCCGCGTTCGTCGTTCGGGAAAACTCGCTATGCGGCGTTCTGCCACATCTGGTATAACTTCTTGTCCCACTGGGGTTCACAGGGAGGCGTGCGCCGCTACAAAATCAAAAACATTAATTAAAAAAACTCAAAATAATTAAAATGGGAATGACTCCACGAAAAACTCCACACGAAAGGTCCATCTTCACTCCTCACGAAAGCTCCACCGTAACTCCACGAGATGGTCCACGAAAATTGACCCTTTAACTACCGCTCAGCATCACGCTTTGACAAACAATAGTGCATGCGTAGTTCATGGTTCGATCTTGTCTTGGAATCTACAACGTGTAGGACCTCAACAACATTTTTGATACTCTAAACGTTTGCAGGTTGTTGAAATGCAGTGAGATGGCCGCTTGATTGTTGACCGACGTAAAGCTGCGTCTCCATATCGTGTAGTCGCTAATGAAACTTCAGCTGTTCGACTTGATCCAGCGGGATATCGTCTAGAACATCTTCCTGCGCGGCGCGAGATCTCAACCTCTCTCGTTCGAGAACAGCTGCGTAGTGCTGCCATCTGGAGTCGAGGCTCTTGATCGCCGCATGCATGTTACGGGAAATCTGCCCGTACTCGTTTTTGTGAAGCACTTTGGTCGCCTTCAGGGATATTGCATCCCTGAAGAAATAGCAAATCGGACACACTTGTTCCTGCAACACGCGGTAGGAAAAAGCTTCCTGGACGCTCAGTCGATGCACACGAATCCTGTAGCCAGTTACGTGCCGGCTCATGAAGCCTCGCTTCAGATTGTCTAGCATTGACATCCAGGCGTCGTGGTTCTTCATCATGCTGATTTCGAACTCGTTCCATGCTTCGACCAGAGAATCCGGGCTAGACAGCACCAACGGGTTGTACCGCATTTCTCTGTGCTTTTTTTGAACAAAATATCAACGCAGTAACCAAAGCAATCCTCACCATCAGGTACCATCACTTCGGTTAAGTCCGATACGTCAAACAGAGCCCTACCGCGACCATCTTTATGATCACGGACCATAAGAAGCATAAAATCATCCAGTCAGGGGTACCTAGTGCCAGCCGACGTCTATCACACCAGCGATGACGCCGGTAGCGTTGACTTGGGATGCGGCTTGACTGGGAACGCCGCCAGTGTTGACACCGGCCGAATCGCCCACACCGGCGGTGCTCCCAGCATTGGCTTTGCCGCCATCGTTGGCAGTAGGGCACCCGTCGGCATTGCTACTCGCGTCGGGGGTTATGTATTGCTCGTCGATAGCCTGCGTCGCGCCGGGATCGTAGCCTTCTTGGGTGCGCTGGGACGTCCAAACTAGTTGTGTCTTCATCACCGCAAAATCGAGAAGGGTAGTGTGGGGGGGCTGAAATACGAAAATAAAATGGATGGTTGCTAGAACACGGAAGTTGACGTATTCTTATCACATATTTAGACTAGATATTAAGGGTGGGCGATGTCAAATCGAACTGTGTATTTTACAAATTGGGCACTTTAAAAAAAAGAGGATGAAGGTCATTACACCCTACATTGTAAAAACAGGCCGTAATTACGTCCAGGTGGTACCGTTCCATTTTTACGGTACATGTATCGTGGAGTTGTCGGAATCTCGTTGTCAGTTGCGTCTGGTAACGGCGCAAGAGGATCGATATCCTCTGACCGGCGAGGTCCGCGTGGTGAGAATGACGAGTGGCTTTCGTAGGAGTGCTGTCCGTGGTTCAGTGACAGTAACTCCCATTTTAGTACGGATTGCCATGAAAGCGACGACCGAGGGACCGTATTCGACATTGTGATGAACGAGCCCTAGACGGACGAGCAATCCACGCGAAAGGGATAGGAGCCGCTCACCTTGACGTAGCAGCTCGTCCCCGGGGCGACTCGACATATCCGTCTGCCGGTCCCAGGTTGCGGGGTCGAGCTACAACACCAACCGGGATCAGTTAGCTTAACTTTACGGATATTCAAGTTAGTGGTGTGCTGCTTCGTGAGAACGCCAAAACATGTGTGCTTTCAACTGACTGAGTTACCCGAAAGGTTTCGATATCCCAACACGTCGGTCATGACGGCGTATTATCTGATATCGCTCTGGGCGTCACATTCCGAAGGCGTCCTTGTAGTATCTTCTGCGGCGGGGCTGGTAGGGTCCGGCTGAGGCTCAGAAGTCTTCTGCCGCGCAGGTCCTTCACAAAAGGCACGATCGCTCGGTTGTATTCCCGGCGGCGGTGGTGCGCCAGACTTGAACCTAAACTGGATCTGGCGAGCGGGTGCGCTTGTCAATCATCACCTAAGCCAGTGAATGTTTTTTGTTTTGTTTTTATATACCTGGTGGCTTCCGGGGGGGGGGGTCAACCCATGATGTGAATGTGCACACTAAAATGCGGGGGGTAGTTTTTTTTGTCAAACCAGTCGTAAATCGTCCCATCTGGTCGTCAGGGGGGCGCTGGAGGTCCACATAGTACCAGTGCGAATACTTGGGGTACGCCTGGACGGTAAATTTGTGCTCCCAAATACACCGCCCAGTTTTGAACGAACCTCGCGGTCGGTACAAACAAAGCTAATCCCTGCCCGGTGAACATCCTTGAAGTCGCGAAAATGCTCCAGGTTCTTCGACCACAGAGGGGAATGTGACGTCGAGCCGGATGAGGTCTTAATCTTGGTGTCTGAGAATGAGAGCGTTATAACGCGCTTGAATCCACACTGAAAAACTCAACTCAGGTAACACTTGCTGGGACACACCCGCGAGGGCAGCACACCGCTTGTACCGATCATCACGGTCATGACTCAGGAAGCCCGTTCGACTCTTTCAAAACCCGCGTTCGTCGTTCGGGAAAACTCGCTATGCGGCGTTCTGCCACATCTGGTATAACTTCTTGTCCCACTGGGGTTCACAGGGAGGCGTGCGCCGCTACAAAATCAAAAACATTAATTAAAAAAACTCAAAATAATTAAAATGGGAATGACTCCACGAAAAACTCCACACGAAAGGTCCATCTTCACTCCTCACGAAAGCTCCACCGTAACTCCACGAGATGGTCCACGAAAATTGACCCTTTAACTACCGCTCAGCATCACGCTTTGACAAACAATAGTGCATGCGTAGTTCATGGTTCGATCTTGTCTTGGAATCTACAACGTGTAGGACCTCAACAACATTTTTGATACTCTAAACGTTTGCAGGTTGTTGAAATGCAGTGAGATGGCCGCTTGATTGTTGACCGACGTAAAGCTGCGTCTCCATATCGTGTAGTCGCTAATGAAACTTCAGCTGTTCGACTTGATCCAGCGGGATATCGTCTAGAACATCTTCCTGCGCGGCGCGAGATCTCAACCTCTCTCGTTCGAGAACAGCTGCGTAGTGCTGCCATCTGGAGTCGAGGCTCTTGATCGCCGCATGCATGTTACGGGAAATCTGCCCGTACTCGTTTTTGTGAAGCACTTTGGTCGCCTTCAGGGATATTGCATCCCTGGAAGAAATAGCAAATCGGACACACTTGTTCCTGCAACACGCGGTAGGAAAAAGCTTCCTGGACGCTCAGTCGATGCACACGAATCCTGTAGCCAGTTACGTGCCGGCTCATGAAGCCTCGCTTCAGATTGTCTAGCATTGACATCCAGGCGTCGTGGTTCTTCATCATGCTGATTTCGAACTCGTTCCATGCTTCGACCAGAGAATCCGGGCTAGACAGCACCAACGGGTTGTACCGCATTTCTCTGTGCTTTTTTTGAACAAAATATCAACGCAGTAACCAAAGCAATCCTCACCATCAGGTACCATCACTTCGGTTAAGTCCGATACGTCAAACAGAGCCCTACCGCGACCATCTTTATGATCACGGACCATAAGAAGCATAAAATCATCCAGTCAGGGGTACCTAGTGCCAGCCGACGTCTATCACACCAGCGATGACGCCGGTAGCGTTGACTTGGGATGCGGCTTGACTGGGAACGCCGCCAGTGTTGACACCGGCCGAATCGCCCACACCGGCGGTGCTCCCAGCATTGGCTTTGCCGCCATCGTTGGCAGTAGGGCACCCGTCGGCATTGCTACTCGCGTCGGGGGTTATGTATTGCTCGTCGATAGCCTGCGTCGCGCCGGGATCGTAGCCTTCTTGGGTGCGCTGGGACGTCCAAACTAGTTGTGTCTTCATCACCGCAAAATCGAGAAGGGTAGTGTGGGGGGGGCTGAAATACGAAAATAAAATGGATGGTTGCTAGAACACGGAAGTTGACGTATTCTTATCACATATTTAGACTAGATATTAAGGGTGGGCGATGTCAAATCGAACTGTGTATTTTACAAATTGGGCACTTTAAAAAAAAGAGGATGAAGGTCATTACACCCTACATTGTAAAAACAGGCCGTAATTACGTCCAGGTGGTACCGTTCCATTTTTACGGTACATGTATCGTGGAGTTGTCGGAATCTCGTTGTCAGTTGCGTCTGGTAACGGCGCAAGAGGATCGATATCCTCTGACCGGCGAGGTCCGCGTGGTGAGAATGACGAGTGGCTTTCGTAGGAGTGCTGTCCGTGGTTCAGTGACAGTAACTCCCATTTTAGTACGGATTGCCATGAAAGCGACGACCGAGGGACCGTATTCGACATTGTGATGAACGAGCCCTAGACGGACGAGCAATCCACGCGAAAGGGATAGGAGCCGCTCACCTTGACGTAGCAGCTCGTCCCCGGGGCGACTCGACATATCCGTCTGCCGGTCCCAGGTTGCGGGGTCGAGCTACAACACCAACCGGGATCAGTTAGCTTAACTTTACGGATATTCAAGTTAGTGGTGTGCTGCTTCGTGAGAACGCCAAAACATGTGTGCTTTCAACTGACTGAGTTACCCGAAAGGTTTCGATATCCCAACACGTCGGTCATGACGGCGTATTATCTGATATCGCTCTGGGCGTCACATTCCGAAGGCGTCCTTGTAGTATCTTCTGCGGCGGGGCTGGTAGGGTCCGGCTGAGGCTCAGAAGTCTTCTGCCGCGCAGGTCCTTCACAAAAGGCACGATCGCTCGGTTGTATTCCCGGCGGCGGTGGTGCGCCAGACTTGAACCTAAACTGGATCTGGCGAGCGGGTGCGCTTGTCAATCATCACCTAAGCCAGTGAATGTTTTTTGTTTTGTTTTTATATACCTGGTGGCTTCCGGGGGGGGGGGTCAACCCATGATGTGAATGTGCACACTAAAATGGGGGGGGGTAGTTTTTTTTGTCAAACCAGTCGTAAATCGTCCCATCTGGTCGTCAGGGGGGCGCTGGAGGTCCACATAGTACCAGTGCGAATACTTGGGGTACGCCTGGACGGTAAATTTGTGCTCCCAAATACACCGCCCAGTTTTGAACGAACCTCGCGGTCGGTACAAACAAAGCTAATCCCTGCCCGGTGAACATCCTTGAAGTCGCGAAAATGCTCCAGGTTCTTCGACCACAGAGGGGAATGTGACGTCGAGCCGGATGAGGTCTTAATCTTGGTGTCTGAGAATGAGAGCGTTATAACGCGCTTGAATCCACACTGAAAAACTCAACTCAGGTAACACTTGCTGGGACACACCCGCGAGGGCAGCACACCGCTTGTACCGATCATCACGGTCATGACTCAGGAAGCCCGTTCGACTCTTTCAAAACCCGCGTTCGTCGTTCGGGAAAACTCGCTATGCGGCGTTCTGCCACATCTGGTATAACTTCTTGTCCCACTGGGGTTCACAGGGAGGCGTGCGCCGCTACAAAATCAAAAACATTAATTAAAAAAACTCAAAATAATTAAAATGGGAATGACTCCACGAAAAACTCCACACGAAAGGTCCATCTTCACTCCTCACGAAAGCTCCACCGTAACTCCACGAGATGGTCCACGAAAATTGACCCTTTAACTACCGCTCAGCATCACGCTTTGACAAACAATAGTGCATGCGTAGTTCATGGTTCGATCTTGTCTTGGAATCTACAACGTGTAGGACCTCAACAACATTTTTGATACTCTAAACGTTTGCAGGTTGTTGAAATGCAGTGAGATGGCCGCTTGATTGTTGACCGACGTAAAGCTGCGTCTCCATATCGTGTAGTCGCTAATGAAACTTCAGCTGTTCGACTTGATCCAGCGGGATATCGTCTAGAACATCTTCCTGCGCGGCGCGAGATCTCAACCTCTCTCGTTCGAGAACAGCTGCGTAGTGCTGCCATCTGGAGTCGAGGCTCTTGATCGCCGCATGCATGTTACGGGAAATCTGCCCGTACTCGTTTTTGTGAAGCACTTTGGTCGCCTTCAGGGATATTGCATCCCTGAAGAAATAGCAAATCGGACACACTTGTTCCTGCAACACGCGGTAGGAAAAAGCTTCCTGGACGCTCAGTCGATGCACACGAATCCTGTAGCCAGTTACGTGCCGGCTCATGAAGCCTCGCTTCAGATTGTCTAGCATTGACATCCAGGCGTCGTGGTTCTTCATCATGCTGATTTCGAACTCGTTCCATGCTTCGGCCAGAGAATCCGGGCTAGACAGCACCAACGGGTTGTACCGCATTTCTCTGTGCTTTTTTTGAACAAAATATCAACGCAGTAACCAAAGCAATCCTCACCATCAGGTACCATCACTTCGGTTAAGTCCGATACGTCAAACAGAGCCCTACCGCGACCATCTTTATGATCACGGACCATAAGAAGCATAAAATCATCCAGTCAGGGGTACCTAGTGCCAGCCGACGTCTATCACACCAGCGATGACGCCGGTAGCGTTGACTTGGGATGCGGCTTGACTGGGAACGCCGCCAGTGTTGACACCGGCCGAATCGCCCACACCGGCGGTGCTCCCAGCATTGGCTTTGCCGCCATCGTTGGCAGTAGGGCACCCGTCGGCATTGCTACTCGCGTCGGGGGTTATGTATTGCTCGTCGATAGCCTGCGTCGCGCCGGGATCGTAGCCTTCTTGGGTGCGCTGGGACGTCCAAACTAGTTGTGTCTTCATCACCGCAAAATCGAGAAGGGTAGTGTGGGGGGGGCTGAAATACGAAAATAAAATGGATGGTTGCTAGAACACGGAAGTTGACGTATTCTTATCACATATTTAGACTAGATATTAAGGGTGGGCGATGTCAAATCGAACTGTGTATTTTACAAATTGGGCACTTTAAAAAAAAGAGGATGAAGGTCATTACACCCTACATTGTAAAAACAGGCCGTAATTACGTCCAGGTGGTACCGTTCCATTTTTACGGTACATGTATCGTGGAGTTGTCGGAATCTCGTTGTCAGTTGCGTCTGGTAACGGCGCAAGAGGATCGATATCCTCTGACCGGCGAGGTCCGCGTGGTGAGAATGACGAGTGGCTTTCGTAGGAGTGTTGTCCGTGGTTCAGTGACAGTAACTCCCATTTTAGTACGGATTGCCATGAAAGCGACGACCGAGGGACCGTATTCGACATTGTGATGAACGAGCCCTAGACGGACGAGCAATCCACGCGAAAGGGATAGGAGCCGCTCACCTTGACGTAGCAGCCGTCGTTCGCGAAGGTGATGCAGGGCAGGCAGTCGCCAGTGGACACGGTGCAAGGCGTGGAGGACGCGCCGCCCTCGTATCACGTATCGACGGACGAGCACTGCAACGTATTGACGACGAAACCGTTGTTGATGGCATTCACGGAGCTGCCGGTAGAATGCCGAAGTATACACATATAAAGTGGCCCCACAGAGTTGGTCAACTCCGACGCGAAGTCGGATTCGTCAATGTCGATATCACTCCCGAAAAATGTAAGGCGGTGACTTTCGATAATAAGTCAGCGGTCCTGCCGGGGGCTTTGTCGACGCTGTGTCGCTACACACCCAATATATGATGCAGTCTACACTATGTGGAACACAGTGGACAACGTATAGTATATCCTGTGTGGTGGGCCGTGTACAGCCGTTTGTGTATCGGTGTGTGCTTTGCAGAGTTGGGCTGTGGTTCATCGCATTGAAGCCGCTGTGTTCGCAGTCATATGTCGTCTGAAGCTTTTAATCGCAAGTATTCATGGTCTGAAGGGTTTTCTAAATCTACACACCACTACCGCTTAGCATAAGCATCCATCGTGGGCCCCCCACAACGCTGGTACTGTTTAACACTAGCGACGCGGTGTCAGCATTGCTCCCGGTAGAGCTGCTGACTTCTTTTTACCAACAGCCACCTGCCTGACATTTATCGGGATGATGTCGACATTGACGAATTCCTTGTCAACACGACTTGCAGTCTCTTCAATCGATATTTGCTGCCACCAAACGCTGGCAAGACCACCAACTAGTAAGCACCGCCGGAAAATGCATACACGATGATGAGTAATCCTACCCTGTACCCGACACACTTCCAGCCACATCGATTTATTTTCAATTATCTGTTTCAAGTCGTCACTACAGTGTGATACATTTTTTTCCTACGAATGACGTTCCTGTTATCACCGCTGACAGCTGCAGCACATATTTTTTAATTCGACGAGGCTTTCATGTTGCAATACTACAGTGATTCTGCGTCTGTAGTATTGCAACTTTTAGAAGTGCAAAACCTTTGTTTCAACTCACACGATATTCTTGCTCATCATGCCAAGCCGTTGGCGCCAGCCTCCTCGCTTCAGTCCTCTGAAGTAGAGAGGGGCGTACCAATCCCGGATTTCATCAACATGTACCAGGCTGAAAAACTGCAGGGCACCTCCATCACGGGGGACGTCACAATACTACTGCGAAGCTTTTTCTGGGACTACGGAGTTGAAGAAAAGGACCTCCCTAACATGGTCGCAAAATGTATAGTTCCTAATCTAGATATATACACAAACCGCAGGTCGAAGCTGCATTTCACGAGCCACCTGAACCTAAGCGAGGCAATGAAGCAAGCAACCCGAACCCCCCGCGTGTCCTGTTAGGGCGGATGCATCATCCA
Source organism: Phytophthora fragariae (assembly GCA_009729435.1). Taxonomy (NCBI): domain Eukaryota; phylum Oomycota; class Peronosporomycetes; order Peronosporales; family Peronosporaceae; genus Phytophthora; species Phytophthora fragariae. Next base: position 892,301 of record QQOI01000038.1, on the reverse strand, counting down.
CCGCTAGACATCATGCAGTACCAGCTGGAGCTCCCGCTTCTGGACATCCTCCTGCAGTACCGGTCTCAGCTTCCGCTGCTCGAGATCCCGACCAGAGCTCACGCTGCTGCACATTCTTTTCCGGTACTGGTCGCAACTTCCACAGATCAGCAGGCTGCAGCAGCGACGACAACATCTGCCACTGAACGCTTAGAAGCAGAGCGGTCTGGTTATGCAGGGTCATTCGCGAATCGCGCTGCGCGAATTCGTCATAATACCGCGGACAATGCGGCGTCTGATGATGACAATGACAATGACTTTGAGCCAAGTAGCAGCCAAGATAACAGTGACTAATATCTGGTCATATCACCTAATGTAGACGACATCGAGGTGGTCAAATCTGCAGGTAAAGTCGCTAGGCGCAAGCGGAGAAGGCAATTGTATCATCACTGCAGGGGCCAACCTACCAGAAGGACGTACGAAAGTATTGAAGACTACTAACACGGACTCACTGGTAGACTCCAGGAAGGTGTAAACTGGAGCCGCAGCTACGTCGATGCAGAGTTTCTGGACAGGTGAAATGTAAAGACGACAGAGGGTAAATGACGAGACAAGAGAGCCGCCGATAGATCTGCCTATCGTACGGGATCACAGTAGTAAAAGCGTAAACATAAAAATTTCTTGCTTTTCACTTTTTGAACTGACGTTCTTAATCTCGCATCCGTAGCTATGCCCCCCCTCTTCCTCGGCAATGCAAGGGTACCCTAGCTTGGCCATGGCCTTAGTCTCAGCGGTGGGAGCGCTCATTTCGGGCATGTCCTATGCGGTGTCCTGCAGCAACAACCATCTCGTAGCGACAAAAGTACCCATACACGTAACAGATGTCTCGATGAGCTTACCCCTAGGATTATGCTAGAACCATAACTAGTCGCGGCGGAGATGCTGCTGTTGGTTCGGGTTCTGCGGCATGTTCAAGTGCGGCGACATGTCCGTGCCAAACAGACCGACATGTTGCTCGTTCTCGGCTCGCGTGTAGTCCACGGCCGTATTGTACATCATGAGCCAGTAATATCCCTCCCCTGCCCCCCCCGCCGCCTTTCGTGTGTTGCCTACTGTGTGATGCAGTGGCGAATGGATACATAGAGTGTAGCCATCATTCCGCTCACCCGTCCATGTCCACATGCAAATGTCTATATATGTTGTATGCCGCGTAAGCATTAATAGGGGTATCTGACATACGTCTATCTTAGCTGGCTGTGTTGGATTTAAGTTTCAGTTCGTATTTCCAGGTGTTTGGCTTCTATGCTGTTGGCAAGAGGTGGCCTCACCAAGCCCAATTTGACTAAACCTTCGCGCTTTTCAATTTGTGCACTGAATTTAAATAAGAATACTCAAGTGTAATATACCCGATCACTCTTTTTCATCAGTTGGAACTCACGTTTAAATTTCAACTTCCCGAATTGAAATTTAAGTCATCTTCCTGAATTGTAATTACAAATTTACGCGCGCTCAGTGTCGACGTTGATTTTTATTTCAGTAGGGCCTAGAATTCCTGGGTTTCTCGCCGGTTGGGATATCTTAACCCTTTCGCGGTAGTAGGGCACATTTGTTGCCTCTTTAGGGTGTTTGCAAAACAGGGTGTGAAAGCACCGCCTTGAAGGGCGCATCCAGTGCCTCTTTGCACAAGTTCAACCGTGACAGCACCATATTTTGTGAGACAATTCATAAACAGGACAATCAGTAATATACAAAATTAAAGTAGCATGCAGGTGGTCATGTGCATCTGCAAGTCACTGCAGGTCTTGTGCTACAAGATTTCGTGTCGTGCGTTGCACGAAGAAGCTCTGAAATACATGTATTAGGGGGTCAGTCAAGTCGGATTAGAAGGCGTCGAGCTACTTGTAAATTTGCCTTCTAAGCTCTTGTCATAAAACACTGACGATTTTGCGTTTGGGTGTTCGTTGTGTCTAATAAATGAAGTAAGTTATGAGATGATCACCACTCTATTTTCATTCTTGGATGAGAAGCCAAAGATTGTTCAGACAGTGCCGGAGTTTACCGGTCGACTAAAAAGCAAGCGTGTTTAGAAATTAAAGAACGGTTTGGAGGTAACGAGGGGGAGAGAGGGATATGCACCTCAGCGACGAATCCTTATCAAGCCTGGTGGATGGCGGGAAAAACCGTGTGCAAGATGACGGGAGTCCATTCGTACCTGCTTGCGAACAAGATAAGATCTGAATCCCGAAACACCTCGGGATAGTATTGAGCTAGCCATTAGCCCAGCGAAACCCATTCGCAGTAAAGCCTTCAACGCCGTGGTGGCGCAAAAACTGCAACGTCACCGTGTCGCCAGTCAGCACTAAGTTATCCAGTGCAGTAGTTCTGGACCCGTCTAGACTATCTCCACAGAACCACCGGATAAGATCAGGGTTCCCGCTCAAAATGGCTCCAGTTTTGGCGGCGTTCGTGCACCCTTCGCGCCGATTGCTATGAAGCCAGTATACAACGTGGGCGGCGTTGTCAGCTGCAGCGCCATCCATAGCCGCCGTTGTAACCCCTTCATGTCGATTCTGGTGGAACCATATAACTACTGTCAAGTGCCCATTACTTGCCGCATTGTTCATAGCGCGCACCGTACAACCCTCGGTGCGGTTGATGTGCAACCAACGCACTACGTCAAGATGTGCGGCGGAAGAGGCGGCGTCCATTGCATTCGTTGTGCACCCTTCGTGTCGGTTTTCCTGAAGCCACATTAAGACTTCCAAGTGGCCTCGGGCTGCCGCCCAATCCATGGTGTTAGTAGAAGCGCCGCTGCGCGGACTGAGCCACTTCAATACTTCGAGGTGTCCCTCGCCTGCAGCGTGATCAAAAGTAACAGGATTGTACTTTGCCGAAAAGAACGTAAAAAGTCATTGAAGGGCAGGCAAATGCCCAGCGCGAGCTGAGAGAAGGAACGCACGGCGAGTGCCCCTCAGTACGATTAAGACGAAGCCATTCGATAACATGAAGATGGCCAAAACCAGCAGCATTATCCATTGCGTCGGACGTACAACCTTCTGGTCGGTTACAATAAAGCCACTGGACAATATCGAGGTGACCCTGCGCCGCGGTGTTGTCCATTGTATGCACGGTGGCTGTAGCGCCAATGGGAGTGTAAAAAACCCCATTGTAATTCACCCCGATGCGCAGCAAATTCAAGAGAAGGACGCACTGTTGAGTATTGTGCGTACATCCATTTTGCAATGTGGAGTGGCGACGCAGAAATAGCATCATCGAGAATTTCAATAGGCCAATTTCTCTAAACCGATACTATCCACAACCAAAGCGCGATCATGTATTGTTTTTCTTCAATGGCGACGATCAGCAACAGATCGTCTACGGGCAGCGGGAACCTTTTATCCAGCCACTGGAGCACCACCAGATTATCACCATTCAAGGCGGCGAGGTAAACACCCCCCCCAGCAAACCAAGCGAGTGTTTTGATAAACCCAGCTCAAAACATGAATCTGTCGCGTTCCGGCTGCCCTTTTTAGTACCAAATTTGGAAACAATCGAACAAAACTTTACACGGTCTTGAGATCTCCGTCTCGACCAGCGACATCAATTCTCACGTTGCACATTTCGTCGAAGATACCATCGTCCGGCACCAAGCTTCCGCCATTTGCAAACAGCCGGGCCACTAAACCAGCGTGTCCACGTTCCAGGGCCGATTTAAATATCCACAGAGGCATGGGGTCGGCAAATAAATCTATTAGGATCGCGATACCAGTATTACCCGCAACGCAGGGGGGCGGTGCCACACAGCAAATACCCCAAAAAGGCAAACCCGCTGGACATACTCGACGGAATCGCCACCGTGTCGCATTTCGCCGCGTTCAAGGGTCGGACTGCTGTTCTACTCTGCTCGTGAAAGATAAAGAAATGAAGCGATAACAGGTAAAAGCGCTTGGACGTATGTAATGTATTTCCTTTTAATCTAGTGTCTTGGATTTTACGCAACTAGTTTTCTCTGCCGCTCGAATTCCGAGAAAATACGCGTTTAGAACGAGAATCCGTGTAAATTCTAAGAAAGTATGCATTTAGATTGACAAGAAGTGAACTAGCTACAAAGCTGTAAACATCCTGGGCATTCAATACCTCTGTTTGCTTCAGAGAAACCTGACCGTGTACGACGCCACATGGCCACCGCACAAGCCGCCACTTGCAAACGAAAATAACAGACTTTTACTCCGCTCTGCCAAGTCTTCGCGTCATATCGAGCACGGAAGTACCGAATACAGTCCACACAAGGATATCGTGGAATATGGGGGTCACGCGCTGGACTAAAACAGCCAGTTCGTGTTTCAGAGAGTGCAATTCGACGTGCACAAATCGTCGACGACGTATAGAGTGCACTGGCGAAACTTGCAATCTACGCGGAATCCGTAATAATCGACCATGGGCGGCTTTGGAGTTATCTCCTCCCGTGCTAGAGATCTGCTTAACTCAGCGAAAAGGCTACGGAGCATTTGCGACTGCGGCGATTTCAAGGGGGGTTCTCGTATGCGAGTACGTTGGAGAGATCATAGACGAAGCTGAAAAACGATACGAGATTGGAAGGGGTAACAAATACCTTATGTCATATGCGGACAAATAAATTGATGCTGAACGGGCGGGGAACGTAGCTCGCTTTTGCAATCATAGCTGCAACCCCAACTGTAGAGCAGAAGACTGGACTGTCCTAGGCGTATACAGGGTTGGGTTCGTAGCGATTAAAAATATCAGTGCAGGGATGGAAATCACGCTTAATTACGGATCGGAGTATATGTTTTAAGAATACATGTGTTCAAGCTGCGAAGATGAAGCATAGACGCTTAGAGGAGTAACTGACCATATTTAGTCAAAAATAATACAAGTTGACGTTCGTATCAGGGATAAAACGCTTTTAATTTAAAAGTGTCCTATTGCGAATGGCGGTGGTCACAGAGCACCTCAAACTCCTTCAGACGGAGTGTTTCTTGGAGTGCTGGTTGTGACGGAGTGAAGTATTTCAAAAACTCGAGTGAAAGTGGTTCGAGGGAAACAAATGCTGCATAGACTTGACACGGGTGGCAGCAACATAAAATGCGGATCGTTGTGGAATGCGCCTGGTACGGCATGCCGAAAACTGTCGACGGCTACTATACCGCCTGTCAATCTGACACGGTCCGTCGACGCCTAATGGCTAGTGCGTCATTCCCGATCGACACGGCGCGATGTCCGCGGTGTACCGACAACATGCTTTCTGCTGAGCCATTCGCTGCCTCTTCCTTTCAAAAGCCCGCACGTGGATCTGCAAGGCCCGTCACTGCAACTTGCAGCAACTGTTCGTCCTCTTATGGCACTGATGAAGTTGTACACTGTCGGTTGGAAAAATATGCTGCGCTCAACGAGATTGAACCTGTTTCGTGGTCCGGCCCTGCGACACATCACGCGCGAGCTAGCCCTGTGTGTTTACCGCTATATGGTGGACGTGCCCCTCACCAATCTTTTGATTTTGTGCCAATCGCTTCTCGAATACCAAGTCCATCATTGGCATCACTGTCGTTCTTGTTTTAAGTCATCTAAACGGACACCGACAGGAACCGTTTGCCGGGTGTTTCCCCTAAGGAGCCGGTAATTGAAACAAAGTGGGCGGCCGATGACAAAGTTTCTATACGGCGCCAAATCGGCTGCGAGTATTTGAATACGTATATCCCCCTGATAAACGCCGCGTTCAAGTCTAACCACGACGTCAAATTTCTAACAGCTGCCGAATGTACACGACTATTTTCATTTATATCACTGCGAGCTGTAATCATTTGCTGACTATGTTCTGCGTTCAGGGCCTGAGAAGGTATACTATATGCTCAGATACGCGACAAAAGATCAAAACACCGTTGAAGATCTTTTGGCAATTCATTTACACGCTTATGACAAAGCGCAACAGCGTCTGGCGCAGTGCGATACTGCTATCTCCACAGGCCGACGATGTGTTCAATCCATGTGCTGTGCTTTGACGAACCCCCATGAAGTCTCCGCCCCCCCTCGCCGCATTATATCTCGAACGTGAACCACCCTTTTACTATTCCGTGGAATTTCAAAACCTTCATATCTGGTCATGCGTCAGCATGGTTTTTAAAATGATGATGTTTCAGTGTTACTTACTCGGGGTGAAAGCAATTCTGTTTTTCGGCCAACTAGTCCGTATTTTAACTATATCTACCGCCCGGAAAGCCTTGAAAACACGAGTATGATGACGTTCTATCGATTGTGAAAAAAAGGGTTGAAATTTCGAGCCCCCCACACACAAACTGAATCTCACACGTTGCATCGACGTGACGTTCCCACGATTTGCTGCATGCTTGGGCGACTCCTTCCTGATATTCGTAATATCGATATGGTTCATCAAGAAAAAGAAGACTACCAGCGAGCTATGCTCGTGCTTTTTCATCCGTTTCGAAGTGCTGAAGATTTCAATATTCCTTGTGATTCTTCTGTCAATGATTGTTTTGAAGTATGGTGGCGAAACTCGGCACCCGACGAAACTAGGGCATTTGCAAGTCATTCTAATAACCAATACGCATCTCGTGAGCTAGCCCGCCAACGTATTGATGAAGACAAAGAGCGCTACTTAGCCTGTGTCTCTGGATCTTCACAAATAATCGACTCGGATAGCGAGACTGACTCCATTTTTGACCCGGACGAGCCGAATGATGATTTTACAGCCGGCGACGACACAGCTGTTTTGTGAGCGTCCTGCGTGCATACGAATATGATTCCCAAGGCAAATGATGCTGCTACACTTTCAGCGGAATCTCAACAACAGTCTTCCGCTGACTCATTGTCTTGCAATAATATGGGAGTTGATGAGTTAGATCGTTGCATCGCCAATGCCGAGCAAGCACTGCTACGAAAAGAACAATCTCAAGCCTCACAACTTCGATTACAGGAGCAATCCGTTTATGGTTTCCCGACGCGAGTTTCTATGTTGACTCAAGCTCTTGTAGAGTCAATTTTTTGGCCCAGTGCCACTACCCATACAATTTCGCATCACCCTGAGAAGATCAGCTTAAATGCACCGCTGAAAGAAGTGTCACTATCCTATAGGCTCAACAAAAAGCAGCACAAAGTGTTTGTGCGCGTCGCGAAACCTTTCTTGGAGTCCCTACTGTCAAATGATAGTGTACCACAAGTGATAGCTTTTCTTGAAGGTCCGCCTGGTTTGGGCAAAAGTCAAGTAATTCGCGCCTTTCAGAGTCTAATACTTCCTGGGGTAGCGATGACGCAATATGGACAGTGACTTACCAAGAAGTTGCGGCTGAGGCTGCCAACGGCCAGACAATTCACAAACTCTTCCAATGGAGGATCAGGAAGGGGGCCCACACGAAAAGATATACAATTTCCGACAAAGAGAAATTTGCTGGATTAAAACTGCTTATTATGGATGAAGTATCCACAACTGAGGCCAAATTCATAGGAATGATTGATATTGCTCTTCGTCAACTCAAAAGCCAGCCCGATAAACGATTTGGCGGTGTGCATATCCTGTTTGTGGGCGATTGGTTGCAGCAGCTTCCTGTGGCTGGGCATCCTGCTTTTCTAAGCCAACCACCGCTGCCAAATTCGCGCCCACATTCGTCTTCATCGTGCGGCATCGGTGATGAGGCGACAGTTTATCTCCTACGGTAGCGTGGTATAGATTCGTATCGTGAGATTAACGAGGTTGTCATGCTGGAAGAAAATATGCGTCATCGGGATGACCCTGTCTGGCGGGACATTTTAAGTCGCGGGCGTTTTGGCGACTATAGACAAGACGTGGTTGATTTGGTAAATCTTCACTGCGAACTGGAGTTCCTTGGGTTCAACTCAACTCAAATCTTTCTGCCCGATAATTGTTACCTCCAACGCTCTACGAGTTGAGTTCAATGAATTAGCCGCACGGAGCTATTGCAAGCGTATTGGTGAACCGCTGCACTATTTTCCAGCCAGTGTTTCACACTCGCGGTTTAAACTTACTCACGATCAAATTCGGAGTCTAAAATCGATCCGCATCGACAAAACGGATGGGCTCCCCATGCTAATACCGTTAGCGATTGGATTACCCTTGCAATTCACTAAAATATCTCCCGAGCTCTTCATCTGACCAACGGCACAGTCGGAACAGCTGTCCATTTCCAGCTATCTGATGATGATTCTGAGACGGTTTTTTTTTATGGTGGCGTTGACGTTCACCTGCATACACAACCTGTAGCCGTTGTCGTTCTAAAGCTCCACGAACGCACACTTCAACGCAAATCCATTGTTTCCTGCTTTCCTGATGGTATGACCCCCGTCCGCCGCAGTAAACATGCTGGAGTCAAGATTTGCATTCGCGACAGATCATTTTCCCTAACAGTTGATCAACCTTCCCTCGTGCCCGCCTTTGCGCTGACAACGGAAAAGTGTCAAGGCTTAAGTGTGAAGAAAGTTATCATTGGTCCTCTACGCCACCATTCCACCCAGATTAGCATATGCGCGTGCAAATTACCGGTGGATCCCTGCGATTCCGTAGATGAAAAATAATCCTGAGTGACACCGAAAAGACCAGAACCGCGTTTCGAGCAATGCTTTCCTGTGTCCCCGTTTAACACGACTTCAATGATAATATTCATAACGTGATGGAAATAGTTGGCACATGCAACTCGGTTACTGGTGGTAATTTGCCCCAGTTTAGTTTTTGTATATTCCAGGCAGTCATGTAATGAGCTCCGGCTGGAATCTAGCAAATTGTAAGATATTTCACCGGCCAAATTCGCAATTCGATATGTTCCGCTGCAATCGGATGTTGTCGTGAAAAATATGGCTGGCTGCCCATAAGCCAATTGCATTGACATCACATTTGCTTGCGCTTGAGCCCTTTCGTGATTTGATCCATAAAACGATCGGAGGCCGGTGCCAATGGCCAAAACGTACTGGTAGGGGTGCAAGAGGGGGGGGTCAGGCACATGCGTATTCGACGCTATGGCATTTCTCCGTTCTTGAAGATGCTTCGCATAGTCTAGAAGCTGTTCCCTATTCACACTAGCCGCGCTGCTCATTGTTTGCGGGGATATTTTCGAACAGAGGTATACACATGAAAAGCCCGATGCTTAGCAATTACGTCGAGCGCGACAAAAGCAAACGACGGATGCCGTGCAAATCTCCGCGATGCCAAACGCCGACAGTAACGTACGAACTCTTCGAGACCAATAGACACTCGTCCTCGGAGTCGAACATGCCGCTCTTGGACCGGGGTTAAAATTGTAGAGCGTGCCGCAAGCTTGAGAGTCGAGGAGTACGTGGTGACTCAGTCGATCGTCGACCCGCTCGCTTGGGCATGGCTCGGGTCGCAGGATGCGTCGGACGCGGTGTCAGCTCCCTGCGACCGCAAACCGAAAATGAACCACAACTGCTCGGGGAACTCTGCCTGTGAGGACGCAAGTCGCTCAACGGCTGGCCAAAACCCCTGCAGTCTTGTCTGAGCCCCTTTTAGATCTGTCCGTTGCTAGTTGAAGTGACTTCGCTGCTAAATGCATTCCTTCACCAGGAAAACCAATTATCCGCTTGTTCCGTACGCTACGCATACTAGACGCGGATAATACACATTCATGGCAGGTGATACTTGGAATTGTATCCTACTCCTTAGGTCTGAATGGAACAAGATACAGCACCAAGGATAAAATGTAGTCCTTTCGGAGAGAAAATGGCAAACTCTCCAGCATTTCTTTCGCTTCGTCAAATTTCGTGGGGCGTTTATAGTCGCCCAATGTCAAAAACCAGCCCCGAGTGAATTGCTTATTTGAGAGTAAGCACATACAAACTGAAGCAGTTGCTTTCCTTTCCTTTTGGGGTTTGGATAGCCACTCTTTCGCTTGTTTGACTGTGTTGGATAAGAGGAACGGGAAGGCTTCTCTGAGCTGCTGCAATTTGTTGTAGATCATCGTCGCTGTCGCTTTCAGACTTGGTTTCTTGGTCATTGTGCTGGTTGGCCATTCTATTGAAGTGCGGTAGGTGGGGGAGAAGGGGGGTCGGAAAACTGGAGTTTTTTCGTTTGTGAGTCTGATGAGTTCGACCCGGAGTTGGATAAGTACTCACTCAGCAACAGATGTTAAGCTACTGGCTCCGAGAGTACAGTGAATATTCTCGCGCGGATTCTTGATGTACCGTTGAAGGTATTAAATTTTGATGCTGTAGTAAGGTGTTTTCCGCAAAGCAGTTCAAAATCTTTAGCATAATTAGTATTCTTCATTAAGTTTATCATGCCTCGTAAAAGCTGCATGATGTCGCTATCTCTGCACGTTGATTTCCTACCACCGACGCTAGTACTCTTGTTAAAGTTGTGTCAGCAGTGTAAGAAGTCGAAAGCTTCTCTCACAAAACTTAAGAGTTCCCGCGATAGCATAGGAGTTCCTACGCATTTTCCGTAGATTGATGGATTCCGTTCTCTTGCATGATGTGGACTCGCAAAGCTTGTGGTGAAAAGGTCGTGCTCGGGAGTCCTCGGCAACCTCGTCACTCAGACGTGTGATTGAACATGCCGCCGCAAACGAAAGAGCAGGATGCTGCAAGGAAAAAAGATGCGCGGTCTGCAGATCCAACCTACAACGACTGAAAACGCGACAGAAGAAGACAGCGTAAACGAGAAGCTGAATTAGGCTCGTCAGATTGCATGGAAGTCATTCAACCAACATCCTATTATCGACAACAAGAGCTACTCCTGGAGTGCGAACGACGTCTCTCTAATTCGTATTTACTCAACAAGCACTGTTGTGTCTGTGATTGCCTTCACTCTGTCCGTGACATCGAAACAAAGCATATCAACCGTTGCAAGGTTCTCCTACAAACCATGCGACGTCGCTTGAAGCCTCCTCCAAGCCTTTGTAATGAACTAATCGTGTATTTTGATGCCTCCGCTTCAAGCCCCGTGTTAGAAGGAATGCTACTATCAAAGAATGGAATTTTATCGACTGATCCGGGCGATGTAATTCTCCTGATTTGTAAACCATGTCACGATTCTTTGTCGCGCAAAAAAATGACAAACGCGCCTAAGTTTGCTATTGCTAATGGGTTGTTCATTGGAAAGCTGGACCCGGGTTTCGATGATTCGTTAGTGACTGAACATGCAATGGTGAAACTTGCTCAGCCGACAAGGTTTATGGCTGTGGTGCAAGGGGAGAAGCACACATCGATCCGCTCTCATGCATACTACTTTCGTTCTGAGCCTGCACCTCCAGCGGTCATGCTACCTACTGAGGTTGTGTCAAAAGGAACAATTGGGGTGACAATGATCGGGTGCATGACCCCGATCCAGAAGGCCAAGACGATGAAACGATATCAAGTTCGTGTTTCCCGCCTTTTCGAGCAACTCCTCTGGTATCGAACTCACAACCGTTTGTATAAAGATATCACTGTTGCGAACCGCTCAAATCTGGAGTCGTTTACTAGCCAGACTTCCGTTGTACTTGATTGCGCTCAATCCAGCGATTCTGCTGAGGACGAAAACGAGGGGAAAAAGAATGGCTCGACTCATGGAGGCGATAAGGACTCAACTTATCTGGGTATGGCGCAACAGCTTGATGAGTCGCATCTACGCCACAATGAACCGCGGCCTGTCCATTTAAATGTGCGCACTGGAGATGAAGATGTTATGCAGCAAGTTAACGCGGCGTTAGTCTCAAATTTTAGAATGAAAGATGATATTCAATTGACGCGCCGCACTCTCGAAAAGCACGATGTCGTTGTTCGACGTTCATCGGCTATTTTGTCTGATTTCGATAATTAATTTTGGGTGTACTCGTTTTGCGAACTGTTTCTGTTCGGCCGAGGGGGGCTTGACGAAGAGTGCTAATCGCCGATATCCACGGCGAACATCGCCCACCAGGGCACACGCGCCTGGTAAAATACGTATCATTATACTGTGGTGTTTACCATGGTGGATATGTAAGAGAAAACTAAGCTCAACATAAAAGTAGCAGAGATGAAGGCAATATGCATCATGCAGGAGCTTGGTTCTTGTCGTGATGTCTTGATTTTTCGATGTTGGAACTGGAGACAGAACGGCGTTCACGAGTGGCAGCTTGAACTTGAGCCGAAAAGGGTCAATTTGGAACATATAATATCAACACACATTAAAATCATCGCCAAGACCAGCCAAATGCGTCCATTTGCCTGATCTCAACTCCTATCATTATCTAAAAACCAAGACCGACCAACGCAAGCGTTCGACCGACTCAGTTTTTAGCTTCCAAGACCCGCCGAACGCCAACGTTCCGATCTTGACGACGCCCAGAACAACAAGTTGTCCAAGGCACTTCAACACGTCAACCTCATCCGCCGCAGTCAACATAAAGTCATCTTCGACGCAGAGCGCGTATTCTTTTTCGGCTCAGCACCATCAACAAATGCAACCTTCTTGCAGCCATGGAGAGGAAAAGTAGACGCCGCTTACAATTGACAAGGCCAACGCAAGCAGCATACTGTTATTTCTCCGTCCAAAGACGACCCCGATGGATCGCCGGCACTAAGTTACAGGACCACAAGTTACCATCCATCGACGCTGACGACCCGCCCTCAGCCGAAGCCAAGAACAAACCACCAGTGTTTTCAAGATACCAACATGTACCCAGCGAACTGGGAGGATTCATACGAAGACCGGTGACGATACCACCCCCGTGCGGGCTCCAAGGAGCACAAACGCCGAGGTCTCTGTTTGGCAGAACCGAACAAGACCGCAACCAATGCACCAAGTTGTTAAATTACGTTGCCAACCGCAGACTCAATCCCCATGCCGAAGTATCAACTACACACAAGTACTGTACGATCGCTACCTCCACGACGGTTTTTCTCATCAGCTCGCCACACATTGCGCTTTCAGCTTAATTCTCGCGCCGTTGGTGATAAAAGCAGCGTCGCACCAACAATCAAGGTCTCCAGTTCCAACATCGAAAAATCAAGTCCATCTCACTCATCAGTTCAACGCGCTTTCAGCTTAATTCGTTGCGCCGCTGGTGATAAAAAGTTAAGTCGCACCAACGTTCAAGATCCCAGGGTTCCAAATTGCCCCTTTTCGGCTCAAGTTCAAGCTGCCACTCGTGAATGCCGTTCTGTCTCCAGTTCCAACATCGAAAAATCAAGTTCATCTCCATCATCAGTTCAACGCGCTTTCAGCTTAATTCTTTGCGCCGCTGGTGATAACAAGTTAAGTCGAACCAACGACCAAGATCCCAGGGTTCCAAATTGACCCTTTTCGGCTCAAGTTCAAGGGCACACGCGCCTGGTGAGACCGAACGACGGTCTGCTGGAGCCCAACATGAGGCACCGGCGCCTCGTCGACATGCCCTCGCCGGGACACTCAACTTTCTTCATATGGGGCTTCTCGCTTTCCCGACGAGAGCATGCCTCCAACTACGACGCCAATATCGGCTGGTTGAGGTGATCTTGGAAAGGGCGTCGTCGTCCGCGGCGAACATGGCTGACAACCCAGCACGTCCTCCTTTCACTACTACTACTAGGCCGCTGCTTACGTCGTCATTGGTCGAACCGACTTCCACGAACAACTCACCGAAAACACTATGCTCGGAAAACCGAGCTCCGTTGATCTCTATGTAAGCAGCTGGAAATTCCACCGCGGGAAGCTCGACTGAGAAGACGTCACCGCCCCAAGTAACTACGACTTCTAGACCGTCGCTAACATCGCCATTGATCCAAACACCCCTCGCCCCCGTCAGCAACCCGCCGAAAACGATACGATCTACACAGAACGAAACAACCGCCGTCCACTCGTCGCTCACGAACGCTAAATCAAAGAAGCATGAAGAAGTGCTACTTTTAAATGGTACCTCGTTGAAGAAGCAACAGAAGAAGCGCGAAGCCAAAGGAGCCTCACCAGAACCAAATCTAAAGAGGCAGCGCCGGGATTAATCCCCGTCTCCGGACGACCTTTCTTTTTGGTGACTAACCAATTCAAGAACCTCGCGGCTTCGCTAGCCCCTATAAGTTCTAATACATACTGTTCTAGTCATACTCGTCACACTTGTTGAATTCACCACACACAATGTTTGTGGCCCTTGGTACCAAACTACTCCACGCTTATCGCGGTACCGAGCGGCTTGTCATAATTGGTACACTATTGCACTGGTCGCCACGATACTAATCGTACCAGCGACTCAGCGCTTACACGCTTACAGAAGCTAGGTTTTCCCGGAGGCTGCACCCTGACTCCTGCCCCAGGATTCCTGAGCCACAAAGTAAAGACACTCATGGGCATCACGGCTCGTGTGGGCAAACCTTCGCGCAACATCCACGTTTTCTAATTGGCTAATATATTTCATATATCAGAGAATATATTTCGGACTTTGCTGAGGTGGACGACACAGGTAACACGCAAGTAATTTATCGTTTTCAGAGGGGTATTATAATCAGCTAGCACTTGACTGCAGTTCTATTGGCCCTCTCTAAAACGATCACACGTGTTTTTGTCAAGGTTATTTGTTCTTTTAAAATCGCACATCCAGTCGCATCACTCGTTAACTCTGAAATAAATTTCAAAGAACATGCAAAACGAGTACCGTGATTTTCTTAAAGGGCAAATTGTGTACCCTTTTAGAAAAAAAGTGAGTTAGGTTTGTATAGTTTACGTAAGGCAAGAGGCTCGCGAAATGGTTAACACTATCGTGGTAGAACTTAATATTTTGCCGAGTTAAGCAAATCATGGTGAAAGGAACTTTTTTTCTACCAGTCTAAATATAGAACAAAATACGAACCGACCCGGTTTTGAATCAAAAACACCATCCAAAATCTGGCGTCTTAGTTTTATCCAATAGAAAGCGGAAAACAGAATTTGTCGATAAAATGTCGTGTTTGCATCGCACTGACATATTTCATGTACTTTATGGCTCAACGGATATATTACGCCGTGTGAAATGGTGGTGTTCGTATCCGGTGACGTTTTTACGACATACGAAACTTCATATAACTTCCCCGGGCTGGCATAGTAAGGAGTTACAAGTGAGCTTGACATGACATACTTTAGCGACAACCATGACGCGTTGCTCGTTTGCCTAGTGCCCCCTATCTGCACAAGCAACAGCCAATCGAATGGGACATCGTGGTGAAGCGAATGACAATGTCGAAACTAGCCCTCTGTGAACGACTTAAGACGCGCAAGAAGCCACATGGTAAATACCTTGACCGTTTTCCCACTACATACTTCCGCACTCGCAACGCGCAGCAAACTGCCCTGAAAGGCACGCCACAGCCTAGATCCAGAGTTGGCACCAGTACACACCTATAGAAACGTCCTTCCTGTCAAATGCATATCATTAGCGAAGCTGTATTTTGCATTATATCGCCACACGTTATCCGACAACTTCCCGGGAAGTTGTATGTTAATGCTGGGGAGATTGCCTCGACGGGTGTCACTACATTGCTCAAGGTCCTTAATATTTCTTCGGATGATATGTTTGGGGATATCGAGTGCAGTATCGGTAATATGCTACCCTCGAATCCTGTGCATCGGCTTCGAGTTCAGAGAAGAGTTGGTATTCGCGGGGCGTAGTACCCTATTGCGGCACTCAGCGGAGTACCGGAGCTATGTTGAGTATCAGTTTACCACGCTGACATATGTCATCTCACAGAGTATGTGCTGTGCGCGTTGTCAAATAGCTCCATCCTCCTGGTAGGGACAGCGGGGACAGCCAACCCATGATGTGGGTGTGAGTAATAAAATTGGGGGTAGCTTTTTGGACAAACCAGTCGTAAATCGTCCCATCCGAGACGCGGCACTGGAGGACCAGTGAGAATACTTGGGGTACGCCTGGACGGTAAATTTGCGCTACCAAATGGCCACAGCCTCACCGCCCAGTTTTGAACAAACCTCGCGGTCGGTACAAACAAACAAAATCCCTGCTCGGTGAACAGCCTTGAAGTCGCGAAGATGCTCCAGGTATACCGCGGTTGAATTCACACTGAAAAACACAACTCAGGCGACACTTGTTGGAACACACCCGCGAGGGCAGCACATCGCTTGTACCGATTATTACGGTCATGACTCAGGAAGCCCGTTCGGCTCTTTCAAAACCCGCGTTCGTCGGTCGAGAAAACTCGCTACGCGGCGTTCTGCCGCATCTGGTATCACTTCTTGACCTACTGTGGCACAGTCGTTGATGCTTGATGATTGAACTTGTAGGTGGTCATAGGAAGCGAAGGAGCGGGCTTGGTCTCGTCTCTTGTTCACTTCAAAGTAGCCCAAGCTGTTTTCGATTATTAGCGCAATGGTACATGTACAAGACATGGAGGGGTCGGCCCCTCATGAGTGGCAAGTGATCAACTTTGTCAAGAACTGGCGTCAGGGCTATTCGATCCATTCTGTAGCACCTACGACTAATCTGTAAGACAGGAATCTCAACGAACAGCTGGACCTGAATACGGTGCCGGATCGTAACATGCCGTTATCTGTGATGTGCAGCCGGACACTCGCCCTGGAGCTATTGGAACAATAACAGATCTTGGTGACGGTCCCACTGCCTGTTCGCTTCAAGTTGGTATGCCTTGTGTTCAGCTAATACGAGATGAGATTGCAGTCCAGAATCGCTCGGATTGCACTACTGTCTTTCTTCTGGTGTATTGTTGCACATCTCAAAAGCGTGTCATCAATATTGGATGGTGCACTCGCTACATAAATCGTGTATGTGTGGAATTGTGTGGCGTGCACTTATCTCCGACGTTATCATGATGGACGTAGCCAAAGCACAATATAATGCTAGTGCGTCAGAGCTTCCAAACGCTATCGTCTCGGGTTGCTGGTTTCACGTCACAAAGAACGTTTCGGCGCAAGCACAACTGAATAGGGATCGTTTTGGATTGGACGCGTTTTGAATGTCTAAAATGTTTTAAATGTTTAGGCCGTGGTTTCTCCGTCGGTGTCTGGGTCTGGGGATAACTAAAGCAATTCTGATTGGCTGATCGTATATTCCCCGACGATCCATATATTCCGAGATAGACATCAAGTCAACGAGGTAGTAAAACGCGTGGTTGCCATGGACGACAAGGGCGAGGACGCTACGCCACTCGTTCTGCTGGTGGCCGTTTGTGCGGGTGCGATAGCGGCCAGCACCGCGGGCTTAAGAGCCGACAATGAAAATCAACTGACCTTTACCCACCTGAACTTCGACTCTCTATTGGCATCTCCTCGCTTCGACGGATGGTTTCGAGATTACCTGCGCTGCTCCCAGATAAATTTTGTGCGCATTTGCAAGAAATTTCGCCCCGTGCGTCATACAGCCTGCTTCATGGGCGCGACCATTCTTTTGAAAAGAAGATGGCCTTGCTGATGATATATCTACCATCGTCTGGAAGCATGAAATATGCTGGGCTGGCGCTAGGCATCTCGAAGTCTCACGCAGTAGGTATTATTAACGAGTTACTGAGGATTATTTGTGGGCAATCTAAAGTCTACATCAGGATGCCATCAAGTGATGCTGAGTGGAGAAAATGTGATGGATGGTTTTGCTGCAGTCCGTGGGTTTCCGTACATGTGTGTTTCCAAGTATCACACTCATTGGGGATAATGCTTCATGTTAGACCGACCAGGGTGTGGAGTGGCGGGTTTTAGCTGCAGGCAAATTGCAGAATGAGTCTACGGTCTCACTACTGCCTACCTTTGCCAACGACCCTCGAGCGGTTGCGCAGCGAGCGGTTGCACGTTGGTTTCCGAACTTGAATTCGTGCGATCCGGAAAACCTCCCTTCCTCTCCGTCTTATGAACCGCCCTGCGGGTCAACGTCGTCCGGAAACGTACCATTTCCAAGTATCACACTCATTGGGGATAATGCTTCATGTTAGACCGACCAGGGTGTGGAGTGGCGAGCCCCACAAATATTTCGCCAGTCCGGAGCGTGGTCTGGTGCTAGGCGTAGCCGTACGTCTGACTTGGTGAGGCACCACTAGCACATGATCTGGGCGAGATGCTTCGACCCCGACGCCGTTAGCACGGGATACGCCTCAAACGCGTTTGAAAGCCACCTTCCCATTACCTTCAGCTCTAAACGGTCGGCCCCAGAGTTTAGGAGTGAGGTGGCTCCTCCAATGCGTACTGAATGGGTTGAAAAGCGCGTCGGGCCCAAACCTGCTGCTCGGGCGGCAGCTTTCACGGTGTTTGCCATTTCTTTCGAGTTAACCCCTTTAGCAGCGCTCATTGACAGAGCTGGATGATTTTCATTTGTTTTCTGAGTTGTTGCAGCTTTCTTTATCCACCTTGCAGCCTTTACGGGGCAGAGTACAGCGTCCCCCGAGCGAAAATGAAAGCGCTCCTCCTCCCTTCCGTACTGGTTGTTCTTTGCTCCTGTTAGTCGGATGCTGACCATGACGGCATGGCGGGGAATTGTGTCATTCTGTGCCGAATCCAGAAGCCGGACATCTTTAAGACGAAGGATGTAGTCGTGGTGCCTTCTGCCGATAAACAAATATTCCGATCGCCGAAGCAAGAAAAAGTACCCAAGCAGCAGACCACCCCACAGAAGCTGATCGTGAGGGGTGCACAAATTGAGGGACTGCACAATTAGTCGCAGGAGCTCGGGAGTCAGCGGCCGCTGCTTAACCACGGGACTGGTAAACCGTCGAATACCGCGCAGAAGAATTGCGTGGCTCGCGTTGACCCCAGGATCATAACCAGCCGTGTTCTTGTGATACCAACGCACAGCACATAGCTTGCCATACACTGTCGAATATGTGTTTCCTTGTCCGCGACGGTTCATTCCGAATCTCCACAAGTACACTGCGTACGCTCCTAGCTGAGATGCGTTGGCATTCACATCGCCTTGGCTCAGCCACGGTTCATACCCCATGAAACGGCACCATTGTGACCATTGCTCCCATGCCTTTGAGTACAAGGTGCGTGACGAGGAGGCTAAAGCACCTGCTCTGAGTAGCGCTCCCAAACTATGGAGAGATTTCTCGAGTCGTTTGGAATCTGTGCCTGTGACCACGAAGCAGACAGATCAGAAAATTTGTTAGCCATTGTCTGCGATTGCCACACCCTCGATCCAGCGTCCGCCATATCGTTCTGACTTCCAGGAGTATGTGCAGCAGTGATGTAGAAATTGTGCCGGACTTCGAAGAGAGAAAGTAGCCGCAGCAGCAATTGTGCGTACGAGTTTCTGCTGCCCCTTCGATTGTTCCACGGTACGGCAGTGGTGTTATCAATCCACACACGGACGTGTGGAGGTGGGCTGTCGGATGGTGTGTCCCACAATGGACCCCAGACCAGAGCAGCGAAGGCAGCGCTCATCAGTTCTCGTAGATTGATCCCGAACTCGTCCCCTAGTTCTGACTTAGACTGGGCGATGCGTGATTTTTCCAGTGCCGAAAATTCAACTTGTATGAACTGTTTTCGAGCTGGAAGAAGGCAACACAGTCCGAAATCACTCGCGTCCATAAAGACAAGCCACATTGGCTCTTCCGTCAGGATAAAACGAGATCGTGGCACCGCATTGAGTCTCGACTCGTTCAAAATGGCAAGGAACCACTTTAAGTCATCTTTTGCATCCGAGGACACGGCCACCGTAACGAATCGGGGTGTCAAGCGTTCTAGCGTAGCGATACGTTGGAGGAAAGCCTTTGCTGCTGGTATACACGTCGTGATATGGCGTAGACTCCCAAGCAGCTCATTGAGCCGACGACGGGAAGTCTTGGACGAAGTAAGCATCGCACGCAAACGTTGCTGGGCTTTACGAAGCTTTTCAGGGGGGATGCATAGCGTCATATTATCCAAATTCCAGACAAGGCCAAGGGCCTTACCAACGCGGAACCATGACGAAAACTTCTCTTCGTTACACGCGTTCGGACCCAGCACGCCAACCATTGCTGCGCGAAGTGAGATATTCGCGTCAAAAAGCCTGGTTCCTACGCTGGGCTCAATTGAGATGTGATCATCACACCATGCGTTGGAATCAAACCGCTGAGAGGATCTTGAAAGTATTTCTCGTTTTAGCTGCAGGAAAATTGCAGAATGAGTCTACGGTCTCACTACTGCCTACCTTTGCCAACGACCCTCGAGCGGTTGCGCAGCGAGCGGTTGCACGTTGGTTTCCGAACTTGAATTCGTGCGATCCGGAAAACCTCCCTTCCTCTCCGTCTTATGAACCGCCCTGCGGGTCAACGTCATCCGGATACATACCAAGGTCGTAGATGGTTTTCTGTTCGAGATAGGAAGACCTGCTGAATATGAAGGCTGGTATTGTAAGGACTTCTATCCAGCGATAAACATGCAAGCTATTTGTGATTCTCGTCGTCGCTTTATGGCTGCGACATGCGACCAGGGTCTTACAGCTACAAGTAGACTTGGAAAACGTCCCGAATTGGGCTATCGGTGCAAAATGTGGTTCCTCAGGGCTGTCATTTGCTTGGTTATGCTGGGTACACCCTCGGCTGTGAGCTACTTACTCCTTACATTCCACGTGAAGAAGGTGGAGAACTCTCTCGTCAGCAAGAATATTACAACTACGTGCACAATGCCACTCGTACTGTATGGTGATCGAGTGTGCTTTCGGGATGTTGAAGCAGCGATTCCATTTAATTAGACGTCAACTCGAGCTGAAGTCAAGCACTGACTGCACTAGGTGCATTTTTGCGGCAATGACTCTGCACAATATTCTAATTGACCTTGAAGACGACACTGTTAGCCGCAACGAACGTGATGAACCAAGTGATATTGTGTTGAAAACGGAGCCGAGTACCGACAGGCGTGATATTTGTAAGAGAAAGCGTAACGATTTAGCTAGCCTACTTTACCCCTGAGTGAATAAACGCTAGTCGATACGCTGCAGCGCGCGAATGGGCTCCATTATGGCAGCGGTTTGCTGCAGCAGTGCTTCTTCTTGGCGCGCTAGCGACGACCCGAGATTGACGGCTCAGCTGACGCAATAGCCATTTCCTTCATGGCTTCGCCTACCAGCTTCACTCCGTCGGCAAGTGCACGCAGTCCTATTCCGAAAATAACACGCAACTAAGTAATTAATGAGGAATAGCACCAGTAGAATGACTACAGCAAAAAACTTCTTCAACACATTCACCGTTCGTCTTCTTGTGCTTGTTGCGCGTTAACCCAGTCGCCTCATCATCGCTCGCCATCATGTCGTCGGTATCCGCGTCGTCATCATGATCGGTCGAAGCATCACAGAGCGACGTGTTCTGCATGCCTGGATTCGGAGCCCACTGCTCGAGCATCAGGTCCAGACACGGAGGGGCGCCTTTGGCACGTTGCCAGTAGCACTGCGATCCGCGCGATAGAGCGACCATTTTTTCTTAAGCCACTTCACCTATATATCCAATAAATAAAATTATTAACAATGCCGGCATCAAGCGATTTCCTAAACTAGTTTCCCTTATCCTTGCACTGGACTACGGCGTACGCTCTCTCTTCAGCCTAGTTCACCAACGTGGCTACCAACACCCATGCTGCACTAACCTCAATGTGGTTGCGCGCGCGCTTGAACTCCTCCTTCGCAGTCACGTATCTATATAATTGCACACATACATCACACACAGCGACACTCATCTTACATTTAGCAACCACCTCTGTTTACCCACACCGTAGTACGAATGTCCTTACCGCACAGAGAACAGTGTCTCCGTCGCCTCCTTCGTTCACACCTCTGCGTTGCTTTTTGACGGGCGCCCACGCTTCGCCTGCTTCTTGGCCGGTTGCGCTGGAATATTTCCCGTAGCTGCTTCTCCACCGTCACCAGCGTAATCACCAGCGTCCCTGACCGTGGCTTCTGCTGCCGGTGGTAAGGCCGACTGCAGGGAGGGGAGGGCCGCGCCCGGCGTGGGCAACTCCATGAAGCTCGCTTCTGACTGCTCGTGGCAAGTTTACAACTGAATAACTGGGGGAATTACAATGGCTGAGAGAGACGACCGAGAGAGATTCAAACACATAACGAGTTTGAAAGGGTATATCGATCAGCGGTTCAGCTCTCAGACCCATCAATCTGAGGTCAGCGTCGGGGAATTACGACGACGTTTATTCCCAGACCCAGACACCGACGGAGAAACCAGGGCCTTAGTAGTCAACAAATCATTCAATAGAACATATGGTGAAAAAGAGAAATATTCGCGAATTATTGTTTTAAAATTTGGATATCGCTGTTATTTACGGAACAACTCTTTCTGCTGCGTACAATCCAGCTACTGATATATTGCGCGATAACTGTTCTAAACAGTGATATTTAAGACTATAACCCAGTCATTTTAAATGCAGCTGATGTGCATCAGCAAATTTCAGACAAACTCAATAAACATGACTATTTTCGCATTTGCTGCATCTGAACCAAAGGCCAAACGGTCTTATCGGTAAGATATGCGATGTGCGCTAGATGTCAGATCGACCACACCCGTCTCTCTAGTCTGTAGGCCAGCAAGCAAGCTCTAGCTGCACAGCTTGCATTTCTTGAAAGAAACCAGGCGTTTGTTGCCACCGCGATGTCGTCGACCTATCTGAAAATAGGTCAGGTTGCAATACTGTCAATGAGCAAATCCTTTGAAACTATATACATTTGGGAGGGAACATCTATTTTCACCAACGTTTCTAACCCAGCACAGGATCATGAGCTGGGATTTGTTCCGAGACGGAGATTTATTCCAAACGACCCTTGAAATGCAATAAACACCCACCGGTTTTAGGGAAACTGCTTGTATAGAAAAAGATGGTTAAAATGACTTTAAAGCGGGATTGTTGCAATATTGGCCATCATCCGCTAAGACACACTTTTTGCGACTGTTATCTAATATTTTCCGAAAACCCATACCGAATTCCTTTTGTTATGGCATACCGAAAACGTACGCACATGGACCGGATACTCGCTGGACTGTCTACATGAAGTGTTCCCTTGATATGACCAGGAATCTATTGCTGCTCGTTATCTACATGTATTGCTGCTCGTTAATGAAGCCGCATTTTTCAGACGCTGGTGGATATGCTAGTGCTGCCCCATCAGACCAAGTTGTATGGCCCAAAAGTGCACGTTTGAAAGCTTTTAGCTATGTAGGAGAGACAGTTTAGGTGCTGTATGTGATAACTAAGTGCTCTTCCCATTCGTCCTCCTATTGGCTAATTAGCGGTGTATGCCATAACAAGGAGTACGTCATAACAAAGTGAATTCGGTACCTCCAAATATGTGGATGCAATTTTGGCCAATCACAGTAGCTGTACTTACACTCGTGACAGACTGGACGAGCATACAGTACACTAGTATAGAGCATCTCAGTCGCTGCGCTCTTTTTGAGTTGCTTCGGGGTCGATCCCAGAAAATTGTGTGGGTCACCCAGTTTCTGGCGCGCGCGCCCCGAAAGGTCACTCACTACCTATCAAGACAAATCAAACTGCAAAAGAGATGGCAAATCTGAAGAAGAAGGCGGCAACGGGCTGTAAACAGAGAGCTCTAAAATGTACACTACAGCAACGAGAGGTGCTGGTAGTTATGGCTCACTCGTTCCTTTCTACTCGAGGGCGAGCTTCCGCGGATGCCGCCACAATTTTCCGTTTTCACGCAGCACAAAGTAAATAAAAATTGAACGAGATGTAACGATGCAGGTATCTTCCAATTGACCAATGTATTGTATTCGGACTGCGCTTGCTTGCAGGCGCTGTACGGTCTTATTATGAAATACTTGGCCGAGATATCGTGACGGCCGACGACCCCGAAGCCGCTTCGAGCCAGGCAGGCCTTGCTGCAGACACTCCGCCTAGTAGAGCACCTGATCGCGCTGATCATGCACGCGCGGTAAAGGCTGAAAAGTACGCGCACCGTAAGGGTCTGTTACCCCTACTTATGCGTGGTGTGCGCTCTAACAATACAATGCGCTCATGTCCAGAAAAAACAATGCACGATTTGCGTGTACAGCAAGCGGCATATGCGCGCAGTTGCAACCGGCCAAGCTAATCAAACCGACCAAGCTGCAAAACTCGGAAAGTAAATGGTGACGGACACCGCGTGCTATAACTGCTAAGCACTTGCCAAGCGCCGCCGCTACGCGGCGGTAGTCTTTTTATTTGTTGGAGCAGATCACTACGCTCGCTTCGCTATTAAAGGCAGGCTGCCTACGCTCCGCTACGGCAGTGACGCCCCCCGTTCCGCTCGCCTGCGGCTTCGCTGGACTACTCACCCAATGGTTCTGCAAGGCCGCCTTTGCTACGCTTGGCCGCAAATAATTATTAATATCCAATGAAGGCCGCCTTCGCTGCGCTCGGCAGCAGTATTTGTACCCAATGAAGGATTTTTAGCATTAATGCCCAATGAAGGGCGCAGAGCGCCAATTTCGGCCAATGGCATTCTTGTACCCCCCTCCGTGGCGTTCCTCTGATTGATGCTTTAGATTCTATTTCATATTTTCAACTTACTCAATGAGCGTTTATTGCTCTCACTTGCACGTGTTGCGCTGGCCCTTGCCTGACCCTTGCTGATGCACACAAAATCGTTATCGAGCGCTCGGCTTCCCCCTCCTCACCTTGCAGCGCGACGACGTCGTCGCTTACTAAATGGTCCCATCGCCGTCTCCCTTACCTCAGACACACCCGTCGCTTGCCCGCTGGGTCATGAGCAGTGCAGCTGGCCGAGTGCACAAGTTCATTGTGTGCAAATAGACCCAAAATATGTGCATATGCGGATACAAAGGTATGAGCATAGTCGAAGACGCTTTTGACTCGCACGGCCTGGACCGTGATGTATGGTCTTTCAACGTGGACTTCCCGGTGCCTTCTTCAGCATTGAATCTGCTTCGGCGAGGTGGTATAAACGTCCGTGCACGCGTCACAGAGCGGAAATGCGTTTAGTCAAGTAAAAGACTGCAAAGAATATATCGGTTCATTGATGCGGCCGCAGCGCTAAGTAGTGTGCAAGAGCAAGGTGCTTCATTGCTAGCACGAATTCGGATGCTATTTCTTTTGTTTTAACAACCGCTACTTCTATCATGTCCTCATCAATTGTAAATGCATTTCGTATTGCTGTCGAAGCTGATAGTTTAGTTAGCGTTTCTTAATTCAGTTGATCCTATCCTACGAGGTAAATTTGGCAGAATGTTCGGGACATCGTGCAGGAACGACGGTCTTAGGTACATATCCGTGATTTGTACGAGTATTATCTCTAGCTCCTCTAGCAAGGGAAACAAAAATTGGAAAAGTATTCTATTCGTTTCGTTGTAAAACCCTGCTAATTGCTCGGCAATCAATGTCTAACTGAGGGGAGCACCGACAGCAAGTCTCACAGATGCACTGACAACTCTATCTCTACTCGTGTTGGGAACCTCGGCTTTCTCGAGCAAATCTTGCATTCAGTTCTGACGAATTTCGCGTTTCTTAGCTAATCGCTTTAATTGCACTCTGTTCTTTAAAGGCATGCGCAAAATTGGCGAAGTACTCGATTTGAAGCTATGAACATTAGTTTCACTAACTTCGGCGTTGGTGTATGCACATACCTCCTTAAAGATGGGGTTTTGATTTTTTTTACAGATTTCCCATTTTTAAACCTCAAATTCTCCCGTGAAAAACTAAGGTTTTATACTCTAGTAGTCTATACAGGTAAAATCAGCTTCTTGTGTGCTTGCAAACTAAAAACCAATGTTATAGTTGCTGTTTGTGTTATTGGACTGTATGAGTGACTCTCAAATATTGCCATTACAGTACGCACCTGGAGAGGCGGGTAACGGAAAATGTGTCATTTAAAGCATTTAGTAAGCATAATGTAGCATGGATTCAGTACAACTGCAAGAATAGAATGGTAGTTCGTGCATGCACACATGTACGCTGACGGCATACCACGAAAAAGTGTAACCTTTTTTAAGATGGGGGAGGCTTTTAATGCCTGCGGTACGTAATTCTGACAGATATCAATAGTTTGTATAGTTTTACATGGGTGTTGCACTACTGAGAATTTATATACAAGTGCTTTGTTTTGCACACGCTACTCGAAAAAGCGATTGGTCGACGCACATACTCGCAGCAAACTACGAATATGCATCTCAGTATTTTCTAGATAATTTGAGGAAATCTAACACATCCAGGGTCTGGCGAGGTCGCCCACGGGCTACGCTACCATCCGTTCTCAACGCTGATCTCGTTTCCAGCGGATATGTCTACCGACTCCGAACAAGCGCTTACCTGGACCAACTGGGATCTCTTGTAAATGCGAAATCAAAATGAAAAGCCCTCGAGAGGGCAATTGTCGATGCACTACCGGCAAAAGGAGACCCGACGTATGCGGACACCACTTTATGCCGCCGACTAGCAAATTGAGCCTAGCGCAGGAGTAATGTGGCTACGCGGAACGTAATACATTACATTTAACGATTCTGAAGCAACAGTCTAGGTATCGGACATCAGTGAGTGAACCATTTTACTTAAAGTTTGCATGTGTCCCACAATTCCAATATCGAAATCCAAAAATCTTCCGTGATAAGCTACTTTGTGGGAAAAGCCGGAACTCCCAAATTTTAAGGAGGCCTGTGTATGCAACGTGTTTTGCAGTTAGTGTCCATGACGGCATATCCTTCTCTTTGATTACCCTCGTGTTGAATAAATCGACATTCTCTTGTTCAGGGCATTTGCAGCGACGGACGCCGCAAGGTTGCAAACCATTCAGGATCTGATTTACGTATATTCTGGATCGTTAAGAC
Organism: Phytophthora fragariae; assembly: GCA_009729435.1. Lineage (NCBI taxonomy): Eukaryota > Oomycota > Peronosporomycetes > Peronosporales > Peronosporaceae > Phytophthora > Phytophthora fragariae. The sequence continues at coordinate 865,640 of QQOI01000038.1, read as the reverse complement.
ATAAACGTATACATTCCCATATATCACACCTCGCCGCTGAACGGGGTGCTCTATTTTCGACAGTGGCGTTGATAAAGCGAGCGAACAACATAATTTAATTGTTCTAGATCACCAGTAAAAATGGCATCGCGTCCACCAAAGGGCATTATGCTGCCGCTTGGCCATATCTCGCGCGTTAGCTGGTCGATCTAATAAAGCATACCACATGAAATCACGCTAAACGCAACGATAACCACTAAATGAGCAAGAGCAAATTCTTCGTGGAGTCGTTAAGCTTTTTTTCACCTTTCAAAGAAGAGATACGAGAAAAAGACGTTGAGAATTAATTCCAAAAACACAGACAGAACATATAGTGTGGCCTTTAATATTAATTTCCAACAACCACCTCGGGGAAATATGCAGATCATGTTTAGCGGGAGTGGAGTGGCGGCACCCCACTCTGATCCGCCGCGTAGCTTCCGTGCAAACATTCCTCCAGCAGCCCCGCCGACATTTATGCAGCCCTCAGCTCATTAATCTTGACATCCCTGCTGATCCTTGTGCTGCGAGAACTGGGTACTCTTCGAACGAGCTTGACATCCATCTGCCCAGCAGCTTGATTGCTAGCCGATCCGCCCCCGCGTTTAGCAAAGCTGTGGCTCCGCCAATCCGGATGGAGTGAGTTGAATAGCGGGCAGGTTCATGTCCCTCTTGTGCAGCCGCAGCCTTGATAACTTCAGCTACCTCTCTCGCCTCAATGCCGGCTCCTCTTGAGGTGGACAGAGCAGGTTGGTCACCTTGGGTCCCGAACATTCTTGCTCCTTTGACGATCCACCGCGCAGCTCGCACGGGGCACACCACTCTGTCACCTGTTCGCTCATGATAACGAACTTCTTCACGTCCAAACTGATTATTCTTCGTCCCGCACAGTCTAATGCCCACCCGGACAGCCTCTCGTGGTGTGGTGACGCGGCCTTGGCTGTCACGAAAGCTAATGTCATCGAGCCGCAAAACGTATGGGTGATGACGCCGCCCGATAAAGAGGTATTCTGATCTCCGCAACAGGAAGAAATAAGCCAGCAGGATGCCACCCCATACGAGCTTTGTGCAAGCTAGCTTGAAGTCCAGACTAGCACAAATTCGACGGAGAATCTGGGCTGAAAGAGGATACTGCTTGGCGACAGGACTAGAAAATCGACGAATCCCGCGTAGAAGAAGCGCGTGACCCGCATTCACACCGGGATCGTAGCCGAGATTATTTTTGTGATACCAGCGGACGGCGCAGAGCTTGGCACAAATTGTCGCGTAAGAATTGCCCTGCCCGGCGGCATTCATACCGAAGCGCCACAAGTATACAGCGAATGATCCGAGTTGAGTGGCGTTGCCGTTGAGATCTTTTTCAGGGAGCCACGTGGGGTAGCTCATCCATCCACACCACCGATTCCATTGATACCACGCTCGTCAATAGTGGTTCTGGGAGGACTTGGTCAGTGCCCCTGCGCGCAACATAGCTCCCAAAGCCGAGAGAGTTTCCTGTAGTTGCTCGGAACTGGAACCTGTGACCAACCACAAGAAAGGTTAGCGAATTCTTCAGCTTTGCTGGTCGACTGCCACACCCGGGACCCAGCATCAGCCATGATGTTTTCCACCCCAGGGATATGGGCTGCTGTTGCGAAGAAATTGTAGCGAATCTCCACCAAGCCCAATAGTCTAAGTAGCAGTTGCGCCGTGACATTACGGCTTGCTCGTTTGTTATTCCATGAAACCACGGACTGGTTATCGATCCAAAGCCGGATGTGCATCTGGTCGAAAGAGTTCGAACTAGTCCAGTGCGGCCCCCACACAGCACATGCGAAGACGGCACTCATGAGCTCACGGAGGTTGATGTCGTAGTCACCTTCTCCCTCCTGATGGAAAATGTCGATTTGGTCACGCTCTTCTGCGTCAAAGGCGACCTGAATTAACTCTTTTCGTGACGGATAAAGAGCACACAATCCGATATCGCTAGCATCCATGAAGACGTTAATATCAGGTGGTTTGGAGCTCGCGAATCGTTGCAGTGGTATCCAGTTGAGGTTTGCCGTGTGCAGGATTAGTCTAAACCACCGCAAATCATCTCGAGCTCCGTTGGATATTGGAGCTCTACAGAACCGGCGAATCGATCGACACAATGATGACAACCTCTGAAAGAATGGCGCCGCTGACCTGACGCAAGTCACCACGTGGCGCAGACTACCAAAAAGTTTTTCTAGATCCGACTTCGACGTATATTTCCTGGACAACATGCTTTCAACGCGCAAAAGGGCTTTTGCGATCTTTTCCGGTGGCATCGCCACGTAGGATGACGGGATATTCCGATGTAATCCGAGTGCTTTGCCCGTGGTTTGCCAAGTCGTAAATTTATCTTCATTGATCGCGTCCGGACCTAGGACCACGATCATTGCTTCGCGTAGCGCAAGATCGGCCTCAAAAAGTCGCGTGTCGATGTCTGCTTCGATTGCGTTATGGTCATCACACCAAGGTTTTGCATCAAAGGGCGGGGTCGCATGAGCTGGTTGTGTTGGTCAGTTGGGTTTAGCTGTGGAGTATAGGTGTGCGATCGCACCCCCAGCGAGCCAATACTTCACCGGCGAAAGTGTCCACCCGAACGGGTAGGCAAGATCAATCACGAGAATATCCAGCTCACGAATTACACCGGCAAACCTGTCAACATGATCCGCGTGGATAGGAACGTTGCGAAAGGCTCCATTTACATCCCCTGATAGCAATTTGGTGTGACCAGGAGATTTTGATTCAACTTCCAGGACTCGACGTGCCAACGCGTGGGGTCCGTCGTACTGAATAGTGACCGATCCATCATCGATGGTGTTGTCATTAACGGAATGCCCGACCGGGTATGACAAATCGTGAACCATTCGGGCATCCTCGGAAAGCGACACAGAGCCCTTCGGTGCTGCTCCGAATGGACTGCATGTGACGCCCGGTAGAATGTTTAGTAAATCCAAGTCGAGAACGAGGTACTGGTTACGGTCCTGGCCTTTGCGAATGCTTCTCAAAATCGATTGCATCGCCATTGAAGCTGAGGCGTGGTTAGAGGGGGGTATGGAAGTCGTTTTTCCACGTAGGAATAACCCCATGAAGTACCACATCTTCCCATGCTTCGCGATATTTGTATGAGGACCACCCAGGCGAATGACTTGGAATTTCCAGTGCCTTATTCGGGCGAGGGTCGCTTTCAGACTTCCCCCGGAGATATCGAACAAATTCGGGTAAAGGCATCCCGGACCGACGAAGGAATTCGCTAAATACGCGCTGCTTCTCCACATCCACTCCAGCACCGCGGTCGACTGCGGGTCTGGATACGTGTAAATCGGCTGACGGAATTTGCAACCCGTGCTCTTCGAGTCTGGTGGCAAGTCGGTCTTGTGCTACTTCATTAGCGTGCTCTAGCATTCGTCGGCGAACCTGGAGTGTTGCCGAGTATGATCGTAGCCGTCTCTTCATAAATTCACCGGCAGCGAGAGGATTCATAGGGGTTGGTGAGGTTGTTCGCTTCCCAAGAGGCTCTAGAGTAACTTCTCGGTACGGCACCGTGTGATTGGTGTCGTCAGCTACTGGAGGGGGGCCGCACTTCCTCGACGTATCGAATGGTTTCGCTGCCGTACAACAAGTGTTTGGAGTACCAGTTGAGCTCGCGGCCCTACCACTGACTTTGACAGCACCAGAAGAACTCATGGTCCTTCCACTGGCTTTTGTTGTCACCGGATCATTGACGGTAGACAACGTGCGGTGCGCCAAGTCCTGCCACGGATCCGCGATGGTCCATGTCCTTTGAGAATATATTGGCTCTCTACCAGCGTGCGTGCGTTGAGGCCAGTGCACGCTGTTTTGACGATCATCGGTCCTGTGTGGACCGGTTAGTGGCTCCACCGGTGGGACTGGGGTCAAAAGCCTACTGCGAAGCTCCCGGACAGGGAGTTCAGCAGGCTCATTAAACGCCACAAGAGAGACAGGAAAACGTCAAGCTTGATCGGTCACGACAGTGATGTCCGCAAGTTCTGGCTTGAAGACCCCGTAATGCTGAACAATGAGGTTGCGGATGGTGGCTGGGATATTGTCTGGACGGAAGTGGCCTCGTCGGCGCGAAAAACACCCCTCCCGTGTGCTGGGGCAACCCATCTTGGAGAGATACTTCATACAGAGGCGCTTACCATTGAGCTCAGGTAGCATTTGCACCATGTCGGCAGTGATTTCTGGTCGCTCGTGCTTGACTTCTTTGACCTTACGACGAAATTCATGTTGCTGTTGGGCCCCTCTGGTGTTGCTACTCGGACCATTTCGCGTTGCCGTCGCAGTCATTTGCTTCTCCGAGTGCGTGAGGCGACACTCACTCACCACCTGAATCAGCTTAGCGAATGATGCGTCACCCTCTTGGAAAGCACCGTGTACTGCCTGTGCAGCGTCGACCTGACCCTGGGTAAGCAGCAAGCGCACGCATTCAAAACGTTCGTCAATCCAATTAACGAGTTCACTGCGAGCTGTGGGGATTCCAAAGTTTCTTCCCAGCGTGGAGCGTGAAAGCTTGCGCACAAAAACTTGTGCCTCCTCGACGAGTGTTGAGACAAAGGGCTGGTAGGCGATTTTGACGACTGCAGCTAAACCTCCAAGAGCATCGACAACGGTAGCGAGATCCCCAGCTGCCGAAGGACGCGGTAACTTGTTCTTCCTTGAGAAATCCGACATATCGCTCGCGCTCCGACGCTCCCGACGCTCCACATCGGAGAGACTCACAAAGTGCATAACACTTAAGCCTTGTGTGGCGAAATCCCAGCTGAAGAAAGCGCGAATGACGGCGGGGTGTGGCAATAAATCGAGCGTCTGTAGTGAAATCTGAAGCGTTTCGAGCAGAAGCCGAGCGCTCATGCAAGCGTACGTACCGTTCACAAGGTGGCGATGGATCTGACGCTGCATAGCTGTCGGGCGAAATTGAGATTGACTGTCAGTTGTGGGTGCACTTAGACTTTGAAAACTGCGTTCGTCTCCAGGGGTCTGGTTCATAGATATCAACTGGTCAATGTTGCGGATCATCGTCGGGTTACGCGTGTACGTCTCACGCAGCGCCACCAGTGAGTCGATGTCATCGGAGGCGTCATCGGGGACCTCTCGCGCGCGCTTTCGCGAGGCTCTCTGTACTGTAGGCGGCTGAACCCGGGTCGTCTCAGCTGCCGCAATGGCCATTGACGGGGCCACTACCGGGTCGTCATCGTCGTCGGAGTCGCTAAGCAGATCGTGGTCGACTAGAGGAACCAGGAGCGTTCCAACCGCACTAGATTCCGTCTCTGGGTTTGCGGTAACGTTGACCCTACTCATCGGTTCATCAAAAACAGAATCGCCGAGCACCAAATTGCGTGGTGTTCGCCGCCCGCCTTGCTTGTAGTACATGAAGTCGAGCAGGTATTTAGTGGTCACTTCCCAGATGGAACCAGTGGAACTGTCAAACAGCGGAACTGCTTTTGTTTCATCAATGAGCGGTGCATGTAGTTTATCCAGGATAGTTTTCGAGCGGCGCGTTGCCCTGGTGCGTACGCCACGAAAGTGATTGTGAGCCGAGTCGTGAAGATGCTCCATCTCTGCTGTCATCAAATCACAAACCAACCGGCCGATACAGGGCCGCAACGCATATGGCACGTACGCCAGGTGCTGGATCTCGGTGTGTCGAAATTGAACAGGTTAGACACCGCTCGCGAAAGAAACGTGGAGCACACCTGAACTAGTATTCGGGTCCCACGAATACCCGGACACAGCTCCGTAGTCCCAGCTTGGTACGCGGTTGTGCGATGCTCTAGCTATGCACACACAGCTGCCCACGTAAGTGCCGATGCCAGAGGCAGCCTCTGCTTCCGAGACTGTGCGCAATGCCACGTCGGAGCTAGGAAGAGGAAAGGTTGCGTCCGACAGATCACGCCAGCGGCCGCTGCTCATACGATCCACGTTGATGGAATTGGCTGGAGCAGCGTCATGAGGAAGTGATGCACGGCCGTAGCAGTAACCCTCCGTAGCAAGGAGCCCAGGTTTGAAGAAACTAAACGTTGTATGCGCTGCCATTCTTGAGGGGTCGTGAAGTTGTCCGCGAAGAGATGTTTGAAGGGTCGCTTGAGAGCTCCTTAGCAAATTGGTGAATGACTAGACTACCGGTGCCCGGGAAAGAGGGGTTTCGTTTCCCTACCTTCGTCCTCGACTGCGGTGGTTACGAAACCACCAATGTAGTTCCTTAGCAGTAAAACCCGCTTCAAATTCCGCCTAGATATTGTATGGTCTCCGAATACGTTGCGCAGGTCTTTGCCAATGCGGCGTAATAGCCAGCTCTTCCCAGACCCACCTTCGCCGTGGATCATCATTTGTAAGGGCTCACGAGGTACATTTTCAACAGACGAACGCAAACGCCTTGTCGCCTTCCCCATTGCCAATGCGATTCATCCATGTTGGCACTAGTGCTATTGTTGGTGTCGTATTTTGTAATCGGATAGATGTGGTGACTCTTAGAAGTATTGACCCCCACTCATCAATGATTTTCCCGCCTCGATTCCCGCTGCGCCTCCGTCTTCATGGCGGTCGTCGCAGACGTAGGCCTAACCCTGCGGCACCAGTAGCTTCGTCGAACTCGACCTCGGCCGCCTCCGATGTCATGGCGGTCGTCGCAGTCGTAGGCGCTCACCCTGCGGCGTCAGTAGCTTCGGCGAGCTCGATCGCGCTCCCTCCGTCGTGGCAAAAGCTTCCGGCACATGTCTACAAGAGCCCCACCTTGAAGCTGCTGATCCAAGCTCGCAATGGCACCTCCGTTGTCATGGCGGTCGTAGCAGACGCGGGCGTTAACCCTGCAGCACCAGTAGCTTCATCGAGTTCGACATCGGCCGCCTCCGTCGTGGTAAAAGCCGCTGGCACACCTCTGCATGATCCCCGCCTCGCAGCCGCTGATCCCAGCTCGAAATGGCGCTCGCTGCCTCGTCGGGGTTCGTAAATAATGCGGTCGATGCGTAATTACGCATGTACCCTTTTTAACCAATTATAAAAAATGCAGGTTTTGCTACGTATTAAGACCTATTTTGCCCCCAATAAGGGGCCTTAAGACAACATACTCCTGCTACAAGCCAGATAAAAAGTGTAGTTTTAAGCCTTTTCTGATGCGTCGGGTACGAACGGGCGCTTAGTGTGGAGCTAAACATTGAACTCTCTTTAGCGACCAGACGGTCGTAGCCGACAAGCCTGAACCGACGGACAACTCTTCGTCCTTATCTCAATAAAACGTTAAACCAAGTTTTTTTGCCCACATTTAGCCCCCAGGTCTCACGATTCCAAATTGATACCCTAACCCATTCTCAAAATTAATCGTTACCGATTCGTAAAAACTAAATGAGATAAATCGGAATGTAAATAGGAGTCTCATGATTATAGGGGGCTTCGCCCCAATAAAGATCCCGACCAGATTTCCTCCAGTGTCATGGTGCCCCGGTTCCGGCAACGACCCCGGGTCGTCGACCCGACGCGCATATGATAGCGCTGGAGCGAACTGCTAGTCCGAGCGATCAAGGGCTACGTTAGCAAGGCTTCAGTACGCAGACGTCTGCGTTTCAGACAAACCATTCACCGCACCCAGCGCAGGTGGGAGCTGCTCCACCTGGAATGACTTTCTCCGAAGAACCACCCGCTATGGATATGCATCACCCGCAGGCTCTACAACGCCCGCGAAGGACGAGTCAGATCAACCGCAGGCAGTGAAGTCGATGCACGAGCTCGAGTGCTACTCCATTTTAGTCAGCGGGGGGCAGCCAATCAGTGCGACTCCTGCCACGAGCCTTTCACTTCATCTCGCGGTCCGTAGTGTCGACAGTCTCCCGGTGAGAGTTATTCTCCGATTGGCTTTCGAATGCAGTGGTCATGCAGTCCGCCTTGTCGAGATCCACCAAGACCAAGCAGCCCCGCTACGACACCTTTTTCAACATTAACGACAATTTGGACGAGAGCAAGCAGAGGCTGCACGGTGTGAACTCAAGTACACTCAGCGATGCGTCCTTCTTGTCGCGGCTCTTCTTCTCCTTCGCCAACCCCGTAATGAACACTGGCAACTTGCGTCAGCTCAACTTCGAGGATCTGTGGGAACTCAAAGGAGAACTCCGATCGGCCGCAGCATTGAAAGAGTTTGTGGAGCACTTTGAGCGCCATGACAAGTCTATCAGCAAGGCCATGGCAGCTGCATACGGCGCAGAATTCCTTCGTTGGGGGCTAGCGATGCTGTTCTCGACAGCGTGTGGCCTGTTTGCACCGGTGGTTTTGAACCACGTCATCAGTGCTTTCTCGGAGGTTGATCTCGACATAAACGACCTCAGTATGTGGCTCGGTGTGTTCTTCGTTTCACGCTTCGTCGATGCCATCCTGTCGACGCAAATGAACTACGCGTTGGAGCTGGTCGCGTTGCGTCTCACGGTCACGCTGAAAACACTGCTTTTCCACAAGGCTATGCGTCGCAGTTTTCGTACGAAAAACGACCCCGCTGCTGTGGAAATGTCCAACTTGTTAACCTCGGATGTCAATAACGTGTTGTGGGCGGCATTTCAGGTTAACAAGCTGTGGGTTATCCCAATTCAGATCGTTGTGGGCGGCATTTCAGGTTAACAAGCTGTGGGTTATCCCAATTCAGATCGTTGTGGCCGTGTGGATGCTCTACGTTGTCATCGGTCTCGCTGCGTTTGCTGGGCTAGCTGTCATTGCGGTATCGATACTGGCAAGTTATTTCCTAGCTAAGTTCTCGGGGGAAGCTTTCGTCGATCTCATGAGGAGCAAAGACGACCGGCTCAGTGTGATCAAGGAGGTGTTTACTGCCATTCAGATTGTGAAGCTCAATGCGTGGGAGGGTAAATTCACTGAGAAGATTCGAGCCGTCCGCACCATCGAGTTGTCGGCAGTGCAGCGATTTCTCTATATTGGCGCTGTCAATATCACTATCCTCTGGTCAACACCACTGGCTGTCTCGACCGTGTCATTCGCTGTGTACACGATCACTATGGGCAAAGTACTGACTGCAGCCAAGGTATTCACTGCCATCGCGCTCTTCAACATGCTTCGGGATCCACTCCGGGATTTGCCCACAGTTATTCAAATGTTCATCCAAGCCAAGATTTTGATCGACAGATTCACGGATTTCCTCTCGCTAGACGAATTCAACTCGACCAACGTCACACGCGATGACCCGGTGCAGCCAGCTGATGTCATGATGGCTATTGAAGACGGCGCCTTCGGCTGGACGAAGGAGACAGCACTGCTAAACCACGTGAACCTCACCGTGAAGCAGGGCGACCTGGTTGTTGTGCACGGCTCTGTCGGCAGCGGCAAGTCTTCACTGTGCTCGGCGCTGCTGGGAGAAATGAACAAACTGACGGGCAACGTGTTCGTCCGGGGCCGCGTTGCCTATTACTCGCAGGAGACGTGGATCCAGAACATGACAATCCGCGAAAATATCCTCTTCGGACTGCCCTACGACAAGGAGAAGTACTCGCGCGTGATCGCGGCGTGTGGTCTGCTGCCGGACCTGCAGCAGTTCCCTGGAGGTGACGCGACGGAGATCGGTCAGAAGGGAGTGAACCTTTCAGGCGGTCAGAAGGCTCGCGTATGCCTCGCTCGCGCATGCTACTCTGACGCCGACATTCTGCTGCTGGACTCACCACTGGCTGCGGTGGACGCGATCGTGCAGAGTCAGATCTTCGGTGACTGCATCTGCAATTTGCTGGCGGACAAGACGGTGGTGCTGGTGACGCACAGCGCCGACATCATTGCGAGCGAAGCTGCAAACGTGAAGGTGCTGGTCGAAGGCGGAAAGTTGATGGCCACTCGACACGATGTTGCTTTGCCGCGTTGCTCGTACACGCTACGAGTGTCTCCTCGTTCATTAAAGGACGACGGCAGTCACGACGGAGAGAGCAACGCTAAGAAGGATAAGGATGCTGGTCGGCTAATTGACGATGAGGAGCGTGAGGAAGGTCGCGTGTCCAAGGAGGTGTTCTCGAACTACTTCGATTCGCTCGGTGGTGTCAAGGTGTGCATCTTCCTCTTTATGGTGCAGACGCTGTGGCAGGTTTTCCAGATCGGAAGTGACTTGTGGTTGAGTCACTGGACCGGACAGAAGAACGGTTCGTACAACCCGGATGACACCGCGTACAACGTGAAGGTGTATGCTTGGCTTGGTGCTGGCACTGCCATCATGGTGCTTGTCCGCACCGCAACCGTGGCGGTTGTTGGGCTTCAAGCATCACGGCAGCTCTTTGACAACATGACGGTGTCTTTGCTGAGAGCCCCGCTTCGCTTCTTCGACGCCAACCCCATCGGACGCATCGTGAATCGGTACGGCGATGACATGTCGGCCGTGGATTTCATGATTCCGTTTGCGTACGGAAGCTTTTTGGCAATGTTCTTCTTCACGGTATGCCAGCTTGCGACTGCTGTCTACACCATGAATTTCTTAGGCGCTTTGATCATCCCGCTGATATGGATGTACGTGAAGATCGCGAATTTCTACCTCGCTCCTTCTCGAGAGATTTCACGCTTGTGGAAGGTATCATCTTCCCCGGTACTTAGCCACGTTGCCCAGTCTGAAGAAGGTGTAGTCGTCATTCGTGCATTCGGTCACGATACCATTGGCCGTATGGTCACGGAGAATTTCATTCGCAACGATGTGAACAGCAAATGCTGGTTTTCGGAGACTGTCACGCAGCAGTGGTTCCAGGTTCGTATGCAGCTAATTGGCTCGGGTGTCATTTTCGTTGTGGTGTCTGGCTTGGTGTATCTACGCGACTTCCTGTCTCCTGGTCTCGTGGGGCTGGCATTCACGTATGCTCTTAGCGTCGACAGTGGTCTAGCCAGCCTTGTCCAGTGTTGGTCCTGGGTTGAAATTCAAATGGTTAGCCCCGAACGCATTCTCGAGTACGGATCGATCCCTGCTGAAGGAAGCCAACGACCGCTTGTGATCGAGCCCGATGCCTCCTGGCCTCGTTCCTCTACCGTCCAGTTCCAGGATGTCGTGTTCAGCTACAAGCAGGGCGGCAAGCCCGTGCTCAAGGGTCTGTCCTTCGACATCCGCAACAACGAGAAGATCGGCATCGTCGGACGCACCGGCGCAGGCAAGTCGAGTCTCATCATGGCGCTCTTCCGCATCAACGAGCTGGTGTCCGGGCGCATCCTCATCGACGGCGTGGACATCGCGACCATGCCGCTGCGCACGCTGCGCTCGAACCTGTCCATCATCCCGCAGTCGCCCGTGCTGTTCAAGGGCTCGCTGCGCGCCTACATGGACCCGTTCGACGAGTTCACGGACGCCGACATCTGGAGTGCGCTGGAGAAGGTGGACATGAAGACGCAGGTGTCGGCGCTGGAAGGCCAGTTGGCGTACGAGCTGAGCGAGAACGGCGAGAACTTCAGCGTGGGCGAGCGGCAGATGCTGTGCATGGCTCGCGCGCTACTGACTCGGAGCCGCATCGTGGTGATGGATGAGGCGACGGCGTCCATCGACCACGCGACGGAGAAGAAGCTGCAGGAGATGATCAAGCGTGACTTCCAGGACGCGACGGTGTTGACGATCGCTCATCGACTGGGCACGGTGCTGGACTCGGACCGCATCATGGTGTTGAGCGACGGTCGTGTGGTGGAGTTTGACAGTCCTCGCAGCTTGGTGAAGGGTGGGAGTGGGGTGTTCTACGAGCTAGCAAAGGAGGGTGGTTGGTTGCCAAGTCTCCAACATTGAAAATGTCTACTTGTTGATGATCTACTTTGCCTGTGAAGGGTTATTGTGTCTAGCTGTAAAGAATGAATCCCTAAGTTTCCGTTCGGTCTACACATAGGAAGTTGGCAACTCATACATCGATGTCCGCCGCTTAAAGTCTTCGGAGTCTTTCACAAACTCAATCTTCACGCCAGAAGCCGGTTCACAGGACGCACCGAGCGCCATTGCAGCCACGAGACCAGCCTGGCTTCCGCTATCGAAGGCGGACCAGCCAGTCTCAGAGCAATTTGCGAGCTTCTCTAGGGGCGTTTCGTTTCCGTAGATATGTACGCTTAACTTCTTTCGCATCGCTCCTCCAGGGCGAATAAAGTCGTCGAAGAACTGGAGCATATCGGAAAGTTGCAGCATACGCACCAGCTTCGCTAACTTCATCTTGCGTCCGAACTCATACTGGTGGTTGGCAATCTCCACTAGCAGAGCTTGCACCTCTTCCTCCTGACTCTTAGGTTTTTCGATGTATCCTTTCACGACAGACTGAATGTGCTCCTGCAGTTGGTCACCGCTCATACCAACAATCATTTTGCGGAGTTCGGTCCAAAACGTTTCAATCCGCTGCTCAATGAATTCTGGTGCGGCGACGTTGGATTGCACGACAATTTTGAAAGACTGTACGCCATTTCCGCGCGACGGTGTCGAGTACACGGTATACCCAAGCTGCTCCTTCGTACGCAACTGGTCAAAGAGCGGTTCGTCGACAATTTGCGAGAACAACGCCAACTTCGCACGATCCATGTAGTTCTCCACGCCGATCTGGTAAATGCAATTGACAGCGCAGTTTGCATTCTCAGGGTTGGGGTGCACACACTTATAAATGTAATGCACGCCACAGGAAAGCTTCACCTGTCGGCCGATCCAGTACTTTTTCGATGATGGCATGGTCAGCGCTCGTGGTGCTCGAACTTGATCCACAATGATTCCTGCAAGATTTGTCGCCTCGGACCTATTCAAATTGCCGTACAGAAGAATATCGCAGTAGAGCTGTCGAAAAATGCGCTTTGAGTGCGCGATCACATCTCGGAATGCGCAGTTTCGGATGGCGGTAACGATGTCGTCAACGCTCCAACTCCGTTCGTGCAGCAAGTTGGATTCTTGCTGAACTGCATGTCGGTGTGCTTCTTCTAACCGCATGTTTTCGAATGAGCGACACTTGGCATGCTTCACGCGCTCGAAAGCTTCATCGCCGATATGGTTCTCGAAACTGCCCATGACTTCTAGGATCCGCTGAACGAGAATAGGCAACTTTGAGCTGTATCCACCAGTACTCAAATAAATGTTGCTTCCGTTGAGCCGCAACTTGTAATTCATGCCTGCCAATAACGCGTCGTATGAGTATTCGTTCAGCTCGTCTTTCAGGCACGCAACAAACAGTGCCGAGAGAGCATAGCTGTACGGAGTCGGGTTCACTTCGGGTGAGTGGAAAGTAGCGACAGCGAACGTGCGGGGTTTTTTAAACTTGACGTCTGGCTTGTACCAAACACGGCAGAAATCGTCATCACGGATGATCTGTGGGTGCTGGTTGTGAGTGTCCACGGTTTTTTCGTCTACAAGACTGAGCTCGGTCACCACAAATGCGTTCGGATGCGGAAGGCACAAGGCGCAGTTCGTTCCCGGGTTTGCCATCTCTTCCAAGAACTTGAGAGGGAGTGGCATTTCGCGGTATTTCGTACCATACCATTTCTCTTCACTGGTAGCACGGTCTTCAAGTGTCTGGCACGCGATATGTACTCGCATCTGCTCTGGTGTCATCAGCCTGAGTAGCTCAAGAGCCTGCTCCCATTCGAAGGGGAAGTACAGTACTCCCTCGGACACAATGTCGCGCTTAGGGTAAGTGTGCATGTTCGCGGCAACGACGCTCGTGAAGTCAGCTGGAGGGCTCTTGCTTTGAAACATGAAGTGCGTCTTCGACATGATTTCGAGCTCGTCAAACATCCACTTTTCCCATGGCGACGCCACCATCAGATGCATGTACTGGAACATGGCTTTCAGAACGTCGTCGGCTCGCTCGATGCCGTCTTCCGTCACGTCGAAGCTCACGACGAAGAGCGAGAACTCGTCGAAATCCTCCACAATTCCGGCATACACGCTGTTCGCCCACTTTTTCTTCTTGAGGTACGACAGCAGCGAGCCCTGTCCTTCATGTCCGATCAGATGGCTCAGCACCGACGCGTGTTGCTGCGAGTAGCCTTTGCCGCGAAGCGGAGGCAGAACCCACGACACCTGGACCACCTTCCAGTCCATCACGGGGACGACTTCCAGCCGTCTGGCCAGCTGATCCACCGTGTAGGGCTGCTCCTGGTCGAACACTGGGCTCTGTCTGCCCGAGTTCGGGACCTCTGCAAAGCTCTCGAGCACCCAGCGACTGAGCGTCTCGACGTCTTCTTTGCCGTACACGACGAGCTTCATGATGCTGGCCGAGTAGAAGTCCCTGTAGAACTGGAGCAGCGCGTCCCGCACGTCGAGTCCCTTGTCTATTGGCGTGACGCCCAGCGTCTCCTTGTTGCCGACGCCGAACTTGTGGTACGGGTGCTTGGGGTTGCCCAGGCCGCGCTCCAACTGGTTGATGCGCCAACTGTCGTCCTGCAGGTAGTTGGCGCTCTCCGAGTCCACGGCGTTGAGCTCGCGCTCCGTGGCGCTGGGCGTGAAGAGCGGCGCGATGAAGAACTGGGCGAAGCGGTCGAGCGCCTCGTGCAGGTGCGCGGCCCCCACGTCGAAGTAGAAGTTGGTGTCGCGGCCCGACGTGAAGGCGTTGCTGCTGCCTCCGCGCGCATTCAGGAAGACGCTGTAGCTGTTCTCGTCCGGGTACTTGGTCGTGCCCAGGAACAGCATGTGCTCGCAGAAATGCGCCAGTCCCGGCAGCTCCTCCGGGTCCGAGTGGAAGCCCACGCGCACGTCCATGGCGGCCGACGCCGTCTCCGTGCTCGGGTCTGACACCACCAGCGCGTGCAGCGCGTTGGGCAGCGTCAGGTACTTGAACTGACGCTCGTCCAGCGACGACACGTCGATCCCGTCGGGGGTCTGCACCACGCGCTGCGTCGTCATGGCCGCGTGACCTTGGGGTGATGCAAGCGCTGCCAGTGGGTCAGAGGAATGGCTACAGTTATGTGTGATCCGTCGTATTTATGTGCGGTACACAATGTACCCATATATACTCTACGATTTGGATCCGTTTTTTTAAAACGGATCCAAATCGTAGAGTTTTTTAAAAAAACCGGTTCAAAAAGAGCCGCGACCCAAAAGAATGCAACGTCTCGTTCACAATGTATGCCATACATACACCTCGTTTTACGTACATGTGACGGTGTACCTCCTCAACTCGAGGGTCAAGCTCTGGTCGAGCCAGTGGTCAAACAGCGACTTCATTATTGATACAGTAGCTGAAGCGTCCGAGACGATTGCGAAAGAATCCGGGTGATGCACTGGTGACGCGGACGGGCTGACGGCACATGAATCATCCGCGGATGCGCACGTAGCGCTTCAGGCTGAAGTTCAGCAGGACATCAATGATACGGATGAATACCGTGAAGCTGCCGACAGATTGAGTTTATCTTGAATAAACTATGGTAATCATGTCCAGAAAAAACCCAGAACCGTGATTGTTCACCAATCAAAATTTGGCTACAAGTCTACTAACCAATCATCGTCAATAGGGTTAGGGTTATGCGCTGCCGACGCTCGTGCCGACGCACAATGTCGGCAGCCCCCCCCCGATATATGTGAACGAGACATACGAACCACTCGTTTGCCACGTATCACTTTCATATCTGCGACTCTGCCGACAACAGACAGCAAGAAACAATGGGCCTGCAAGACCTCGCTCCAGCAAACACACAAAGGGCGCAGAAGACTGCGATCAATGCGTTTGAGCGATTCCTTACGTCAGAGGATGTTAATATGGGCTTCATCGCTGCGTGTCTTCTCAACGACCAGTACGGGTCTGCGTGTGTGAAGCTCATGGATCGCTTTGGCGTGTACCTGGCTTTTGTGGATGGCAGGGCTGGGAAACCGCTCGCGCGGAACTCGGTTATGAGCTAATACCGCCATGTCAAAAACTGGCTGCTTGACAGCTACCCCAAGCACCGCGCTGCCATCGAGAATAAGCTTCTGAAAATGGCGCAAACGCTGGAGCGCTATTGCCTGAAACGAAGCGAGGGAGGGGTGGTGAAGAAGGCGCCGGCCTGCACCAAGGAGGACCTGCGAATCCTTATGGACGGAATCTACTATGATGCTGCAAGTTCGAAGGACAACAGGACGCTGTGCTGCTTGCGCTAATGTGGTACACGTTTGGGAGGGCTTCAGACCTCGGATTTGTGGCTAAGAGTAGCCTGTCCGTCAGCGCTGATGGTGTCATTTTCGTCCGGCTGATTCGTGTGAAGACCTCGGAAGAACAAGGTCTCTCCTTATTCCCCGAGAAGGACAGCTTTATTACCTGTCCTTTGCACGCTGTAGCAATGGCGCTGGTGATGCAGGATTTCCCATCGTCTCAAGTCTTGGAGCACCCTCAGTTGTTTGATGGTAGCGCCGAGAATTTGGCTGCTCCCGACGATGTACCACTTGTTGAGGCTCTGGCCTGCTGCTCGCTTAGCAATGCACCTGATGACTCTCACGACGATGAGATCCGGAAACCAAAAACCATGAAAATTCACGGATACGTGAACCGCGTCGTCAAGGCTGCAACGAAAGCGCAGGCAAGAGCTAAGCCAACGCCCAATCTCTCCTCGCACTCCTTTCGCCGAGGTGGCGCTCAGCACGCCAACAGTGATCCGTCACTTTGTGCGCAGTGGATTTTTGATCGGGGCTCGTGGAACATGACGGCCACAAATAAGGCATTTGCCTATGTCTTTAACACGACGAGCGAAGACCAAAAAGTTTCCAGGGTGTTGAATGGGTGGGACTCATGCCAGAAGCCACCTGTCCCGATGCTGTCGTGGTTCGACTCGGCTACAAAGAGTGAAGCTTTCTCCCTAGCTGCTCTACTCTTCCAAACGAGCATGAATACCCAAGACCCTGAAAAGCGCCTGAATGACAGAGTGGCTGATGTCCTTGTCTCCGCCCTGATCCTGCGGTTTCCAGAAGTTTTGGATCGGTATCCAATGTGCCCCTACGTCACTAGAATGCGCGAGTGTCTGCTGGTACTTGGTATCACTAAGGCTCAAGTTTTGGCGTGGAGCTCGGAACTTCAGCAGGCGGCTACCCTGAAATCCCAGAGTACAGCGGTGGATAATGCCTCAGAGTTCTCGAAGGAGGAGCGATTAATCAACCACCAAAATTGTGTCATTGGCGAGTTGGTTTCGATGAACCAAGAGCTGACGAAGCGGCTGAGCGAAATGGAGGTGAGGCTTCTCACTGTTGAACACGGCGACCAGCGCACCAAGGATCCTTCGATTGGCACAAACCCGGTCACAAAAGACGTATACCCGGAGCAAAATGCAGCAAAAACAAGTTCGTGCGGTTCAAAGGCCTCCTCAAAGACTCCACAAGCAATCTAGTTCGAGTGGTATGTCAAGACCCCCAAACTCTGGGAAGTGTGCGAATCACGACAAAAGAAGTCCACGTACAAGCAAATCACGAACTACATGAAGCTGTTTCTCCCAAATGGGTTCGCGCTGGACCCTACCTCCGAGACCTACTCGGACGACGTGATGTGTATCGGCCAAGAAGCGGAGACGAACTTGTACCAGTTCTTTGAAGATCATGGAGTGACTCGGAAGCACGGTTCGTCTGTTTTAAAGGTCCTCCGCGAGCTTCATCGTGCTGGCAAACTGGACTTGAAAATCAAAGCGTACTATGCTCATGTCTACGCCGGAACTATTTGCGACCCCGCACCAAGTCAGCTAAATCAGATCATTGCCATCCGGGGCTAATCCAATCGAAGGCGCCGGTCTCTACTTGAGTAGGAGGTGGTAATACTACGGACGAACCATCAAGTGAATAACCAAGTGAATGCATGTCCATGGTGCTTAACTTGTGTTTAGTTGATTTAATAGTGCACTCTTAAGCCTGAAGCTTCAAAATAAACCGCCAGATTCACGTTAACTCGCGCGAGTTAATATGAAACTCGGGCAGATTCACGTTAACTCGCGCGAGTTAATATGAAACTCGGGCAGATTCACGTTAACTCGCGCGAGTTAATATGAAACTCGGGCAGATTCACGTTAACTCGCGCGAGTTAATATGAAACTAGGGCAAACTGTCCGAGTTTTAAGTTAGCTCGCGCGAGTTAATCTGGGATCTGCATCTGAGTTAGATTCTGAGCCAATCTGATTCCACAAATGTGTGGCACAGCGAACGCCCCCTAACCATCTCCTTTACGATCTCACTTTGCTTTTGGGGTAAAACGCTAACCCAACATGAGCAAACGCAAGTGCGTCAATCGAACGGAACAAGAAAAGATCAATCTACTGAAGGAGTGGAGAGACAACCCCGAATGGGACATCCAAGAGGCATCACGACGGCTTGGAGTGAAGGAGGCCACGCTCCGCGGATGGAAAAAGCTCTATTGGCACCGTTTGGACAGCTTTGTTGGCTCCAAGCGGAAACGAAAGAAAGGAAAGGGTCCCGGCCCGCGACGCAAGTTAAAACCGTACGAAGACCGAGTTGTTGATTACTTCTTCAGCTTACGCGAGGAAGGCAAGTGCCGTTTTGGGGATATTCTGTTTTACTGCCAGAACATTGATGATTTCTTAAGAGATTTCCCGGAACTCAGCGGCCAGAAATCATGGGTTGACCGCTTTATCAAGCACTACTCCAAAAAGGTGGATTCCGAAGATGACGGAGTTTCTGGCGGTGTTGGTACCTGTTCTGGCGGTGATGGACCTAATTCTGGCCGTGGCGGAGCTAATTCGGACCATTTAGTAACTAATTCGGGCGGTTGCGACGGCGAGGAAGCTAATTCGGACCATGTTGTAGTTAATTTGGGCGGTGGCGACGGCGAGGAAGCTAATTCGGACCGTGTTGTAGCTAATTCGGACGGTGGCGACGGCGAGGAAGCCAATTCGGACCGTGTTGTAGCTAATTCGAACGGTGGCGACGGCGAGGAAGCCAATTCGGACCGTGTTGTAGCTAATTCGGACGGCGGCGACGGCGAGGAAACCAATTCGGACCGTGTTGTAGTTAATTCGGACGGCGGCAAAGATAATCCGGACAGCGGCGGAGCTAAATCGGATAGTGAAGGCGATAAACCGGACAAAGAGGCCGATAAATCGGACAGAGGAGGCGCTAACACGGACAGCGATGCAGCAAGAAGTGGTGGTACTGTCGTGCAAAAGGCCGGAGTCAGTGGCGATGATGAAAACTGTGAGCGTAGTGGTGATGAAAGCGTCTCTGGTGAAGTGTCAATCGCTCGTAAGAAGGGCGCAGATGCGGCACAAGACGTGAATGAAAGTTCCGGTCATGATGAATGTATGTTTGGTGGCGCTGATGATGCTAGCAGTGGTGAGAGTGCTGCTAGCAGTGGTTGTGCGAGTGACTCGGATGATAGTCTATTTGAAATCGACACTCATGAAAAGAAGACCCCCGCTTGCCCAAAGAAGCAGATATTCTTCAGGAAGCGGTACCCGAAAAACCAGGTGATGTTGGAGTGGTCAGGTGCCGACAAGTACGTGTGCCTATTTCCCAGGGATCTGAACTGCTTGCTTCCGGACCAGTTGCTGACAGAAACGACACTAGACTACTTCGTCCATCGATACATAAAGCCAGCACCTGGTGTATTGTGTTTTTGTGGGACCGATCTTTATAGATCCATTGAGTTTGCGTGGAGATAAAACAAAATCGGCAATGTGTGGCGAATTCGACTGGTCCGCTTATCCCTATGTCATTTTAATTGTTTCTGGCGTCAAACACTACAGTCTTCTCGTCGTGGAAAATGCCATGCAAAATGGGCCACCAGGAATGTTCCACGTCAACAGCCTGAAAGGTGCTCATGACTCTGCGTACGTGTTCAACATGATGAGATGGCACCTTGCCAAAGAAAGACACAAGTACCCGGACCTAACACCCCTGGGCACGTATACCGCTGGTGTGTTCGATACCAAGCCGCAGCAATCTAACTGCGTCGACTGTGGACTGTACGTGCTTCACTACATGGAGAAAATAGGAAAAGACATTTTGGAGCTACAGGAGATATCTACGACGACTGTGCCTTCGATCCAGGAGTATTTAGCAACGTGGACATCTGGATCGTTCACCGCCAGATCCGCCGCTAAGCGTCGCAATGTCATGTACCAGACGATTACGGACGCGGCTAGTGAAACGAAGACATGAAGTAAGTTAGTATAGTTTACGAAGAATATACCAAGTTTTTTCATTGCATCTGCCCACATTGGAGCCCCGAACTTTGAGCAACCAAGCAACCAGGACAGTAACCAGTTGACGCTGAAATCTATTCGAGTCGATGTGAGACGAGGAATTGTTGCGGTCCATTGGCAGCAGGTCCTTGCCCGAGTCGATGGTCACGTAGAGCAGGTTGGGGCTGGCGTCCTCCCCCTCCCCCTGGAAGGCGACCGACTTGGCCGGCTGGGAGATGGCCAAGTGAAGCTCGCCCTTGGCGTCGCAGCTCATGAGCTCCGGCACCTTGACGATGCGGTACCAGTCGTCCATGGGGCACGCCACCAGGTCCAGCGGCACCTCCAAGACGCCCAGCACGTCGTCGCGCTTGAGTCCATCGAAGTCCAGCACCAGGAAGCGCAGCGACGTGGCCGCGCGCAGGTCGAAGCCCCGCGAGCCGAGCTTGAACGTCTCGTTCCACTCGGGCTCCAGCGTCTACTTGGCCATGCGCGTCTTGAAGCTGCAGCCCGCGGCCACCGGCTTCCCCTTGGCATCTAGCACCGTCAGCTGCACGAACGGGTCGCTAGAGCTGTTCAGGTCCCCCACGAGCAGGTCGCGCCCGCCCGCGATGCCCACGACGAGCTGTTGCAGCGGCATCTTGTTGTGGAGTCTCGACACTTTCGTGCTTTGATCGCGTTCGGCGAGGCATCGATATCTGAAGATGGTTTCACTCCAAGTTTAAGTTATGTGGACCACTTTACACGTCGGCCAAATGTCGGCGTGTCGGCAGATTCACGCTATGGCCATTGATCACGCCGTTACTATCGTCGAACGTGTTCAACCGCATACATGTACTTAAGTATTTCGCACGATGCACAGCCCCTGCGTTTTGCGTAGTATGTTATCGTAAATTCTCTCGACGCACATCACTATATTAATACTAAATGTATGTACATTGTATTGGCCGTCTTCGCCCCCTCCTCCCACACTCTAGGAAATCGAAGCGTGATGAACGTGAAGCTACTACGGCCAGCAACCTCGGTGGCGAGCATCTACATGTAGTGGTTGTGTTGGGAGATGGAAACCCATGTCAAGATTCTTGACTTTAATCCTAGAAAAACTATTTTGCGTTCGCACAATGCCAACATTTCGAAGGCAAACATTTCGTAGAGGGCTGGTACCAAGAGATTGCAAATCTCGGTGTTACCTGCTGGCAGCAGGCTGCTGCTTTAGACTTCAACGGGCAGTGACCCCGGGGGCTGCCCCGCCCTTACAGTTTACAGAACTAACGCTGCATGGACCGAACTTCGTTCGCCCTTCCAAAGTCGTCACTCTGGCATTCTTCATTTTCGCTCTTTCGCGGAGGCGTCCAGGCTCACATGATAAATGCGGCCTTTGCATTGGTGCTTGGCGCCTGCTCGCTGGCTGTCGCCGTCGCGGACCCTCGGGTGATGATCGAAACTACGTACACCAGCTCAGAAGGCTTGAACGACCTGGCGAAGACAGCGTGGAAAAGTAAGGGAGGAAAATACATGGGCACAGCCACCGACATCAAGCAGTTGAGCGACCCCTACTACCTCCAGGTGCTTAACGATACCCACGACTTCGGAGTGATCACCCCGACGAACGCAATGAAGGTGCGTTCTGTGCCGCAAAAAGGTTTCCTGGTTGATTGATTCAATACATACTGCTGTGTATACTGCAGTGGGATGCAACGGAGCCAAAGCAGGGTGTCTTCGCGTTCGATGATGCCGATAAAATCGTCGCCTACGCTAACAAAACAGGGGCCCAAGTCCGTTGTCATACTTTGGTTTGGGTACGTCTTCATTGTGTAAATAGCTATTATAGCTACATGTAGTTCGAGTGCAGAGTCTGACGCATTTTCTTTGACTCGCAGCACCAGCAAGTTCCAGAGTGGGTAAAGGTTCTAGAGAAGGCCGAGCTTCTGAAGGCGATGTCCAACCATATCACCAAACTCATGACACATTTCGGAAACTCGTGCATTGCCTGGGACGTCGTGAACGAAGCCATGAACGAGGACGGTTCGTACCGTGAGTCGTTCTGGTACAAGAAGACCGGCAAGGAGTACATCGAGACTGCCTTCAAGACTGCCAACGCCGTCAAGGCTAAGTTGGGCCTCACGGGTATGCTATATTACAACGACTACAACATCAACGTTGTCAACAACAAGTCCGACGCAGTGCTAGATATGGCCACAACCTTGAGAGCGCGTAAGATCTGGGTCGAAGGTGTCGGATTCCAGTCTCATTACAGCAACAACGACTCTGTGGCGGGCGCCGATATCTTTAACAACTTCCGGCGATTTACCGTGAAAAACATGCATGTCGCGATCACAGAGCTGAACGTCAAGACGAGCACCGCCAACCCCACCGTGAGCGAGCAGCAGCAGCAGGTTGGCATCTACACGAACGTCTTGTCCGCTTGCAAGAAGACGATGAGATGTGACGGTGTGACGGTCTGGGACTTTGTGGACACCTACTCGTGGAAAGAGGCGTCGGCCCCGCTGCTCTTTTACCAGCCTGATGGGCCTAGGACACCGCTCGTTCGCAAGGCCACATACGACGCTGTCACGGCAGGTTGGATACTGTAGTCCTAGATGTAGCGGTTCGAAATGTGTTTGATGTCAATGGCACCACAGCGGTAATGGTTGCACATGTCTTATTAATACATGTTCACGTAGTACCCACGCGAAAAGCTTACTACTACGTAGTACTTCAGTAGAAGTAGTAATTATCAACTGGCTCAAGTGCATACCAGTATTATTAATACTACAGTAGTGGGTGTCACCTGAAATCACAAATCACAATTTGTGGCACACACACGATCCGGCTTTGTTCGAATTGCTAGGCACTATTTTGCCCCAACCTCGGCCGTCCCGCAACGGCCGAGGTTGATGCGTGGGGCAAACGCAAATCCGCATCAGACGCTCTCGCCTTCGCGATCTCTAACAATCGGATCATGATTCGAGAGCATTCGAACAAGCTAAACGCTCACGCACAACTTACTGTAGAAACTCCGTTAGAAATGAGCACAACTGGCAGCAACACAAGCGATCAAGCCACTCCAACCCAGCAGACCCCGCGTAGAGCATCTGCCGGTGGTCGTGGGTCTGGCTTAAGTAAACGCTCTACTCGCTACGCTTTGTACAGTTATACAGTTATCCCCGCAAAGGCGAGCACGTTTGTTACTTAGTGATCATGGGTCCACCCATTACCAAGCATGATCGTTAGAGGCATTTGAGAGCCTCAGGTTCTAGTTCAGAGTCTGAACTTCAGACCAGCACGAACGGCAAGCAATGCACGGCGTCCGTTGAGCTCGGCCGTTCGCTATCGACATGAGCTGACTTCCTCTTTATGAGTCCGGATTTGAATAGGGAGTAAATGCATCGTGGAGGGGTTTGAATCTTGATAGAAGTCTGCGAAAACTCGCGTGGTCAAAGCCAGTAAGCGCCCGGGCACCTATCTGAGACTGTCTGAGACAGTCTGATTCTAATTAGCTGGTTGTAAAATATGATTTCAGGTTAGAAAAGCGACGAGGTAGTCGACCGGTAGAACTGGTATCCATGCCGGACATATTTCGGACCAGGACATATTACGGACCACTTGCCTCAACTACAAATTTAAGTCAATAAGCAAAAAGCACCACCCTAGCGATCGTCGCGAATCATCACCAATAATAGTCTTTGGGCCCTGAAATTTACTCAACAGTCAGAGGAAAGATGCAGCTTTCGAACAAGCCCCCACCTGCATTCCTCAGATCCATTTTGACTCCATAACAGCTCGTAGAAATCCCCCCAAATGACCAAGGTCCCAGTGGAGACGTAGGAGGCTGCTATTGCCGCTGTCGCTGGCGGTTTGAATGTGCACAAGGCCGCCAATGCGTACGGCGTCTCTAGTGCGCCTCTTCGCCAGCGCATCAATGGGCTTGCACCGCTCGAAGCTCGCATAGGGCCCCAGATGGTCTACAACTTCAGTAATGTAGCGCCTTTAGTAGAGCCGACCGAGGCGTCGTCGAGATGGTGCACTACCACGCGCTGCATGAGACGTGTGTGGGGTTTGAAGAGCTGCGCGCCATGTTCAGAGTGGCGGTGGAGACGACGCGGACGCGGCAATTAACTGATGACTTCCCTATCGACAAATTCACTTAGCGCTAGCTTGCCAAACACCCTGACTTGTCAACTTATAAGGCTCAACTTGTGGACATTGACCGTGCGTCAGCTTTTAAAGCCGATGTCGTTTTGCATTACTTCAGCAGTCTCCAGCGCGTCATGGAGAAGCTGGATGTATTAGACAAGCCCGGCATTTTACAGAGCGAATTCGGGTGGGGGGTTATCTGCCCAACAGGGCTACAAGTAACTTTCGGGAGCGAAAGACTGAACGAACTGCAGCACAATGTGCGAAGGCACAGCGAACCACTGCCCAGTGCGCGCAGCAACTGGACCAGCAGGGGGTGGTGGAGCGAGCGGCCGATGGTTGTACGCTCTGAGTTGTTGTGTAAGCAGACTCAGCATACAAAAATCAATATTAAAGCTGGGTGGTCCGAAATGTGTCGGGGGTGAATCGACAGGTATACAAAAGATAGTATAAATCGTTAAGTGGTCCGGCATATGTCCGGCACGGATATGTTGTGTTAGAGGCAAAATACTATTTGTGATTTCAGGTGATACCCAGTACATACGTAGAACAAGGGCAAATAACTGCTCACAGTACAGTTCCAGAATCATGAACATTGAGAAGCAGGCAATTTACGATAGCAACTCCTGCTAACTTGTTGGTTTACTCATCTTTGCCGTTTTGGCATTGACATAAACACCTTCCTTTACCAAGGTCTGTTCTCGACTTACAAAATCCAACCTGCCGTGACAGCGTCGTACGTGGCCTTGCGGACCAGCGGCGTGTTGGCACCTTCAGGCTGGTAAAAGAGCAGCGGGGCCGACGCCTCTTTCCACGAGTAGGTGTCCACAAAGTCCCAGACCGTCACACCCAGGCAGCGCTTTGTTTTCTTGCAGGCAGAAACGACGTTCGTGTAGACGTTCACCTGGTGCTGCTGCTCCGTCACAGTGGGGCTGGCCGTGCTCGTCTTCACATCCAGCTCTGTGATCGCGACGTCCATATTCTTGAGAGTAAAACGGCGGAGGTTGTCGAAAATATCGGCGCCCACCACGCTGTCGTTGTTGCTGTAGTGAGACTGGAATCCGACGCCTTCGATCCAGATCTTGCGGCCTCTCGTGTTCGTAACCATCTCCAGCACTGCGTTGGACTTGTTGTTGGCGACATCGATGTTGTAATCGTTGTAGAACAGTTTCGTCTTGAGACCCAGCTTGATCTTGACAGCGTGGGCGGTCTTGAAGGCAGTCTCGATGTATTCCTTGCCGGTCTTCTTGTACCAGAACGACTCGCGGTACGATCCGTCTTCTTCCATGGCCTCATTGACAACGTCCCACGCGTAGCACGAGTCGCCGAAGTGGGTCATGACCTTGGTGATGTGGTTGGACATCGCCTCCAGCAGCTCAGCCTTCTCCAGACTCTCCACCCACGCCGGCACTTGCTGGTGCTGATGATGCGTAGTAGTGAGCATGTCAGTACTTTTCGACCATAGTATATGCCACAACCTGCAATCGAAAAAAAACTCACCCAAACAAGGGCGTGGCAGCGGACTTGAGCTCCTGTTTTGTTAGCGAAGGCAACGATCTTGTCGGCGTCATCGAACGTAAAGACGCCCTGCGTGGCCTCGGTGGCATCCCACTAAACAACGCACACAGGAGTTTGTCAGGAACGAGTCGGTAACCGCAATCCGAAGACAAAATGTGCACCCACCTTCATGGCATTGGCCGGGGTGATCATTCCGAAGTCTTGGGTGTTGTTGAGCTCTCCAGTGTAGTATTGGTCACCCAGTTGCTTGATGTCGGTGGCCGTGCCCATGTACTTGCTTCCCATCGACTTGGCCAGATCGTTCAATCCCTTGGTGTCCGTGTACGTGGACTCGATCATCACTCGAGTTTCCTGGGCGGCAGCGACAGCCAGCGAGCTGGCGCCCAGTGCAAACGCGATGGCTGCGTTCATCATATTCGAGGCAAAGGGCTCGCGCGAAGAAGTGAAGAACGAATAATGCCCAAAGAGTCGAAAAAGAGAATTGGGCGGCGGACAAACTACACCCCATCGCAAAATACTTTCCCAGCTCAGTCCATGTAGCGTTAGGTAAGGGCGGGTCATGGATGTGCACTAGGATTTTGTATGGGCTCCCTATCGGCAGTGACTCATGCTGGTGTACAGAGAAATTTGCTCCAAGTCTCGAAAAGCACGTGTGGCAATTCATTCCTTCCAAGAGTGCCAGGCAACTTGCCTGGCACTCTTGGAAGGAATGCCTGAGGCAAGAGGTGGACCAAGTTCGCTCATGAAATATGCTGTGTACACACCTGGTTTCTACGATCACTCGCAAGGAACATGTACTGTGGCAACATGAGGTTGCTTCGTGCTGCAGCTGATTTTCTTCAAGCAGAAACTTCCAACTGCGCATTTGCAGAAATACCCGTACTGTAATGTATTGACTCAAATTCAATAGTATTGAGTCACTCAATACTATTGAAGGTAGTTTGTGGAGTTCTACGAAAGCAACCCCATTATTCTGGAGGTTGTACAGTATAGTACATGTACTAACGCAAGCAGGTAGGTCGAGGTTTGAACAATGGGCGCTAAGTTGATGTGCATGGGCTTATGGTCTGATATCCATACAGTAGAAAAATATTCTGCAGTACATGTATTTGTCAAGCTTGCGAAGAGCAGACTCAAGAGGCACTTGCATCACTAAGCTAACTATTATAGCGTTGCGCGATAACCTGGACAATCACGCACATACTTATTACATTCGACAACTACTGGAGCTTATCAAGGTAGCCTCCTTCTCTCGCTAGCTCATAGAACACTCCACTCCCACCCTTCACCAAGCTGCGAGGACTGTCAAACTCTACCACACGACCGTCGCTCAACACCATAATGCGGTCCGAGTCCAGCACCGTGCCCAACCGATGAGCAATCGTCAATACCGTCGCGTCCTGAAAGTCGCGCTTGATCATCTCCTGCAGCTTCTTCTCCGTCGCGTGGTCGATGGACGCCGTCGCCTCATCCATCACCACGATGCGGCTCCGAGTCAGCAGCGCGCGAGCCATGCACAGCATCTGCCGCTCGCCCACGCTGAAGTTCTCGCCGTTCTCGCTCAGCTCGTACGCCAACTGGCCTTCCAGCGCCGACACCTGCGTCTTCATGTCCACCTTCTCCAGCGCACTCCAGATGCCGGCGTCCGTGAACTCGTCGAACGGGTCCATGTAGGCGCGCAGCGAGCCCTTGAACAGCACGGGCGACTGCGGGATGATGGACAGGTTCGAGCGCAGCGTGCGCAGCGGCATGGTCGCGATGTCCACGCCGTCGATGAGGATGCGCCCGGACACCAGCTCGTTGATGCGGAAGAGCGCCATGATGAGACTCGACTTGCCTGCGCCGGTGCGGCCGACGATGCCGATCTTCTCGTTTTTGCGGATGTCGAAGGACAGGCCTTTGAGCACGGGCTTGCCGCTCTGCTTGTAGCTGAACACGACGTTCTCGAAAGTAATCTTGCCGGCATTTGGCCAAGGTTGAGTCGGCTCGATGGAGAGGATGCTTTGTTGACCCTCGGGGGGAATAGATGCGTAGGCCATGATCCTCTCGGGACTGGTCATCTCGATTTCTAACCACGACCAAACATGTACGAGTCGGGCGAGGCGGCTATCAATGCTGAGTGCGTACGTGAATGCGACGCCTACCAGTCCAGGCGATAGGTAGTCGTGAAGATAGACCAAGCACGAAACCACAGCCATCACGACGCCGCAGGCCACGAGCTCCATGCGAATTTGAAACCACATCACCACCACAAAGTCGGAAAACCAAGCTCGTGCGTTCACATCGTTGCGCGCAAAGTTTTCAGATATTGTGCGCTCGACATATTCTGGCCCAAACGCTCTGATCGTCGTCACACCTTCTTCTGCTTGCGAGATGTGGCTGAGAACTGGAGACGACGCCACCTTTACGAGTCTCGAAATTTCTCGAGACGGCATCAAGTAAAACTTGGCAAACTTGATATACAGATACGCGAGCGGAATGTTGAATACAACGAGAACTTGCACGATGTAAATCGCTGTCGCGAGTTGAAAAAACGTAAAGAAAATTGCCACCAGCAAACTTCCTGTCGCGAATGGAATGTCGGTCTCGACTGAAGCCACGTCTCCCCCAAAGCGATTGAGGATTCGGCCGATCGGGTTAGCGTCGAAGAATCGCAGAGGTGCGTACAGCAGCGCGTGGGCGAGCAAACGGAACAGATCGCGAGAGGCCCGAAGTCCCGCGGCGGCAGTTGTAACAGCTCGAGCGAGCACCATCAAAGCGCTACCCGCACCCAATAGTGCGTAGACTGACATATTGTACTCCGTCCGAGAAGCATCATATACATTGCCCTTTTGACCCGTCCAGTGGCTCAGCCATAGATCACTCCCAACTTGACAGCCCTGCCACAATGACTGGATCACGATCAGCAACACCATCACTTTCAGCCCTCCCATAGCGTTGAAATACTGCCAAAAGACCGCCGCAGACACCCGACCTTCTTCACGCTCTTCGTCCTCCACAAGCCTACCGGAATCCTTCAAGCTTTTATCGATGAACTCACTACCCTTGGAGCTTTCTTTCTCATCGTGAAGTGAGACTTGCCTCGCGAAATGAGTTCTGCCGTGCTGGGTATCTTGTCGCTCAAAAGCGACCTGGCCCCCAGACACCGAAATCTTTCCGTTTACCGCACCGGGGGCGATCACATCTAGGTTATGAGTGACGAGCACCACCGTCTTCTCCGCTAGCAGTCCGCAGATGCACTGGCTGAAAATTGCGCTCTGAACCACAACATCCACGGCGGCAAGAGGTGAATCCAAAATGAATACATCGGCGTCGGAGTAGCAGGCGCGCGCCAAACTCACGCGTGCCTTCTGACCGCCAGATAGATTGATCCCCTTTTGGCCGATCTCCGTCGCATCGCCAGCGGGAAATTGCTCCAGGTCTGGTAACAAACCACACGCGTCCAGCACATGTTGATATTTGCTGTCATCAAAAGCTTGTCCGAGCAGGATATTCTCTCGAATTGTCAAATTTTGAATCCAGGGCTGCTGTGCGTAGTATGCCACCTTGCCATTCACGGAGACCTTTCCTTCAATTTTCTCCATCTCACCTAGCAAAGCAGAGCAGAGCGATGACTTGCCAGAGCCAACCGGTCCGTGAACTACGACGAGGTCACCTTTCTTCACTGAAAAGTTCACGTCGGTCAGCACGGGTGCCGCATCGTCGTTCCACGCGAATGTGCCATGCTCAAGAGCAATCGCGACATCGGCTGAAGTTGATGCATAGTCGTGAATCACACTGGACGTGTCGACTTCGTGAAGGGCGAGATAGTCCGACATGCGATCCAGAGAAATCTTCGCTTGAAGGCACTGCTGAATAATGCTTGGGAAATCTCGCAGTGGGTCTCTGAGAGCGTTAAACAACGCAATCGCTGTGAACACTCGCGCAGCCGTCAGGAGTCGATCCATCGCCAATGTGTACACCGCGAACGAGACTGTCGATACGAACAGCGGCGACGCCCACAACACGAAGATGGATCCACACATGGAATACACGAAGCGAGCTAGAGCTTTCATCTCCAACTCGCGAAGAGCAAGCAGCTTGTCCTCGAACTTCCCTTCCCACGCGTTCAACTTGACGATCTGAATGGCTCCAAACACTTCCTTGACGAGTTTCATGCGCTCGTCTTTGCGTCTCATCAGCTTCTTGTAGGATCCACTCGTCTTCTTGGTGAAGAAGAACGCCATTAGCATCGACAGGGCGATGACGACAAGCCCAGCAAATGCTGCCACATCCAGCACGTCGTACAGCATGTAGACCACGACGCCAATCTGGATGGGCAAGAGCCACAACATATTAATCTCACTCGCGACGTAGATCACCCGATCGATGTCGGCCGAGTAGATGTTGGCGATGTCCACCGCCTTGTCGTCGCTGCGGCTCTGGATGCTGCGTCGCATGGTCTTCTCGAACAGCAGCGCTCTGAGCGCCACTGCCAGGCGGAAGACCATCAGCTGCAGCTGGAAGTCCACGTGCGGCGTCACGAGCGCGATGAATAGGCGAGAGGCGAAGAACGCGGCCAGCCACAGCGCCAGACTCGGCAGCTCCAGTGTCGGCGCAGCGAACGCGTCGATCACGTGGTGCAGCACGGCCGGAGCGAACAGGACGCAGGCCGTCGTCAAGACCGACGCCAGGCCGCAGAGCAGGAACCGGCCGCCGTAGCCACCCACAATTGCGCGGATGATGGACTGGTCGTGGCGGTCGAAGTGGCGCTTGAAGTGCGCGTAGGCGACTGCCGACCGACTCTCGGCCTCGAGCTCCAGCAGATCGTCGGGGTTCAGCTGCCGCGCGTTGCCCGTCCGCATCATGTCGTCTGCGTACGAGAGGAAGAGCTTTGACAGCAGCGACGCAGACTGTCGACGCGGAGCTGGCACCCTGAGGAACGTGGCGTACTTGCTAGAGGACTCACTCTGCAGCAGCATCTTGGACGAGGAGGGACCGAGGTGCTGCTGGCAACGCACCTTCGGGAATGAGACGGAAGTACAGCGAGCACCACTAACCAGTTGCATGATGGCTCATCATGATGGCTTAGCATGGTGGTGACCAACATTTTCGCTGGAATGACCTGCGTGGCGGTGATTGGCTGAATGGCTTCAAGTGATACCGATATGCTTTTCAGCCCGGATCCATCTGTTAGAGCAAGTATTAATACCGCTCCTATGCTGTCCAGCAGATCTCTCTCCTCCAGTGTGGTCCACACGGACAGCGTCCGTTTCCGCGATCTGGGGTCAGTCCGCCAAGCCAACGCCACCAGTCAAGTCAAGCAGCAGCCATGGCGCCCCCCAACGTCGACAGCATGTTCACGCTCAAGGTGGACAACGTGCCGTTCCAGATCGGGTGCGTGGCCTTCGCTCGCCTCCTCCCTCTCTCCCACCGCGTGTTCTAACCCTCCTCCCTTGCCCTCCCCCTCTTACAGAAGCGACGAGCTCCGCGACCTCTTCTCCAAGTTCGGCGAGATCGGCGACGTGTACATCCCGCGCGCGCGCGACTCCAACGAGTCGCGCGGCTTCGCCTTCGTGCGCTTCATGGAGAAGCGCGACGCCGAGGACGCCATCGACGGCATGGAGGGTCAGGACTTCCAGGGCCGCGACCTGCGCGTGCAGTTCGCCAAGCAGCGCCGCCCCGACAACCCGCGCGAGTTTTACTCCCGCAGTGGAGGCGCCAGCGGTGGTGGCGGTGGCGACCGCTACGGCGGCGGCGGCGACCGCTACGGAGGAGGAGGCGACCGCTACGGAGGAGGAGGCGACCGCTACGGAGGAGGAGGCGACCGCTACGGAGACGACCGCGGACGCAGCAGCCGCTACGGAGACGACCGCCGGGACGACCGCCCGCGCCGCCGCTCGCGCTCGCCCGACCGCCGTGACCGCGAACGTGGCGGCAGCAGCGCTGGCCGCGACCGCAGCCGCAGCCGCTCGCCCCGCCCGCGCAGCCGTTCGCCGCGTCGCAGCGCGTCGCCGCCGCCTCGTCGTGACTAAGTGAGCAGCCGCCGACGTACTGGGAGAGTGCTAGCTTAGGAAGCTGTCAAGCCAGCCGGACGCGAGAGACAAGAGTCCCAGCACCCCCAGGACGAGCGGAGAGGCAGAGAAACCCAGACGAGACCAGAACCAGACCAGACCATACCGATTTTGCTTGTTTTACCTACTTCGGCCGGTCCTGCATTGTTGCTGCTTTTCGAGAGAGTATTAACACCTGAACGAACCGAGACGTGAAAGAGAGAGAAACTACTTGGGGGACCCGGTGATCTGGACCGGAGTTGGTGGGGGAGGTGTTGGTGCATTCAATACGTGGTGTCGTGCTGTCATGAGGTGTTGTTCGAGTTGGGGCGGAGCCAGCAAGAGCAGTCAATTGTGTTTCTGAACAGACGACGGATCGACCTTCTGATGCTATTTTCCTCGCCGGTTATTGCTGAAGACTCGGCGGACGACCAAGAGCTCAAGCCTGGTCCATGCTGTCCAGTATTGCTTGCTGCCTTCCACTGTATAGATAGCATTTAGCAGTGGTGGTGCGGTAGATCCGGTCACTTCGAGCGATGCACACTGTGCTTCAAGAAATTTCGTGTCGAAGTCCTGTCACGTCGACGCGTATGCCAGTTAACGACGCTGGTCAATCATCGGTGACTGATGGGACAGGACAAGCGATGTGTGCTCACTATTTAATGGCAACGTGGGTGCTAACGCCGAATTTCATTTCAAAAAGTTTAGATCGTCTAGGGACGACAAAAAGCGGTTGGAAAAGATTTGCGCTCCGAGGCATCTCGTCAGTGGTGCGCTTAAGCCGTGACGATGAGGAAGATGAAGAAGCCGATGACGCCAACCATCAGGCCAGCGCAGTAGAGCGCTCGCATGTCGCCGTCGATGCTGGCGTAGCCGCGGCGTCGGTAACAGAGGCCCACTGCGTACACGACAGCAATGAGCAGAACGGCCCCACCAAGACCAATGAAGATACGAGTGACGGTATCGCCGGCACCTTCGCCGGCAGCGCTGTCGTCCGAGTCACGGTCTTCGTGGTGCCCATTGCCGCTACGGATAGGAATGGTCTCGGTAGGGGGCTCGTCGGCCGCTTCGTCTTGGCAGCAATCCAACTTGGCACCTGTCACCGGATCAGGCTTGCAGCAACCTCCATCCCACCCACAGCAATCCAGACCAGCAGCTCCGCACTTCGGCTGCCCCTGGCAAGTGTTCGAGTGCGATGAATCTGAAAGACTCGATGCAGGCGTCTCGGACGAGCAGCAATCCAGCTTGTCACCAGATCCTCCACAGCAGCCTCCCGGTGCACCACAGCAGTCAAGTTTGGCTGCCTCGCAGAGAGGCTCACCGTAGCAGACCGCGGAGTCTTTAGCCGTCGGAGCAGTTTTATGGGTCGTGTTGCTAATCACCGGGTGCTGGTTCTTGCAGCAGCCCAAAACGCCCCCTGAGATTGGGTCAGGTTCACAGCAGCCATCAATGCTGTTGCAGCAGCCCAGTCCCGACACAGCGCACTCGTGTTCACCAAAGCAAGCGTTGCTCGGCAAAAGCGCGGGGTCTTCTTGCGGGCAGCAACCAAGGCTACTTGGGCAGCAGCCAGGCAGCGTGCCGCAGCACATCAATGCAGTTCCGTTTTCTCCCGCCGCAGCACAAGCCGGGAAGCCAAAGCATTTGTCGTCAGCATCCAGGTCTGGTCTGCTCAATTCAGGATGGTTCTTTTGGGCGAACCACGATGGGCGAGTGGCGATCCAATGCAACGCGTTGGTACGCGATGACCACGTATCAAAAGCCTTGACGGTGTTGTTGAGCTCGTCCCAGGCATCCGCTGCGTTTAAGATCGCGTGGTCCATCACGACGATGGAGCGCCAGATATCATACTGGCTCAGATCAGGCAGATCCTGGCTCAGGAGGGCGTACTCGCGTGCAACGTACTCTTCATCGAGCAGGTGCGGCGTGAACGGCGTGAATGGGAGCATGTTGATACCGTGAATGTAAACAGCGCGGTTCCCAAACCACGTATTGTACACGACACTGGTCTCGCCCACAACACCAACCATGGCGTTCTTCGAGAAGACAGGCTCGTAGATCTTGGAGTTCATCGCCATGTGCCAGTATTTCTTCACGGAGCGCAATTCCGTTGCCAGAAGCAGACGCGCGTACTGGTGGTAGGAGCTGTCTCCCTGGCCTTCGGTAGCCTTTTCATCAAGCGATGAGAAGAGCGCAAGCGCGTAGTAAGCGTTGAGATCCTCACTGCTGCTCTCCTGAGACTTGCCGACTTCCATTGGGAACAGTCCGCTAGCGTACGAGTGGCCCACAAACCAGTCCTTGTGGCGCGCCGTAGGGAACAGCAGTCGTACCGGTAGATCGTTGAAAAATGTCGTGTTGCTGTCGAACAGCGGCGTACCAATGTCACCCATGAGCAAAGCGCAGGCTTGTGCATGCTTCTCGATGAAAGCCGGGTCGAACTTCCGAATCGCCGCAAGCGCGTAGATGAAGTAGCCGTAGTGGAACTACACAAAGAAATTCAAATGAGAGGAGCAAGTTAGCACAAGTTTCAACAATGCAAGTGCATCTGCGCGAACGTACGTGGTGGTCGTTGTAGTAGCCGTTGCCGTAGTCAGCCTCTTTGTCGTGCCACCCGTCGTTTGTGATGACACCGCCAAAGGTCTGGTCATACACAAAGTGGTTGGCGTTCGTGGCTTCCAGCCAGTCAACTATGTCCATCTCGACCTTCGTCAAGAGTTTCTGCTTCACCTCCTCCTGGTCGAACTTGTCGGCAATCAAGAGCAGGCGCGCGTCACGGCTCACTTGCTTGCCGAAGTTGTACGAGTCGGGGCTCAACGGCGGCGGGTACGCGTCGACGTCGAGTGGAAGCTGTTTAAGAATGGCCTGCTTTGCCTTCTCGCGCATGTCGAGGCGAAGCTGCTTGTCACCGTCACTGACCTCGCTCCCGTCCTCCAGATCATCGCCAAACAGACCGTCGTCGGCGTAGTTCCACTCGACAGACGGCAGCGTCTCCTTCATGTGCCACACAGCTCCAAACACACCTTCCATCAGTCCGCGGATGCTGGTGTACCGCAGATCCGAGAGCACCTTATTCTTGCCTTCCTCGAGCGTCTCGCCGCTCTCCTGCACTAGCATCACATCCATGTGATGAGGCAGCGCCAGCATCAGCAGCTTGTTCTCCTCCTGCTCCGAGACGGCCTCCTCCACCTCACTATGGAAAGTCGAGAAGCTCTTGGTCTTCCACCGGAACTCGAGCAGAGCCTTGTCGGCGTCTTCCGGGTCCACTGAGTGGGCCACATCTCCGCCGACAGCGTACACCGACGCGGACTCCAGAAGGTAGGGCATGACCTTGGCATCATGGCACAGCGCCACTCGCAGCACGCCAGTGAACGCTTCGTCACTTGTCACCCGTCCGTTCGAGTCCAGTCGGAGCTTCAGCTGCTTGTCCGACGCGTACATGTACCACGTCTGTCCGTTGTTAAGTTCGGCCGCAAACGTAGCGAACGGCACGTCCTCTCCGTTCATGAGCGTCAGCCCCTCGAGCTTCTTGAAGCGCGTGATCTGCAGTCCATCCATGGCCTCCACCACGGGGCGGCTGTGGCTGTACTCCATCGTGACGTAGGGCGAGCCGCGCACCAGGTACACGCGGAACTCCTCCGCCTGCCCCCGGCTGAAGCGCACCGTGGTGCTGAACGCGTCGAAGTTGACGATGTGGTGCGCCACGGGCAGCTTCGACGTCTGCGCGGCCTGGGAGCTCACCACCATCTGGGAGATGAAGCCCTCCACGATGTCGCGCGGCGCCACGACGCGGAACGGGAAGCTCACGTGCAGCTTCTCGTCCAGGATGCGGTGCACGTAGGGCATGGAGGCCACGGCGCTCTGGCCCTCGGCCAGCACCAGGTTGGTCCACCACGCGCCCGTGGGGAACGGCACGTCGGCCAGCAGCTTGGGCTGCGCCGCGCGCGACGCGTTGGTCACGCGCGCGTCCAGCGGCAGCCGCTCCGAGGCCGCGAAGAGGCTGGCGGAGAGCTGCAGCGGGTGCGACGCCACGGGGAACGGCAGCTGCAGCTTCAGGTCGGCGCCGGGCACGGCCCACGCGCAGTGCGCACAGCTCCAGAGCAGCAGCAGCGACAGCGTCGAGCTGCGGACTCCAGTCATGGCGTGCGGAGGAAGGGGGGAGAGAGATCTGGGGTGCGTGGCAGAGAGATCCAATCTACAAGTGAGCTGCTGGGTTCTGATGGCGTGCGTAGCGGGGATTTTGTATGGCGATTTTCGAAGCGATCTGATTCGCGAGGATTGACCAGGTAAATAAAAGGGGCTACATTTGTGGTGAACAGATTGTCGAGTCTCCCACCACCACCCAGCGCGATAGCATGTTGAGCAGCGACCACCGCAGTCGATTTATATCTAGACTGCTGCGTACCACTGCAATCTTACTCGTTTATATTGAAAACTACGAGTGCAGTCTTGACACTCCAGAGTGGGTCTCAGTACTTGGAGGCCCCACGCCAATAAGTTTATTCGTCATGTTTTCTTACCGCGTCCCATTTACAACGACCGTGATCGATGTTTACGAGTTGATCTAACATTGAAAAACAAGGTAAACTACATGTACGAATTTGCATGCAAGTATTTTGTGAAAAGTGCACAGCCCACTTGATGGTAAGCATCACGTGTGCTTGAAGCAAGAATGTACCGGTAGTGACGATGTCGAGCGCGGCGCCTGATAATACAGGTACATGTGACCCTGAAGACTTCGATTCATTTGATGTGCGGCACGCTGTTCCTCTTGGGCCAAGACTCGCCAAGAGTCTTGGCGAGTTATGACTCATAATATGAGACAGCAAATGGAGGCGCACGCAAGCAGGGAACGGCCTGAGTAGAGCTTGCGCCGCTTCTACAGGTAAACTTAAACATAAGGTAAATGGTCAATTAGGGGCCGTTGTGCCAATTAGGGGTCACTCGTCTAGGCCAATGAACTACTCGCATCTATCTGGTGTATCTTTTGATTGGTCGCTTATAATATACCGTAGAAGGGACAGTTAAGATTTCATAGTGAAGCTAAGTCGAATATGCGGCCCTTAATTGGCACGACCTGAATTCTACTTACAATTTAGTGACCAGGCTGTTGTGTTTGTCTTGGATGATTATACGAACTGTGCGGCACTCCAGCAAATCAGCAAAATCATCCGCTTTGCATCGGTACCCTTGCTGTGTCCTAGATTTTAGTATAGCCAAAATTACAAGCAAGAACTTGGGAAGCCTTGCTTGACGGCCCCTAATTGACCATTTACCTTAATATACGCAAACATAATAAGGCCTACAACCAGTTTCGTGTTTCCAACCAGTTTCGTGTTTCCCTTTTTAACCAATTAAACTGCGTTAATGTAATTTTGTCGCATTCCTATTCGCTAAAACTTTCTAGAAGCTAGCAAATCTCATGCGAGACTTTGCTCGGAGAGGGAGACTACATACTAAATGCAAGTAAATAACGCGACACGAAACTGGTTGCCACGCGTTTTTAGTCGGTTTAGTGGTTGGAGCCTAATGGTGGCCTCATAGTGGATGAAATGCTGCCGACATGCACACAAATAGGTCCGTTTAATGGGTATTTCGACTGGTGCCTATTTAATACCAATGCCTAGTAGATATCGAGTTGTCGACACAAATCGAAATGGGTTCAGAAAAAACACGAAACTGGTCGTCGACCTTAGGATAATATCCTGTTGCCGAACAGCAATCCTGAACTTCAGGCCGCAATACCGTTTCAACGAGAATGAGCAAACCACTGGTATTTTTCATAGCAATCTGCTGAAGCACTTTCCTCTGGATCAGTTGATGTCGTTTCCCGATACCCAGCAGAATGCGGGGGATACATATAACCGGAGACTCGGTGGTCCGTGACAGACCCAGCCGAAGAGGTATCTTACTGGGATAGCAGTAACCATTTATGGTATTGCTGGGACAGCCCAAATCGGGTTAATTCGCGCCAGTAACTGAAGCCGATTAACTGAAGCCGGTAGCCGAAGTCGGTAACCGAAGCGGCTGAAGGAGACTGACCTGCTGATGGTGACTGACTAAAAAGGGTATATTCGCTTCTGTTTGCATCAGTTGGTTCGCTGCGGTGGAGAGCTCAATGTTTGGCTTGGTAACTAGCCGACCTGCTTACCGAGCTCTTTTTGGCCTCTCCGGATGCCGTGATGGACGTGAACAGCAAGCGATCAGCTTAAGTTGTTATTGAGGATGGTGTGTTGGTAAAAGAAAGCAAGAGGGCGGCGGATCTGCAGATTGACATGAGTGGATTTACGTCTCAGTCCCTGACTCCGCTCTGAGGCTGAGAAGATCGGGCAAAATCTGCAAGAAGTGAAGGCGACATGGCGTGACACCCAATATCTCCATGCCCAATGCTGTAAAAAGCACGGTATTACGGATACCTTTGCTTGCGATGCTTCGAAGCTCCCGGCGCGCAAGGCGACTCAGATTATAGCCGCCCCAACTTCGGGGGCCTGGTCGTTGCCTCCGAATAGGTCGAAGACGTCTTTCGAGTCCTCTAATGGCAGCACGTCGCACGAATCGAAGAATAAGGGCGACGATATGCCGGTGTCGAAGCTACAGACATCCCCGCCTAATTTGAGGGAGTGGTACTTATAAACAGTGCAGAGTTACAACGATCGCACAGGTCTTACATAGATGCAAATCTACTGACTTACTCGGCATTCGAACGATGCGGCGCATCGACATTCCCATCTCAGTGCAACACTTCTCCCGTATATCTAATCTAAATCAATACAATCGTAGATTACCCTGTGTAAATCTTGAGCACGGCCCGCACTTCCTGTGCGAGGTACATGGAGAGATAGAGGGTCAAATTAGGCGGGGGTGCCTGTACTTGCAGTTGTGCTGGGGCGCTCTGATCGTCGCTGATGTGATGGCATGCCACTCAGTGCAGGCTGAGCCGTCTTGACACGCTTTTCAAAGTTTGATGCGTCACGCTTCAGCTAAGAAATCACCTCCGGAACTGCGAGTCCAGCAACAGTCATCGGTCGATTTTCATCAGACGTGCGTGACTTCCGCAATGCCGCGCTCAACACCCGCATTTAGTCTTCAAAGTCGTTTTCCCAGCGCTCACGCTCAGTCTGATACACATCATTGTCCTCTTGAATGCAGTTGAGCAGGTCTTTTCGTGCACCCGCCGCATCTCAGCAGCACATGAAGAGGGGTCGCAGCAGAAGCCTCGCCTTTTGGAGGTCAACAGGCGTTGCGTCTCGTAGCATCGGAGAAAGCCTTAGGCCGTGCAATCGATACTTCGGCGCCATTGCGTCCAAGCGTGACCTGTGACATTGCTTCACTCGATAGCGACGATGACGGTAATGGTCAGCGTAGATCCTCACAGGGATCAACGTCACGCCGTGGCCAAAATCAGCGACGTCGAAGTCAACCAGTCGTGCAGAAAGTAAGACCTGACGATTATGACGACGCTGAAGAAGAAGAAATGACAATCAGTTCCATCCGAGCACGGACAATGTCAATACCTACCGGGGCGATACGATCGCGCAATGCCACGATGATTATGATGCAGAAACCAATGTACTGTACAAGACGCAGCGCCGATTTTGAAAGGCTTTTTTCCAGCAAAACTGTGTCAGTGAGCAACGATCAGCGGCAGAAACAGCGCCAGCAGCGTCGAGAGATGATCTACAGAGAAAGCAAGCTGCGGCAAGACAAACTTCGGGAACAGTCTGAAAGAGGTCGAGCCGCCGACGAAGAATTGAAATGTAGGCGAAGAGTGGAGCAACTGCGTCGCCTCAACCAACAGCGAAGGATAGAGTTGCGACGACCGAGATCGAGATCGAGCTGTTCTGCGTTGTCTCGAAGAGGGGAAAGGTCGTCACTGGATACGCTGAAAACGACCACCTTGACGATCCACCGAGGACTTAAGCATGCCCACAGCCGTCTGATAAACTGTACAAGGTCCATTCCATTTAAACGTAGGTGTTTCAGACTCGTATATAAAAACATGACGTATTTTGTGTCAGTTTTGTGGGGAATGACGCCCGAGACTGTTTATACTTTTCCTACGTTTGCAACGAAACATAATGGTAAGCAAAAATAAAAACAGCATTGCGATGTTACAGCTGAGCTCACATGAAATACTAGAAATACTAGAAACCTCTGGCCGGCCTCATTGGTGTCGAATCTGCACTCTTGTACGAACCTGCTCTTGCTCGCGCCGATATCCAGAAGCTTGGCGCCCACCACTCTTTTTCGCCTTTGGCTCTGAAATATAGAGCAATTTTCTTTTTCGTAGCCTTAAAAGCTGCTCGTTTCGATCGATATACTTTACGCGTCTCCGCTATCCCAGCCTACGCGTAGCCCTAGTTTATCGGTAGACGGTTGGTGGATCGTATTCGGGTAGACACCTACCATCATATCAACCCAAGC
The DNA here is from genome assembly GCA_009729435.1 of Phytophthora fragariae. Taxonomy (NCBI): domain Eukaryota; phylum Oomycota; class Peronosporomycetes; order Peronosporales; family Peronosporaceae; genus Phytophthora; species Phytophthora fragariae. The sequence continues at coordinate 825,450 of QQOI01000038.1, read as the reverse complement.
TCCAACACAGGACGTGTCCTACCTCACAACGAATGACACTACAGTGAACTCGACGATAATCCCCGGATTGAAGCGCTCATACACAGCTTCCCCTCCCTCGAGCATGCTGTGCGGCAAGACCCTTACGTGCTTTTTGCAGGCATAACTGGAGGCGGTCACTGCAGCCCAAAGCCTAAGTGGCAGACACGGCACAGTATAGCTCTTGTCGGTTTGCCGGTCTTGGGCTATTGGGATTCTTTTGTTAAAAGTGTATCCGGATACGAGTAATTCAAATTGAATTATTCAATACACCTCATCACCATCGATACCGCGCCACACAAGCTACAGGTGCACTGTGAAAACGGGGCATTTGACTGTCAAATTTGGGTTTCCCTAATACTGTCAACGCCACCGCGGTACTAAGCTTACATGTAATAAGTGCATGAGACACCTTGCCATGCGTGCATGATGCAGCTGCCGTAGGCCAAGGCCGCGCCACGATGGCGTAGCATCTCGATTTTATTGAGTGGCCCCCCTTTGCTGGGAGGATACAATTCGTTCAATCCTGTTGAAGGTATCAAATGAAACTTACCAGCATTTATCGACAACGAAAGTTTTGCAGCTTTCGCAGCGTTCAAGTGGAGGACACTCCGCCTCTAGAGCTTCAGCTTACCCAAAGTATACGTACAGTATCCAAAGGTTGACAGCCTACCGCTGCCCGTGTCACACTCTTTCTCCCCGACGAGGTCCTGTAATATCACTCTCAGATTTGCTCGGCATTGCTGATGAGTTGCTGGAGCTTGCTCGATGTCGCCGAAACTGGAGACGCTAGCTGCTTGTGGTCGCTGTGGAAAGACGGCGTGGATGTTGAGGACACTGAAGACACGGGGTGGACGCCTCTGATGGTGGCTAGTAAGAACGGGCACTTATCTATAGTGGACTTCTTGCTGGGGGAGGGCGCGGAGGTGGACAAGAAAGAGTGGGGAGATGGAGATGGAAAGACTGCGCTAGCGTTCGCAGCGATGAATGGGCACTTGGAGGTCGTGCAGGCTCTCGTGAGCCACGAAGCGGATGTCAACAAAGCTGACAAAGATGGCAAGACACCAACGTGGCTTGCAGCGAGAAATGGCCATGCCGAGGTGGCTGAGTGGCTACAAGAAATGGGCGGAAGTAAAGAGAGCAATGCCCCAACGCGGTTAATGCACCACTGTGCATCAGAGAGAGCCAACGCTGACACGGCAGAAGACCTGGTGGAAGAATGCGAAAACGACGTCAACGCACGAGACAGCCGAGGGAGAACAGCGCTGATGTATCTATGCGCTGGGCCCAAGGAAATCGATGTTGACACTCTGAAACTATTGGCGAAATACGGCGCTGATGTTAATGCTCAAGATAACAAAGGACAGACTCCCCTGATGTTAGCCGCTATGAAAGGCGACATCAAAGCGGTCGAGTTGTTGTTGAGTTTCGGCGCTGATATGAACATCACAGACAAGACCAAGCGAACAGCAATCGAATATGCATCGGAACGTGGTCACAGGCGGGTTCGTGAGCTCATTTTGACCAGTAGCAACTTTCAGTTGCAATCTGTCATCTCTGATGTAGAAGCCCCGAAGTGGCATATTCCTGCCACAGAAATTGAAATTGGGGAATATGTGTCGCAAAGCGACATTGGAGGAGATTTTATGGGAATCTGGCTGGACTCCGCGGTAGTAATTAAGATCTACGTGCCTTCCACTGAACCATTTGGGGAGCAAGTTGGCCGTTGGTTTGCTCTTCGGCACCCGAACATTCAAAAGTTGTACGGCGCGGTCTGCGAAGGATACGGTCTATTCGTTTGTGAGCACATGACGACTGGATCACTGAAGGCATACGGCGACAGAAAGTGGTCTGAATGGGATGCAAGTAGTGTTGCTAGCGTCTATCGGCACATATACGAAGCAGCTCTAGGTCTTCAATATTTACACGAACGTGAAATAGTTCATGGAGACGTCCGCCTGGAAAACATCCTGATCGGTAGCAATGGTTTCGCGAAGTTGGCAAACATTTCGTCGAGCAAAAGCGTTGGGAGGGAAAATCAACAGAAGTCCTCCGACATAGTCACGCTGACACTTTGTATGCAGCACATTGATTTTTCTGTACCGCCGCACGGATTGGATTCACAATTCCGCGCTGAGTGGAGGCGTTTGTCACGCGATATGAGATGTGGCGGGCTTACCATTTCTGAAGTCGTTCCAAGAATAAAAATCTTGATTGAGATGCTGACCCCGAAGACTAACCAGTCTGTATCAAGAGATCGAGTGCTCAATACACTTTCAGACCTCCGGGATGTTGTGGATGAAATCAATGACGAACGCTTCAAGGATATATTTGAGCATCTAGCAGTCGTTTGCCAGGAGTACATCGTGCCAGAGAACCACGAGGATACAATCATCGTTCTACAGGATGTTCAATATGCTATTGAGGAGCGATTCTCTCTATCGAAAAGCTCCACATCGCAAAACTCATGCAGTTGGGTTGTGAATTCGCCTCTGGGATTCTTCTACAAACAAATGCAACAAGTACTCGACGTGCTAAGGGCTCCGATCAAAATACGCCGGGAGCTGGAACAGCTTTGGCCGGAGGATATCAGCATCCATCATGCCGAGGAGATCGACCCAGCCGAAGTGGTCGAATCAATTCCTGAATGGTTTATTGGGCCAAATGAGTTGGAGAACGAGGTGCCGTTTGCTTCTGGGGGGTTCAGTGAAGTATCGAGAGCTCAATGGCTCAACACTGACGTCGTTGTGAAAAGGATAACTATGAGCAGCTCAAACAACGAGAAGCGGCGAAACCTGTTCCTGAACGAGGTAGCATTGTGGTTCGGCTTGAACCACTCTTACGTGATGAAGCTCTTTGGCGGTTGCCACGTTGGCAAGAAACCATTTTTCGTGTGTGAAGAAGCTGAGAATGGTTCGTTGATAAAATATCTGGAGAAGCTGCAGGGAACTACGGGAAGTATGGGTGGAGTTTGGTTGAAGCTTTACGAAGCGTCGCTGGGACTCGAATATTTACATGCTCGTGGTATCATTCATCGAGATTTAAAGTGTGATAACATCCTTGTTGATACCGATGGCAGAGCAAAGCTGACAGACTTCGGCCTCGGTTCTTTTGCGAGCGCGGAGGATCGAGGAGATGTTTCAGACGCGGCTCACTGGGTGGTACCTGAATGCCTTGACGGAAAGCAAGCGACTTTTGCTTCAGACATTTTTTCGTTTGGAATGTGCATCATTCAGGCTGTGACTGGAAAGCGTCCGTGGGGAAACCTCGATAACATGCTCGTAGAGAGGCGCGTACAGAACGGGGAGCTGCCACAAAAACCTCCAGCATTCTCGAATTCTGAGTGGGAGCTCGTGCTGAGCATGTGTAAGCTCAAGCCTTCCGAAAGACTGAATATTCTCGTGGTGGTCCAGCGCTTGAAAGAGTTTGCAAGTGTCCCCGAGGCAGCGTCCATTTAACAATTGCCTGCTAAAGTTTGGCAGTCGGCAGATACTTTCGTTAAAGCAGCCAGGCAAATGTTATCGGAGCACGAACCCGAATCTGATCGACACTGGCCACGTGAAATCTTTAGTCTGCTGCTCGATCGCCTTGAGGATCTATACGATGGCCAATACCAGAAAGAGCTCAAGAATGATCTCAATGGGGTAATAACGATGGCCGGCGATTGGATGGAGCGCTTGAAGGACCAGAACTCAACTGTCGATTCGGTGAAAATTATCTTTCGCGGGTTCTCGCTACATCGGCACATCGATCGTGTGCTTGCCAAATGAGGAACTGAGGACCACTAATATTTCGTAAGGCCCTCTAACGGAGTGCATGCATGGACGGCCAAGTGCTCGGAGCTACTGGGATCTGTCGAAGGCTCGAAGGCGTTTTAACTTACTGCATGTACAACCCAGCCAAGGCCAAAGACCGATTGAACAGAGTGGCGTTCCACTTCACGGACACTGAGAGACAGGTGGCGGCAACGAGTACATATCCTTTAGCATGTAGCTCAAGGCGTTCAAGCTCTTACTCACTTGGGTGTGTTTAATTATAACGCCCCGATAGAAACTCTTTTAGTTCAGTTTAGTAAAGTAAGGGATCACGAAACTCAACACGCTTTTTGGAACTTTTGTTTTGTTCATGCCGGCCAATTTGAGTCTTCCAGGTCTAAATTTTGGTCCAGGTATATTTTTGTGCTCGGCTCGCAGCCATGGAGACGAATGCGCAGGTAGGCGGGTCGCTCCACTTCCGACACTTGTTGCACGCCACAAGAACCTGCTACAACAGTGCAAACATAACTATCAATACGTTCACTCTCCTCTGTGTCTAACCGTACCACATTGTCGATACTCTGCGCAGTATGCACTGCACGACAGCGACGCCACTCCACCAGCTTGGGCTGCTCGCGTGCGGCTCACGCCCGAACTGCTGGACAAACTCCGCCAGTCGCCAGACCAAGTTCTGCTCAAGCTCAATGTAGCAGCTGGAGACGGAGCGTCCACGGGTCGTGGCAGTAACAAGAAGACCAGTCTCATGGCCGTCACTCTGGCGGACGGGGAGACGGAGGAGCAGTACGAGCTGCTGTCGTTTCCGGAGGACCCGCGTATCAACCACGTCTGCACCTTTCGTCATGAGGACAGCGGGGCCTCTGCTGCGGGCTACTATATTTATAAGACAGGTGCAATCCACCAGAAGCTGCTGGTGCAACGACTGCTGGACGCCACGGAGAAGGATCGCATCAAGAACAAACATGCCGAGTCGGTGCTGGCATCCAAGTCGCGCTCGTCGAAGCTCATTGATTCAAAGCTGGAGAAACCAGCGAAAAGGCAGCGACTCACGTCACGGTTGTCCAGTATGCCGAGCACAAGAACTCCTGTGGGCAGTAGCGCGTGGTCTAAGGCGGCAGGACGGAAGCGGTACGTTGAAATGCACCAGCGGTCCCTAATTGTTTCTCATTGCGAGCTCATTTTGTGGTGTTTGGTGGCAGAACTAGAAAACTGGTGCTCCCTTCTGCGCTGACAAAGGAAGACGCTAAAGAGACAAAGGAGAGGATTGAAAAGGGGTTTGAAGTCGAGGTGGAAGAGTCGTCAATAGCAGCGACAGAGAAGGCAGTTGGCTACGCTGCAGAGGAAAACCAGAGTGAAGAGCTCCCGACAGTCGTTGTCAGCGAGGCAACTGTCGCTGCTGCGCGTGATGCCGAGTTCAATGCACTCTTTTCGTCGGATTCAGATGATGAGGACACTGGGGGCGGTCAAACACGAGTGCTGCAAAGAGCAAAGAAAATGTCCGCGAAGAAGGCGGTGAAGAATCCGACTACGTCTACTACCGTAGTAAGCAATGCAGGCTCTAGAAAGTGCACTGATACTGCAGAGGAGAATAAAGCCACAGAAACGGAAATGGACGACTCGAAGACGACCGCTGTCCAGAACTCTACCAGCGATAGGGGTCCCAACGAAACACGTTCTGAATCTGCAAAGCCGCACGAAGGAAACCATGCCCACAACAAACAAAGCGGTGACACGGTGGATATCTACGCATTAAAGCCGATCAAGCCGTCATCTTCTGGTGTCGAGGTCAAGCGTGCCCGCGTACGCTCGGCTCTCGTATCCGACCGCGTGAAGCAGTCGCGACTGCCCGACCTGTCGTTTCTCCCCTCTGTCGTTGTGCAGATCTGCCAGCGTCTGTCAAACTACCGCGGGCGGTCCGTGATTCTTGACGAGAGCGACTACGATTCATTCGTGGAGACGCACGAGCAGTTCCGCCAAGACTGGGAAATGCTGGACAAGGTGAGCTCGCAGTGGTGTACAGTACTAGAACGCACGAAGATTTGTCTGACCAAGTCGCTTACTCGTGTCTGGACAGGCGTATTCGATCGAGATGATCAAGACGGAGGGTCTGCACTTGCAACTTGAAGTGGCTCCAGCTGGCGCAGACCGAGAGCAGCTGGAGACACGGATCAAAGCGTCGAGCAACAAGAAAGAGGTGCGTCCACTGAATAATCATTGGTTGCAAATTGGGTAGTGCGATTCAATTGACAATCATCACGCGTGCAGGGTTTGCTGTTCGTGCGGGACGCGATGGCGAGCATCCAGAAGATCCTGCACAGCTTGAAGGCGTCTGTCGACCGCTTCGACATGAAGCCGCACACGTCGCAGCACACCACATACACACAATAATAAGTGGTCCACACGCGAAACCTTCCATAATAAAATACCGTGTATCGGTTTTCTCCATTACGTCAAACCTCCGAAAGCCAGGACCAGCTCCAGTTGAATCCAGCAAGCAAGCGCCGCCGAGTGGAGACCAGCAGAGACCAGACAAATGCAGGGAGGAGACTCGCGCAGCCTCACGGAGCCGCCGTTCATCGCGCGCGTGAGCGTCTCCATCAAGAGGTGCGTCCCCCGTCCACTGATATGATACGAGAGGGGGAATGGAATGGAATGGAGGAATCTTCGCACTCGACTGACTATACAGGACTCTCTCTCTACCCTGTCTCGTTGCAGGAAATGGCAGTACCTACTAGACAAGTCGACCATCCACGTGTACGCGCGCTGGGGCGTGGCCCTGGGGCTGCTGGCGCTCTACCTGGTGCGCGTGTTCGTCCTCAACGCCTTCCACATCGTGACGTACGGCCTGGGCATCTACCTGCTGAACCTGTTCATCGGGTTCCTGTCGCCCCAAGTTGACGTGGAGTCGGAGGGGCCGCTGCTGCCGCACAAGCAGAGCGAGGAGTTCCGCCCGTTCACGCGCCGCGTGCCCGAGTTCCAGTTCTGGTACTCGACGTTCAAGGCCGCCATCGTGTCGCTGCTCATGACGCTCAGCAGCGCCTTCGACGTGCCCGTGTTCTGGCCCATCCTGCTCATCTACTTCATCGTGCTCTTCGCGCTCACCATGAAGCGCCAGATCAAGCACATGTGGAAGCACAACTACGTCCCGTGGGACCACGGCAAGCAGGTCTACAAGGGCAAGAAGAACGCCAAATAGACGGCTGTCAGTCAGCCAGCCTTCAGAGGGTGTCGAGCCAGCAGCTAACATGACAATTCAAACGCCTAAGTCAACAGTACGCACAGGTACAGTAGCAGCTTCATATAACTTAGCTGCCATAAAGATTTTTACGCCTCGACGGTGACGTCACTCTACAACTTTTGTGTTCGTCACATTAAATGCTCCCATCATTTCTGCACAGCTCTATCAGCCCCTCACTTTTTGACCGACTGCCGTCATGACGCTGACGACGCCTCGGTGGGTGCTGGCGGCGACGTCTGGGCGGCCTGTGGGTCGCTGGCGGACGCTGTCGCAACGCGTGCAGCCGCTCAAGACGCTGCGCCAGGACGTCCGCGTGTTCTCCGTGCTGCTGGCGACCGCAGATCCTCGCGACAGACGCGCGAAGGTGGCGCCGACCTCCGTCCGGACGATGGCGTTGCGCAGAGCCATGAGCTCATCGCCCGCCAATGATTCAGAGGAGCAGCGACAGCAGCGAGAGGTGGAGGCCAAAACGGCTGCAAGGATCCTCAAGATGAAGCTCAAGAGGGACATGGAGACGGCCAGGAACCTCGTACGGATGACAGCGCAGAGGAGACGGACGTAATTGTTAACGAGAGACTGCTGTGCTCTGTGCTCTGTGCGTATGGCAGGCGCTGCACCAAGTGGTGAACGTGCCGAACGTCTTCACGGCGGCGCGGATCTTGGCCACGCCGTATCTGGCTCATTTGATCGTCCAAGGAGACCACGTCTCAGCCATCGGCTGTACGGTGCTGTTTAAGTTAATGCCGGTCTGAGGGGTCTTGAAAGGCTAATACTCAGGTGTTTTTTTTGCTGTTGCAGTGCTGGCTGTGGCCGGCGTCTCCGACTGGCTGGACGGCTTCATCGCGAGGACGTTCCACCAGGAATCCATCGTCGGCTCGTTCCTGGACCCTTTCGCTGACAAACTGCTCATCGGCACCTTGTCACTCAGTATGATGTGGACGGGGCTGCTGCCGCTGCCGCTGGCAGCGCTGATCTTGGGTCGTGACGGTATGCTGATTGGTGGCACGTTCTACCACCGGCTGAAGACCAAGGACGAGTCCTCGGGATTTTTCGATACGTCAGACAGCGGGGCCTTTCAAGTCAATCCGTCGATGCTGAGCAAGGTGAACACGGCGCTGCAGCTGTCGGTTTTTGGACTCGCGCTGACGAACGCGGCCTGGCAGATGCCTCCGGATCCGGCACTTAACCTGCTCTTGTACGTATTCAGCTTGCTGTTGTTGGAATCTTGTTATTGTGCCGCTGACTGCTATTTTTTATTTTTGTGCGTGTATACAGCGGTGTTGTTGGCACGACGACCTTCCTGTCGGGATCTGAGTACTTGTATGGATATATGACCAAGACGGGAGCATTCAAACCCCTCCCGAAAGCGGTAGAGCGGCCACTTCGGAAGGCGGTAGAGCGCACGGAAGTGGTGATAGAGCGGACCGAGGCGGTCGTTAAGCGCACTGAAGAGATGGTCAAGCGTCCTCTTCAGAAAGTAGTTCAGCGCACGAAGGAGCGGCTGAAAAAGTAAACATGGTAGGAACCACTCAGGGGCTAACGGGCTTCACGGTGTGAGAGTTCGAGGCTCAAGCACTCCACTACAGACAAGTTTGAGCCAGGTGTGGAGCTCATGCTGGTATTCTGGCCCGCTAAATCGGAAGGTATCGTGATTTTCAAACACTTGTATACATTTAACACTTGTATCAGGTGCCGATGGAGCTATTGCTAGGTTGACCTCATTGCAGGCATGACAATACCGGAGACCGCACCAATCTTCGTGGTGCGTCCAGCGTTACTGCTTTTGAGGTAGCACTGGGTGCCAGAGGGGTCGTCGTTGATGTACGTATACGAATCGCATCCTGGTGTCTTGCCACACTCCTCGCAGCACTCACCAGGGCCGCTGCCCGTCACTCTCTTGATGTCGTTTCCGTAGTAGTCGATGTTTGTTTCCACAGAGCACCGAGGTCGTTCGATGCACTGGTAATAGCTGCGACCCCATGGCTGGCAGTAGAAGGAGTCGATGCAATGCCGGAATCCGGAGTAGTCACCGCACTTGGACCAGGCCGGGAGGTTGGGCATCGTTCCTGAGTGCACGCCAATTTTCTTCGTCCACCCGTCGACGCTGTTCTTCAAGTAGCATTGAGTTCCTCGAGTATCGTCGTTCACGTACGTGTAGCCCACGCAGCCCATGGTCTTGTCGCACTCATCGCAGCACTCCCCCGGTTTGATCCCCTGAATTCGTTTGATGTCGTTCCCATACAGGTCCACGTTGGTGTAGACCTCGCAGGTTTTGGGCTTCTCGATGCATTGGTAGTAGTTCGAGTCCCAAGGTTGGCAGTAAAAGCCCTGGGTGCAGAGCTTGAAGCCGCTGCGATCACCGCATTTCCCCCACGCAGGAATTTCCCGACCAGAGATGACGATGGTGTTTTTGCCGTAGCTGCCGTGTAGATAGTCATTCATCGTCTGCGCCTTGCTCATCAGGAGGCACTTGGGCTCGATGTGCCTCCAGCCACCGTCGTCGGTGACGAAGAACTGGCAGTCCGGGTTGGCCGTACAGTTCGCGCAGCAGACTTCGGGGCTTGCAGGGTAGAGGATGGTTCCCACCACATCGCCAACGGTGTTCATGGTCGAATACTGGACCCCACAAGACGCATCGGCACCATTTGCTGTTGCTGCGAACGACGACAGTAGCCCAGTGACAAATACAGCAGACAGCATTGAACTCGAGTGGATATCAGGTCGAAAGTGACAAATTCTTCGGACGACTTGTGCTCTACAGAAGAATTTCGGGAATGAATAGAAGTGGCTAGATAGACTGTGGACGTCGCCCCACTGGGCGAGGTTTGACATGTGAGGAAAGACGATCGAAAACCAGTCGCAAGTATCCTAACAGCAGAGCTTCCACGAAACGAGGCTGTTAGCGATGACTCAGCTGAGGTTTCGCCTGTTACTCATGGTTACTCATGGGTGGATCCAACCGCTGGGCCGAAAGCCCATCGCGCCTTTTCAAGCTGCATTGATTCGGAAGATGATGCGGATTATCGTTGCCCAAACGCATTCGCGAGAGCTGTCCAAGGTAAGGCTTCCACTTGGCCATTTCATATTTAAATTCAAAGTACACCGACATATTCTACATCTGACGCTTTACAGCTCAACAATCTTGCCCGAGTGCACTCCTTTAGGTCTGCACTCCTCATCCGACGGCAATTGCTCGTACTCGCCAGCGTCTCCGCGCTCTGGGATCGGAGCGAGGCGCCTCACGCGGCGAAGTTGGCGCTTGAACGCCCAATTCGTGAACAACACACAGTCGCCTGCCACCAACATGCCTCCCTGTAGGTCCTGCGTCCGGTAACTACGCGGGACCTCCACAGGTGGCTCGACGAACTTGTCCGCCGACTGCGACTCGGCAAAGTCGAAGACATCGTCGTCCGAACTGTCGTCCGAGTCATCGAGAGGTTCTTCACTTTCATTGCTCAAGTTTGCACAGGACTCGGCGATGTACTTCGCCAGCTCCTCGCTGTAGCTGCACTCTCCATCGTCATTTCGGCGACTCAATTTCACGAAATTCTGCTGGTGCTCGCGCGACACCTTGGCCTGCACTTTGTGCTTACGGGGGCCAAAGACCTTCTCGATCCAAGCATCACGAGCCCCGTCCTACATTTAATGTAGGACGTGGGACCGACGCCGAGGATTTGAAAGTGAAGTGGACTGAACTTCGACTTGCGGCTGCATGGAGGTGACATGGATAATCTGCGAGACTTATACTAAGGTGTCTCAGGCTTCCATCACCAGGTTGAAGGCCGAGGAACAGTACCACATAATAACATAGGTGTGGCCTTATATTCACTACGGTCGTTCGGTGTCGGTCTTGTGCATGACAAACTCATCCCGAACGGACTGGTCCGCGCTAAAAACGTACTTCCACACGAGCGTCGTGCGGTTCGCCTCCAGCATCGAGAACCCGAAGTGTTCGTAGTCCGAGGCCGCGTTCCACGACGCGGTGTTGCTCGGCGGTTCTGACATGCCTTCAACCTGGCCAGCACCGCCGGTCAGAATGTGGACGGGCGCCTGCGGGTTGTCGTACACGGCGTAGTCGTCAGAAACCCCGTCCATAACTGCCTTGGAGTTGGCGACCGGCAGCTCCCGCTCGTAGTAGTGTTTGTGCCCCGCCAGCACCACGTCCACCTCGTACTTGAGGAACAGCTCCTCGAAAGCGGCCTGGATAAGCGCGGTCTGCTCGGTGGGCACGTCGTTCTTCGAGTTGAGGACGCTGTACATGGGGGCGATGCATGCCCACGAAGATCCACGGCACGTTGGCTCGGTTCGCGTGCGCCTTCTTGAGATCCGCCTCGATCCAGCTCAATTGGTCGCCGAAGTCGCCGTTCTTGACCCACAGCGTCATCCGGTTCGTAGGAGCCCCCGGGTAGTCCGTCTCGGACGAAATCGATGTGAAGTGGATCGGGCCGTGGTCAAACGAGTGCCACATATTCAACGCCCCGCTGCTCTCCTCGTACGGCATCTTGAAGCGCGTGTTGTACGCCGTGTAGTTGCCCAGAGCGTTCCTCTTCTTGCGCGAGATCTGACACCTCGGGGAATGACACTCAGCTTCGTGGTTGCCCACCAAAACCATGTACGGCACGCGACTCATCAGCGACATCATCGCGTTCATTCACTTGTTGTACACTTCTTCGTAGAAGAAGCCTGCAGCTTGGTTCAACGTCAGGAAATCGTCGTCGGCGTACGAGATGTCTCCGAGATGGTACACGAGATCGATATCGTCCGAAGTCAACTTGGTAATGTCTGCGATCGTATCTACCGAGTTCTCACCGTCTCCGAGATCGCCGTAGATCAGGGCGTGAAACGTGCTGTCATCTGTAGCTGGACGCGCCGTCATGAATGAGTAGACGTCGCTTGTGTACTTGTCGTCGCTCCGACTCCCGACCTTGTAGAAGTACTTGGTGCGAGGCCTGAGACCGGTGATGGTCGCGTGGTGGTGGAACAAATTGTACTCCTTGTCGCTGTAGTAGCTCAAACTGGAGACCGGCGTCTCCACCAACTCCAAGGTGTCTTCGGAGTCCCCAACCCACACGGAGCTATCAGTCACGTCCTCGAACGTCGCCCACGACACCGTCATGGCCGTCCCCGCTTTCTTCCCAGCGAAGGCCAGGTGGATCTGCTGCGGGTACAAGTTGACGCCGTCCTTCACCCGGCAGGACTGGTTGAAATTCAGGTCGCCGATGTTGAAATTGAACTCGCAGAGGCTCTCAGGTTCGCACACACCTCGCTTCTTGTTCCGGTAGCAGGTGTCGTCGTCCACGATGACATTTGCCTCGACAGCAGCGACGGCAACGAGCACCAGCAACCACAGTGAGAGCACCCTCATGTCGACGCGGTTGCCAATGGATGAACTGTGAAATGCGGAGAGCGACCCCATCCCAAGAGTGCCGAAGCTTCCCCAGCCGGGTCCCATGATGGGGCTAACAAGGTGGCATTGGCCGTTGGAATCCAACTTGGATGGCCTGTTGACTGCAACTTGACATGCATGTCCGGCATTTCTCTGTTCGCTAGCACGAGATGTACAGTACCGTACTGTATCTCGGAGATACAGTACCCGATGGGAGTCGTCTTCATTTCAACATCATGGATACGACATCCCTTCAACGTCATTTTCATATTCGGTTGCATATCACCCGACTGGGTTGTAACAACAACATGGACTTAGCTCGTCTTGTACATCCTAAAATCATCCGTGACCGATTTGTCCGAGGCCGAGACGAACTTCCACGACACCATGGTGCGATTCGCCTCCAGCGTCGAGTATCCGAAGTGTTTGTAATCCACCGCGGCATTCCACGGAGCGGTTCCAGCGGGGGCGGCCTTTAGATTTTCGACGCTGCCCGCGGCGCCCGTCAAGATGTACACCGGTGCTTGCGGGTTGTCGTAGGTCTTGTGGTCGTCCGACACTCCATCCATCACCGCTTTGTTGTTGGCAATGGGAAGTTGGCACTCGTAGTAGTGCTGATGACCCGTGAGCACCACATCGACCTTGTACTTTATGAAGAGCGCCTCGAACGCCGACTGGACGTTGGCGTTCTGATCGGTTGGAACTCCATTGTCGTCGCACCCGGCAACATCATACAGAGGGCGATGCATGCCCACGATGATCCACGACACCTTGGCTCTGTTCGCGTGCGCCTTCTTGAGGTCCGCCTCAATCCAGCTCAACTGGTCGCCGAAGCCGCCATTCTTGTTGGTCAGCGTGAAGGCGTTGGTCGGTGCGTTCGGGTAATCAGTCTCCGACGACAGGGACGTGAAGTGAAGCGGCCCATGGTCGAACGAGTGCCACATATTGAGAGTGCCATCGCTCTCTTCGTAGGGCATCTTGAATCGCGCATTGTAGGCCGTGTAGTTCCCTAGCATGTCCTTCTTGGCTTTAGAGACTTGACAGGCAGGCGAGTGACACTCCGCCTCGTGGTTGCCTACGAGCACCATGTACGGGACGACGCTCATGACAGGAGCCAGCGAATTCATCCACTTGTTGTACACTTCCTCGTAGAAGAACCCGGACATCTGTGAAGCCACTAGGTAGTCGTCGTCGGCGTACGAGATGTCACCAATGTGGTAGATGAAGTCGATGTCATCCGACGTCAGCGTGTTCGCGAAGTTGAGCGTGCCGGCCGAATTATCACCATCGCCCGCATCTCCGTAGATCAGTACGTTGAACGTCGAAGTGTCGGACGCCGATCGCGCCGTCACGAACGAGTGCACGTCGCTCTGGAAAGTTGATTGGGCCTTGCTACCAACTTTGTAGTAGTACTTTGTGTGCGGTGACAACCCGGAGACCTTGGCGTGGTGGTGATACATGTCGTAGGAATCTTCGTGGTAGTAGTTGACGCTTCCCACCGCAGTGTCGACGAGTGTCAGCGAACTCTCTGAGGTCCCGACCCACAGTGAACTGTCGTTGACTGGTTCGTACGTGGCCCACGAGACTGTCATACCCGTTTAGGCGGTCGTACCCGCAAATGCCAAGTGAAGTTGCTGCGGGTACAAGTTGACGCCATCCTTGACGCGGCAAGACTCGCTGAGAGTGAGATCGCCAACGTTGAAGTTGTACTCGCATAGAGCCGATGGCTGGCACCCGAGTGAAGACGGCGACCAGCTCCACACGCAGGTGGAGTCGTCGACCAGGACAGTAGCGGCACTTGCAGTCGCAGCGCTGAGCGCGAGTAGCCCGAGTGAGAGAAGCGTCATCGCAGACGATATCCAACGACTTGAGGCTTGGTTGGTAGATCGAGGAATGAGCTACATGTACCTCCAACCGTAAAAGCGACAAGCGGGTGAGTGAACGCATTGTTAGTCGGAGGAGTGCAACTTTGCTGATAGGAATCGAACACGACGCTGGTGGGCGAATTTGTCCAGTATACTTAACAAGACCATCTCGAATCTTGGTATGTACGAGAGAATCTCCAAGCCATGACCCGCAATGCGAGATACGCCACAGTGCACGTAGTCAATCACTCTTAGCAGTTTCAGTGCTGAATAGAGTCGATGATTCAACTGCCGTGTCCAGGACTTGACTTTTCGTTCTGATTCGTCAAGAGTACGAGTTGCTCCAATATGACCTACCACCAAGATGCGACGGGACCGGCAGACCCTTCGCGTTCAACCCGATTGCATTGCCAACACGACGAGGACCTGGTAAGGGTAAGGCGACCCAACATGCCGCACCAACCCAACATGCCGCACTAAACCCTGTCCAAAGCGATAGTGATACTTTCCTTTTAATGCGTCATTCGATGGGAAAGACACGCCAGGCCTTTCATGTGCACTTACTTGTGCAGCACCACCTTGTTGACAGCGGCGGCGTCCTCCGTCTCGTCCGTGCTGGTGGAGACCTCGTACACGGCCTGGTCGTCAGGCGCGTTCTTAACCGGGGGTGTACGAGTGTCTGGGAGCTTCGCGGGCGCGCGGGACTCGACATTATCGGAGTCGACCACATCATGGGTCTCCTTGATCTCCTCGAGCTCCTCGGCGCTCTCCGCGATCTTCATCCGTGCGGCCGCCCAGGAAGTTGACGGTCACGTGTCCAGCGTCCTCGGGGACCACCTGGCCCGTCAGCACGGCCGTCGACAGCGTTGGGTTCGACGCCTTCATGAGCTTCAGCTGAGGCTCCAGCACGGAGATACCAAGAACTCCTGGTTCAGCGCGGTCTGGTTGGTCGCGAACTCGAGCGAGATGTTGTCGTATCTCTCGTCATGCAAGACGATGGTCCTCGATGTAATTAGTGACGGCCGACCGCCAATTTGGCGATCAAGGTCCATCCGGCAAGTGGGTTTCGCTGTTCCTACAGCGTCATTCAGATGTACTGACCATACGGAAGGCTAGGATATTAGATAGCATGCGAGTGAATGCAGCCGACAAGCATGAGATTGAGTACTTCTTGGTACTCAATCTCATGCTTGTCGGCTGCATTCACTAGAATACATCGATTTTCTAACGAAACATTCTCCATCTCCTGCCCAATACAAATAATTGCTGTACAGTTCTAACCACGAAAAAGCCAAGTAAGTGGAATAAGTGTCAATCTAGACCCATTACACCATCTGAAGCGGCCCTACTTGCCCAGAAGCACGCTATCCCTATCGAGATCGGGGCACCCTCCAACTCACAGGCCGTTTTTGTAGGTTTAGACTCTATCGTTGTCCCTTTTGCGAACGTTCAGATCAGGTGCGGCATGTTGGTAGGGCATAAGATTGAGCTGAGAAAAGTATGTGAAGATTTTCATTTTGCTGGTATGTCGTCTCTACTTATTGGTTCTTCAAAATAAAGGTTGCATTCGATAGCTGACACACCGAGCTTTCGGATCTTACCATCAGATCGCGCTTATTCGTTTTTGTTGGCAAGATATTTAGTTTTTTCTGAAAAAGTGCGGCATGTTGGGTCGCCTTACCCTTACCCCTCGAAGTGCACAAGACCGACGACTACCAAGGCGAGAGGACCTAGAGAACCCTAGCGCTCACCCAGCTCAAGAACCAAACACTGAGGGCGTGACGACCCCCGCGTGTTCAAGAATTTCGGAAGTAAACCACGACGCCCCAGGCCTGGTGAGCCCCTGGCGCCCCGTTCAAGCACCAACAGTGAGGACCTGGGATTCCTCGCTGCTCATGATTTCCCCTCCACTAAGAGCGTTGTCCGTTTAGAAAATTGATCGATTTTTTTCGCCTATTTTTTTCTCTGAAGTAGTACTAAGAAAAACGAGGTGTCGAAAACGCCTCATTATAATACGGCAAAAAGAAACTGGTGCGGCACCTCTTTCTTTTGAGCGGCACCGGATTATTTTGCGAAAGGAGAAATCGCGCGCAAAGATGGAGGAAGACACCAACATGGAGGCCTGCGTGCCGTCCTTCCCAGGCGTCCACGCGGATGCGCTTGGGCTTCCACATGTCCCACATGGTGCAGCTTCCGAGCTTCTCCGAGTCGCACGGCGTCGAGCGCGGCAACCGGTCGATCTGCTCGCTACAGCACCAGTGCTCTCACGCGCATATTAACAACATTCGCGGGTCCATCTCCTCTCCACGGATGGTCACGCGTCCTTGCAGCGCGTCTGGAGCTGAAGCGTCACCTTCACTTGCCGCTGGCTCGGTGCTGTGTGCTGTGGACATGGCGACGCGCTTGTCTTGAAGCCTCGAACAACAACCACCATGGCGCCCGCTACGAAGTCCAGCCGCATGACCTACCGCTTCCTGGGGAACTCAGGTCTGCAAGCTCTCGCTCGGCAGCTGGATGGAGGTCAGTGACAAGTACATGGCCGAGGCCTGGTACGAGATGATGAAGCTCGCGTTCGAGAACGGCGTCAACTTCTTCGACAACGCCGAGGCGTACGGCGGAGGCCTCGCCGAGAAGCACATGGGTTATGCCATCCGCAAGGGCGTCGCCGAGGTCACGTGGAGCCGCGAGGACCTGGTGATCACCACCAAGATCTTCTTCGGGGCACTGGATTTCACGAGCAAGGCTGGCCCGAACGCACAGGGCCTGAGTCGCAAGCACATAATTGAGGGCACGAAGGCCGCGCTCAAGAGACTCGACCAGGAGTACGTGGACGTGCTCTTCTGCCACCGTCCGGAACCTTTCACGCCCATCGAGGAGACTGTCCGAGCCATGAACTACGTCATCGACCAGGGCTGGGCCTTCTACTGGGGCACCAGCATGTGGACTCCGGCCCAGATCTCCGAGGCGTGCGAGATCACCGACCGTCTTGGCGTCCGCCCAATCGTGGAGCAGCCCATCTACAGCGTCCTGGACCGCAACAAAGTCGATTTCGAGAACGTCGACTTGTACAAGAAGTACAATCTCGGCCTCACGACTTGGTCGTCGCTGGCGTACGGAGCCCTCACGGGCAAGTACAGTGGCGGCACTCCCGAGGACTCGCGCATGGAGAACCCGATGTTCAAGGCGATCTCCCCGGAGTTCGCGGCGCGCGTCGAGAAGGCGGACAAGCTCAAGCTGGTGGCTCAGAAGCTGGGGATCTCGCTGGCAGAGCTGGCTCTGGCCTGGTGTGTCAGCAACGAAAACGTGTCGACCGTCATGATCGGCGCCAAGACGCCGGCGCAGCTCGAGCAGAACTTAAAGGCGTTGGAGGCTGTGGAGAAGATCACTCCGGAGGTGAAGGCGGAGATCGACGCTCTGGTTCCGTTCGTGCCGGAACTGTCGCGTCGGTGGCCTTCTTCCGCATATTGCGCATGCGCGCGCTGAGTTGAAGTGCAACAGATACAACCTACATACTACGTAGTAAAATACTAATAGGAAAGAAGATAGGTTTTAGCGGAATAAATTGGCGGGCCGCTTTTTCTACTTGGACTTGGGGACAAATTTTTGGACCCTCAGTTTTTCTGAGCGGAAATAAATTGGCGGGGGGAAATCGATCATTTTTCTAAACGGACAGCGCTCTAAGTGGAACACGACAGTCAAAATACGTAACTCGCCTTGGCGTGGGGCCCTAATCGACAGAACAAGGACCTCAGAGAGGACCCGCTGTAACGGATCTGGATCACCTCACCACACGCAAGGCCGAAGGAAAAAGACCGAAGTGAACAGCTTCGCGGAAGACAGGCAGAACCTTTATAGGCTGCTTACCACACTGAGGCTCCATAGGAAAAAAGATTTTAATACTCAAATGGAAGGCCGATTACCGCTGAAAAAGAGTATGAGTTGCTGTATGTGGCTCTCAAACGCATGATGACGTCGTAAATCCATGGTGACTTCACTTACTGAGTCAGGAGCACACAGAGATCCTGTGCTGACCCCCCCCCACCACCACCCCCGACGATATGAGCTGTATCGTCAACGGGCGAGAGAAATTCTGTCGGGAAACAGCGGCTTATAACAACTTTGACTTGAACAACAAGGATAGGTGCGTTTGGGTTGCCTCCAACCCGATCATCTCCATCGCAGTGGGCCCACTTCCTACCATCCATGTCGTGATACCACCTGTGGCCACATTGTAACTTCACTGCATCCTTGTGCCCCTACGGTAATGCATAGGATATCGATCGATTTGAACTTCTTGTTTTAGTGGGAAGATAACACTCGCGAACGGGTATAACGCACCTGTAAGTAGAATCTTGTGATGATGGAGAACCCCATCACGGAGGGCACCACTGCTCTTTTCGCAGTGGTGGAATGTCTTTGACCGTCACGTTGTCCTACATGGTAGAGTTGCCCTGGGCGTCCATTTGCCGGGTGAGTTGCAACGGTGACCAAGGCGGAAAGACCACCAGTGGAGGTTTGACGGCTGCAACAAACTCGAGAGTGGCTTGTTGCTCAAGAGGCCAATTTTTGGCGGCTCTCGTCGCATGATTGTTGTACCGGTAGTTGAATGTCATCTTCATCGACATTGCAATGCGATCGCTAATAAATGGCCTGACTCCCTATTGATTCACTATCTTCTCATGCGTTGGTCTCGTTGATGTTCATGCGACTGAGCTCCCGAAGATATTCCTCCGGTACTCCTCTCTTCTGCAGCCTCTGGAGTGTGTCGACCCTCACTTTCTCGGCTAGAATACTCTCCTTTAGCGCCTTCTTCTTGAGGAACTTGGCGTCGTTCTGCTCGAACATCTTGGCCTTCATGTGGCGCTGCTCATTTGCCTCGATCTGTTGCAGCAATAAGTCCCCGTGCTTGAGATCACGCTCCTTGGCCGCCGCCTCGGCGGCTTTGTGGTTCTGGTATTCGTGCTCAATCTGCCGTTGTCCGATCCGGTCCATGTTTGCATCCAAATTTCGCAGCTGCTGGGCCTGCTCTGCGTGGAAGGCCTCTTGCTTCTTCCGGTCTTGCAGAATCGACTGCATCATGGCTATCTTCCTCTCCTTGTCGCGCTTCTCTTTCAGGCGCGCGTTCTTCTCGGTCTCTTCGTACGCTTTCTTGGCGCGGAATCCGTCCTGAATTGCCTGCTTGTCCTGCGCCTTCTCCTGCTGGGCACGTAGCTTGGCTATTCGTAGCTCCTTTGATTTGCGAATACGAGCTTCTTCCTGCAGCTTGGCCTCCTCTTCGAGAGCTTTCTTGCGCAGATAGGCCGCGGCTGCCATCTCTTCTTTCTTGTTTCGGATGACCATCTCCTCCTTCATCTGTTTGATGCGATCGTTGGTCACCGCTACTTGCCACATTGTTTCCTTCCGATTCTCGCGCTGCTGCTCGATCTTCCTCTGCTCCTCCAGCTCGTACTGCTTGTACGTCTTGAGGATCTTTTGTGCCTCGTTAGCCTTGGCCTCTTCCTCTCGAATTGTCTGCTTCTGTCGATCTGCAATCTGCTCCTCTAGCACTTGTCGTGCTTCCATCCGTTTGACGTGCGCCTCCACCTCCGCGTCCTTGCGCCTCTGAAGGTCGCGGCGGCGCTCACGCTCCATGATGCTGTCGTGGATGTTGTTGTACCGTGACTCGACCATCTGTCGCTCTCGCTGGTGCTCCTGCAACGCATCGCAGAGCTGGTAGCCCGTAGCCGCCATGGCCAGCGAGTTGATCTTGCGCAGCGACTCGAGGTGCTGGTTGTTGACCACCTCGTTGCCAGTGAGCAGAGCCTTGCGGTCGGCCTCCAGCTCCAGCTCCATGGCCGACTGCTCCCGTCTCGCGCGCACTGCGATCTCCTTCTCCATCATCCGTCGCTTGCGCTCCTGCGACTCGTGTCTCGTGGCTGTCTGCTGCGCCTCACGCTCCAGCTTCAACTGCCTAGCCGCCGCATCTGTGAGAATCACGGCGCGCTGCTTGATCTGCTCAAGGTCGTTCTTCGCCACCATGCGCGTGACGCCAGCGATGTCCTTCCCGGCCAGCCGAGTCGCCGATGATCGATGCTGCGTCGGCGGTGTCTTCACAGTCATTTCCACCTTCTGCTCCAGCAGCAATAGTGCGCAGCAAAGGAAGCGCTACATGCAACTGTAGCCATGTTCTAATTTTGCCCATCTCCAAAAATAGAACGTTTTTTGTCGTTTGGGTACAGTGTACCTACATTCAGATTGTGTGCACCACATAAATGTATCCATTCTTGTGAACGCCAGTCGTTCACTTGATCAAAGGATGGCGGGCAAGCGGAAGCGCGGCGACGCCTTCTCGGCCCACGAGAAGCTGGTGCACAAGAGCTGCTCGCTGCTGCAGCGCGAGGCCAAGAAGGTGCGCACGTTCCTGGTGCGCAAGGCGGTGCAGCAGCTGAAGCAGCTGCGCCAGCAGCTCGAGGCGCCGGAGGCGGACGAGGCCAAGCGCCAGAAGCGCGAGCAGAAGCTGCGCCAAAGCATCGAGCGCTT
Organism: Phytophthora fragariae; assembly: GCA_009729435.1. Classification (NCBI taxonomy): domain Eukaryota; phylum Oomycota; class Peronosporomycetes; order Peronosporales; family Peronosporaceae; genus Phytophthora; species Phytophthora fragariae. Next base: position 804,651 of record QQOI01000038.1, on the reverse strand, counting down.
CGAGCGCGAGCACGCGGCGCTCAAGTCGCTGGACCTGCAGAAGCTGGTGGCCAGGGCGCGCGTGCAGACGGGACTGGACAAGCCGCAGCTCGAGGCAACAGAGCAGAACGAGCACGAGGAGGCGCAGGACTGGGACGAGGAAGGCAGCGACACGGAGGACGAGCAGGAGCAGGAGCAGAAAAACGAGCAACCGGAGACTGTGGACGAGAAGGAGGCGGAGGCTGTTGCTGAGGAGGGAGAAGAGAAGCAGACAGCCGAGGAGAAGACTGAACAGGACGCCAAGCAAGATGCTGCTGCTACTAAGCAGGACGACGAGTTGGAGAGCAAGTTGATGGACCGCGTGCTGACTCACAAGCAGATTGTGCCACTGCTGGACGCCATCAAGAAGCTGGTGGAGAAGGAGGAGAAGGACGCGGAGAAGAAGCTTCGCGCGCAGGAGAAGCGTGCGTTGAAGCGCGGCCGCCACGAGTCCTTGGTGGGCAACACGGGGCGCAGTGGCGTGGTGCCTACGTCGCTGTTCCTCGGCTCTCTGTCGGGTCGTGGAGGCACGGATGACTTGGATATGGGCACGGATGAGTACGGGACTATGGCTGGCGCGGACGACGACATTGCCGAGTTCCTCGGCGAAAAGAAGAAGAAGAAGAACCGCTCCGGTCAGATGGCGCGACGCATGAAGGCAATCCGTAAGGAGGAGGCGCTTAAGCGCAAGGAGGACCGTGCGAACGGTGTCTTTGTCCCGTACAATGACAACTCGACGTCGGTCGGCAAGTACGGACGATCAGAGCGGCCGAAGAAGGCCAAGCCTAAGGCTAAGCCAGGCAAGCAGCAGGGAGACAAGAAGGCGCCTCGCGGCGGGAACTCTCGTGCAAGCTCGAAGGACGAGGCCCCTCAAAAGCAGCGTGCTGCTCCAGCTCCGGCTGCACCGGTGGAGGCTGCACACCCGTCGTGGCTGGCGAAGCAGAAGCAAAAGGAGAAGGAAAAGGTCAGCTTGACCGCCTTCAGTGGCAAGAAGATCACGTTCGACTAGTTTAGAATGCATTGACACTGGGGCGCCAGATAGACAATCAAAAAGGAGGTCGAGGCAGTCTGCTGCCAAGGCCGGTATATTGTGTTTGGAGTTTCCCAGAGCGTTAACGTCTAGCCATCGTCTTAGCTACGGAACATCTTGGCAACCTGGTGAGCCAGGCTGCTGTCCGTAGGAGCACACTGCCGACGCAGCGCAGGGATTTCGTTGCTCACGATGTTGTCGAGTGCTGCGATCTCCGAGCTCTTGAGCTTGGGCAGTTTGCTGAAGCCGAGCGTGTGGGCCGCAACCTGCAGCGACGGCAGCACGCGCTTCCACAGAGACATCACATACTCGTCTCCTTCGGCCAACTGACGGCCATACCGGCGGCGGAACAGCTCGCCAAGCGAATCCTCGTGCAACAGGTCACGCTCGAGCTGAGCCATCACCGTCGAGTTGTGCCACACCACGCCAGCAGACGCCAGAGCACTAGCAACGGACAGACCCGCAGCCGCTTCAATGGGGACGCCGCTCGCCAATGCCGAAGCCGCGACAGCGTTTCCTCCTACAAACGTCGCCGCCACGAGGGCTGAGCGCCGCCACTTCTCACTAGCATAACGAGCCCGCAGGTCCTCGAAGATCTCGGCGTGCATCTTGAGCAGCCGCGACGAGTCGTACAGGTTGGTGATGAGGTTGTCCACTCGACGCTCCGGGGCGCGCTGCACCTCGCTCACCACTTCCTCCCGCATAGCATCCAGATCCTTCATCGACGCACCGAGTCCCTCCGCGGCCTGCATCTGGTTGTCCTTGGTCGGGATGCACATGGTGTAGATGCGCGGCAAGTCCTTGAGCGGGATGACCTTGCTCAGGTTCCAGCACAGCGAGCCGTAGGCGCGCGCGAAGTCGTGGATCTTGCGGAACTGGTCCACCTTGTTGAGCACGAGGTGCAGCTTGTGGTCCATGCCGACCAGTGAGCGGGTCAAGATGGACAGCGTCTCGCCAGTCGTACCGGGTTTGTCTGGGTCGAAGAAGAGCAGGATCACGTCGGCGCGCTCCGCGTACCAGCGCACGACCTCCGGGAACTCGTAGCCTCTGTCTGAGTCCTGCCCCTTGAAGCTGTTGCTCGGCTGCTGCTGCGCGGAGAGGCGTCCACTGGCACTGGGGCCTCCGTAGTTGAACTGCGAGTGGTGCGGCAGGCTGCGCGGCGAGTCGATCATGCCGGGACTGTCCACCAGCATGTAGTTGGCCTGGATGCCCTTGCGCACCTTGAGCTGCGTGCGCTGGATGAGCGCCGGCCCGTAGACGCGCAGGCCGGAGAAGCCCAGGTCGGGGTCGCCCACGAGCGCGGGGCCGTCCTGGTCCAGGTCGTCGCGACCGGGGGCGATGATGGTGAAGCCGTCGTCCGTGGGGGCCACGCCCGTGGACTGCACGTCGCGCTGCAGCAGGTAGTTGATGAACGAGGACTTGCCCGACGAGTGGTTGCCCAGCAGGAACACAAAGGGCAGCGACGGCAGCTTCTCCTCGCGGTGCTTGCGGTCCAGCGGCCCCAGCAGCTTCTCGTTCAGCGGCAGCAGCACCGACGTCTCCAGGCGGCTGGTCTGCTGCATCAGGCGGATCCACTTCTCGTCGTCCACGGCGCGCTCCCCCGCGATGGCCTGCGACGCCGCCAGAGACGACATGTGGCGCGAAGCCAGCAGCGGCCGGCGCAACGCGGCACGGCACCCGGCGCGCAACATCTTCCAGCAGTAATGAGCGGCTCGGAAAGTTGTTGGCGGTGTTGATTGGGTGCGCCACACAAGAAGGGGTCTATGTCACGCACCTCGAAAAAGTGACATAGGCGTATCTTTGAAGTTCGACCAGAGCAGTGAACTTCAGACCCTGGTTGAACCAACCAGTGGTTCAGGTGCCAGCACAGCAACCACGACATGACAGCGTATAGAGGTTTGGGGTAAATTTGTGCTGTCCGAGTGGGTGCTAGGTAATGCATGCTCTGTGTTCACGTCTTGTCCAAGTAATGTGCCAGCTTCAGCCAACTAACCATTTGCCAGACGTAGCGAGCAAACAAAAGCTCAGCTCATTTGGCATTTTGATGGACAGCGCAACTTCCAGCGGCGCTTCCGCTGCTAGCGGGGCGGCAGCGAACGACGAAGCGCCGAGAATGAAGTCTACGTCGGCGTCTGGCGGCACCGGCACGAAGAAGGTGAAGACGGGCAAGCGCTTCAAATGGTCCAACGATATGATCGCCGACCTGCTGCGGCTGCGGTTCACGAACAGCGATGTGAAGCACCGACTCGAGGCTGCGCAGACCAAGACACAGACCGCCCTCGCTTGGCAATACTTCGCCAGCGTGTTGTCGCAATCGCAGGGGGTTGTCATCACCCGTGAGCAGGTATGTGCTGTTCAATTGCTTGTCTAAATTGTGAAGCCATGTCTTATAATATGTGTGTTTGTATAGGTGTCGCAAAAGTACCGCAAACTTAAATGCATATATCACAAAGAAAAACGTGAGGCAGGTCAGACCGGTAATTGCGCCCGCGAGCTACGCGAAATAGATGATGCTTTGTGGGGTATTTTGCACGATGCCTTTTCGGGTAGAGTGGGCATCAGCGGGGAGGTGCTGCTCGACTCGCACCTGGATGACGACGAAGGCGATAGCTCTGGTGCTGACCAAGGTGCTGGCGGTACACCTGGTACCCGTGTCGACGAGACTATTGCAACAGCAGGGAAGGGGAAAGTCTCGCCAGTCGACAGTCTAGGTGCCGCCACGCAGACGGGTATGGAGGCTATTGCGGCATCACTCACTGCGCGCGCCTCGTCCGATGGGTTAATCGAAAGCCTTACTGCAGCTCTTCAACGCCAGCACGACGAGACCAGGCGTTTCCAAGCTTTGCAGCTACAGCTGCTGCAGCAGCTCGTTTAGAAGGACACTCCGTAATACAGCTCCGCAACTACGCTGCTGCAGCAGCTCGTTAAGCAGGATACTGCATAATACAGCTCCGACATTGATGCCATCATGTCTTGTTTGTTTTATTAGACTAAGACATAAATATATCAGCGAGGTCGTTTCTCTTAGCTACACCTAGACTGTGTGAAAATGGTTGCTCGGACGTCGATAGGCCTCCATCATCGCGGCGGGGATCCATTACAGCACGAAGCGGGTCGTCACCATGTACAGCATGGTTGTCGTTTACGGCCAGCAGCATGTTGTGTAGCACGATACAGCTGTAGATAAGCTTGCTGATACGCTTCGGCGTCTTTTGCTCGAGCTTACCTAAGAGAATCCTGAAGCGGTTCTTTAGGCGACCAAATGCGCACTCTACTGCAATCCTTGTGCGCGAGTGTAGACGATTGTAGATGTAGCGGGGCTACACATTCGGCTAACCTCACCTTAGTGCAACACGCACTAAGTGGATACATTCAGGTGGGCCACATTGCAGTGTGGTCACCATTCATATTAGGAAGCAGTCCTATTGGTCAGAAAGCAGGGTCTTTCTGCCAGTAATACTCAAGCATTAGGTCAGAGTTTCTGCCAACCACTCGTCGGCAGAACCTCTCTTTATAGATATCAGTTTTAGGAGGAAAGCCACAGTTAACATTCAATTCAGTTCTCATTTTTACCGCAAAGCTACTATTTGTACCTTTATTTAGATCTAATTATACTTGTGGATACAAGTATACTTAATCTAAGTTAAACACACCTTACGCTTCCTCATACACGTGCGCTCACGTGTAAGCTAAAGTATTGGGCTAAGTGAGTCCATTACACCTGGTAGCACTTTGTAGTCCGTCCAACGACCGACTAGTTACGTATCGTATGAAATTCGATACGTGGGCTGAGGACCTGCCTGTGGACACGAGTATGTCCACTGGTAACCCAAACACGAGTGCAACGCATGTTGCACGCGAAGACTGTCTCCATCTGGCGGATCCAGAGTGGGAGGCGCTCCAACGACTGTCGACGGTCATTGGAGAAGCGGCCGTAGCGACGATGCTACGCACGCTATCGCCGACAGAGCAACACGGTGTTGCTCTAGGCTTCATCATGAAGGAACAGCGCGAGACCGCTGCTCGCGCTACGGTGTCGACTCCGTCCACACCGCGCGTGGAGTCGTTGAAACTCCACGTGAACAGCTACGTAGGAAGAGAGGGCGAGCCTCTCCTCCGATGGCTTGTCGAAGTTGACACTGCCATTACGGCTCGACGTATCGTCGACCCGTTGTCGAAGGTTGCGTTCGCCATGTCATGCCTTGGTGGGCGAGCAAGGAGTTGGGCGTACGGACGCCGACTCACTGACCTTACGTGCTTTAGCACGTACGAGGTGTTCAAGGAGGAGCTCAGACAAGCGTTTGAGCCCCCGCAGAATGAGTTCAGATCGAGGGCTGAGTTCCTCAACCTGCAACAGGGCAAGCATGACGTGCATGCTTACGCTCAAAGGGCGCGGTACTTGGTCTCGAACATCGTGACCAACTCGATAGACGAGGCGACAAAGGTCGTCACGTTCATGAAGGGCCTGAAAGATGGGCCTGTGAAGACCTATCTCTTCCGAGAGTACCCAAGTACTCTCGAGTCTGCGATTACACTTGTCATGCAAGAAGAGTTTAGCCTGCGACAGGCTAAACTCCATGTGAACGTCCCGCGGCCGATGCCGCGACCGACGGTGAAGCCGACGGGAGGTCCCGAACCAATGGACCTCTCGAGTGCGACGACTGCTGGGTCTCAGCAGCGTCGTGGACCAACGAATGTCCGCTGTTTCCGGTGTGGAAACAACGGCCACTACGCCCGTGAATGCACAGCACCTGTGCAGGCGGCCAAGGGCCGGCGTGACGATACCGGGTATCGCCACGGGCAATAAAAAACTAGAACATTCAGCAGGCGCGGGGCGCCCTGCTGGTGATGCAGTCGAGCGTGTCGATATCGGACACGCCGTATTGAAGACTGCTGCCCCCAGTGAGAGTCACTCTCACTGTAAGAAGCGGGATGACAGGCCGAACCTTGTCATCCTGAAGGTTAACTCGAAGAGAGAGAAGTCTCTTCGTGCGTTGGTGGATTGTGGTGCGACGAACAACTTTGTTCGACTGCAGAGCCTAGCGAGGCTTGACTTCGAGGAGGTAGTAATGCCTCGAAGTCTATTGGAAGTAAGACTAGCAACGGGTGTCGTTGTTAGAACCGAGAAGCGTGTCGTACGCTTACGCTTCTCGTATCGAGAGAAGAAGTTCGTGGACGAGCTTATCGTACTTGACTTAGACGATAAGTTCGACATGGTGTTGGGCATGCCGTGGCTTGCACGGCATGATCCGGTGATCGACTGGACGAAGCGCACGATCGTGCACTTCGGGAGTAGCGGCGCGACAGTGAGCGATGGCCCTGTCGGCGCAGCACGTGCACCTCGCGGTGCACGCGACCCACCAGGAGAGGCAGCGCGACGCGCGGCTGTCTCCGGTCACCCCACGCGGACACCGACGACTGAGAGAGTCGTCGGGAGAAAATGTGAGTCGAATCAGAAGACTCAGATTCGATCGGATTCGAGAGGTTCTCGAAGCGTCAAGAGTGACGCGGTCGTGTCGACTATTAGTGTCGACACACAAGTTCAACAAGAGGATCCAGTCACTAATAAGGACAGTGACTCGGGCGCGTCGGCTCAGGGAGCTGATGCGATTGGCCCAAACGTCGAAAGACGCTCCGCCATCAGGCGTCGAGGAAAAGAAAGCGCACCGGCTCTGGGAGCCGACGCTGCAGGCAGTGCGGACGGTTGCAAACGTCCCGCACCGGAAATGCTTGCGTGCTCGCGTGCAGCCGGGCTGCACGACGAAGCGGTACGCGACCAAGCAGGGCTTGATTGCGTGCGCCCGCGGGAAGAACCCGCCGGCGACAACAAGAAACGCATTGCGTGCTCACGTGCAGCCGGGCTGCACGAAGAAGCGATGCGCGATCAAGCCGGGCTTGATTGCGTGGGCCCGCGGGTTGAACCCGCCGGCAATCAAAAGGAAGATCTGTCCGCGGCCGGGCCCGGACAAAACAAGACGCGCGGAACTGGGTTCCGCACAAGAAGCGAACGGCGCAAGCGAGCAAAGCTGCGCAAGTCTCGGTCAGGGACCGAGGCGCTACTCGCAGTGTCTGCCGGGCAGACACAGGAACTGGAGACGACCGTCGAGACACTGAGTGTCTTGACGCGTACTAATACTGGTCTCCAGTATAAGAAGATGAAGTTGGAGAACCCTCCGACGCTAGCGTCGGAGTTGACTTCGCTTCCAGTCACGAGCTGGAGGCGCTTCGCCCGCGACCTGCACGATGGACGCATCGAGCAGATTTGCATCCTCTCGGATGTCGAGAGGATGAAGTGTGAAGCGGAAGAGTTGAAACAGCTCGTCGCTGAGGGCGTCGACGCCCTCAGCGCCAAGTCGAAGAAGGAACGCTTCGACGAGCAGAGCTGGGACTCGCTGAAGTCGAGCCCCTTCTACGAGGTCTTGCGTGAGTACAGAGACGTACTCCCGGACGATATCCCTGCGGAGTTGCCGCAGGACAAGGGTGTTCAGCACGAGATTGATCTCGTGCCGGGAACGAAGTATTGCGTGACGCGGCAGTGGCCACTGCCGCGGGAGCAAGATAAGGCGATCGACGACTTCTTCGAAAGTCGTCGCAAGGCTGGGCAAGTGCGGGAATCGAAGTCCCCGCACAGCGCGCCTACGTTCTGTGTCAAGAAGGCACAGGGCGGGTGGCGCATCGTTCATGCTTATAACAAGCTGAACGACGCAACGGTACCGGCGCAGACGCCGATACCGCGAAAAGATGTGATCATCGATTCGATGGCTTTGAGCACTATCTTTAGTGCTCTGGATCTGAGAGACGGATTCTATCAGATCCTCATGCGTGAGAGCGATATACCTCTCACGGCGGTGAGCACTCCGAGCGGTATGCTCTGGGAGTGGCTTGTAATGCCGCAGGGACTAAAGAATGCCCCTGCAACGTTCAACAGGTGCGTCACGCACTTGTTGCGCTCGGTGCGCGACTTCGCACCGAGCTATTTCGACGATGAGTTCATCCACAGCCGGGCTGTGGACGGGAAGTCGGAAGTGGAGATGCACAAGGAACATCTCCGCAGGTTGTTTGCGCTCATGCGCAAACACAAGCTCTACGCAAACCTGAAGAAGTGTATCTTCGGGGCAAGCGAGATACCCGTCCTTGGGTGTCTCGTAGGGAAGAACGGCGTACGCCCTGACCCGGGAAAGGTCAGAGTGATCAATGAATGGCCTACGCCTTCCAATGTCAAGGAACTGAGGCAGTTCCTTGGACTCGCTACGTACTTATGCAAGTACGTGAGCAACTACGCGGGCAAGATTCGCCCGCTGTCGCAGCTCCTAAAGAAGGACGCTGCATGGGTTTGGACTGCTGATTGTCAGCAGGCCTTTGATGCAGTCAAGCAGGGCTTGACTGAGGCGCCGATCTTGGCGGTGGCCGACCAAGATCGCCCATTCCACGTCGTGTGTGACGCATCCGATTTCGCAATCGGATGCGCTCTAATGCAACACGATCACGAGGGACGTGATCGCGTGGTCTACTATCAGTCGCGTCAGCTGAAGCCGGCTGAGCGCAACTACCCGGTACATGACAAGGAACTCCTTGCCATGAAGTATGCACTCGCGAAGTTTCGAGTGTATCTACTTGGGAGTAGACCATTTGTGGTCTACGCCGACCACGCATCATTGCGTACGGCGATCAAGTCGCCGCACATCTCACAAAGAATGGCGAGATGGCTCTCATTCTTTGCGGAGTACAATTTCCAGGTTGAGTACAAACCTGGAAGGTTGAATGTTGTGGCCGACGCGTTGTCGCGTCGACCTGATTACGCGGTGCACAAAGCCGACGCCAATGCAATTGGCGTCGTCCGGACGTCTACTCCCTCGTCGTCTTTGTTAGACGACGTGCGGTCCGCATACACGAAGGATGCGGATGCGAAACAGTTGTTGGACTACTTCGCTGCGCCTTCTGACAAGTCTCGTCAGAAGCTGGCGAAACATCTCCGTGCACGTGTACACCGCTATCGTGTACACAATGGTCTGCTGCTTTACAGCGCAGTCGACGACAACGCTGATCGCATTGTCGTGCCGGACGATCATGAGCTGAAGCTCAGGATCACTTACGCGTATCACGATGCCCCTACGTCGGGACATCAGGGTCGTGAGAAGACATACTTGCTTCTCACGCGTGACTTCTATTGGAGTCACCAGTACAGAGTGGGTACGCAAGTACGTTCGTGCTTGCGAGGTTTGCCAGCGCGTGAAGCCTGCGCCCTTCTCGCAGGCTCCACTTCAGTCACTACCGACTCCGTCGGAGTGTTGGCAGTCCATCTCAATGGACTTTGTGTTTGGTCTTCCGCCTGACAACAAGCGGAGGACTGGTATTGTGGTCTTTGTTGACCGATTCAGCAAGATGGTACATCTTGCTGCAGTACCAGCTGAAGTGACAGCCAAGCAGACGGCACGTCTGTTTGTTGACATGGTGTTTAGACACCATGCCATGCCGATCGACATCGTGTCTGACCGTGATCCGCGCTTCACAGCGCGTTTCTGGCAAGAAGTGTTTGAACTTCTTGGCACGCAGCTGTCCATGTCGACTGCGGATCATCCGCAGACCGACGGACAAACTGAGCGCGTCAACCGGGTCTTGGTTGACGCTCTGAAGAGCTACGCTCACTCGTTCCAATACTGGAGCGACTGCTTGCCGATGGCAGAGTTTGCCATCAACAACTCGGTGCATGTCTCGACAGGACACACACCGTTTTACGTGAACGCCATGAGGCATCCACGCGTACCGAGCGTACTCGGTGCGGTAGCTCCTTCTTTAAGTGGGGGAGGGTATCCGGTTTCAACCAAACCGAATGAACACGCTGATACGAGCAACATATCAGCTGTGTCGACACGCGCACGGACTGCGCGTAGTCCAATCGACGAGAGCGCAATGTCTACGCCGGGCGTAGACACTCTCAACAACAATAACCACACACAGGCCGGGCCTGTAGTGAACAAGAACAACGGGTTGAACAAGGAGTTCAACTCGAAGGCAATGGACTTTGTCCAGCGCCGCCAAGCCGTAAAACGGTTTGTGCAAGATGCTATTGCAGCTTCTGTCGATCGACAGAAGTTGAATGCTGACAACAATGGCAGAGGAAACACAAATGAATTCAAAGTGGGTTCATTAGTTCTGTTAGCTACACAGAACCTAGCTAAACATGCAGTTTCCGACTTCGGAGCAAGCAAGCTTGCCCCGCGCTTCATCGGGCCATTCACCGTGTTGGCGAAGCATGGCAACGCGTACACGCTAGACATACCGTCCAGCATGCGCCTCCACCCAACCTTTTACGTTGGGCGGCTGAAGCCTTACTCGCAACACGAGTCACCTACTCCCGGTGACTCGGCGCGACCCTCGTCTCGAGGGCGGAGACACGTTGCCCCAAACGCGCAACGATCGACCCTAGCTCGACCTGGATATTCGAAGCGGTCTGTCCAGCCTGACAGATCCGGGCCTTCAAGAGCTTCAGCTCCTGCCGTATCTAGGCGAGCTCAGCCGTCTGGATGCGCTCCATCGCCTCCAAACGATCCCAGATCTCGGCCGGCGACGGTCCGTGGCGTCTTCCCGCCGCCGCCGCCCCCGTTGCGAGATGCACGCGGGGAAACTCGCTGGATTGTCCAGCGAATCGTTGAGCATCAGATCCGGACCCAAGGTCCGGTTCATTTTCGTATTCGTTGGTTAGGATACTCTCCTGACCACGATACGTGGGAGCCGCGGAACGTCCTGATGAGCGACGTTCCGGAAATGGTGACGGAGTACGAATCCCGCCACCAACAGCTCCGCCGAAGGGCGTAAAACTTGAGCGAGAGCTGTAGTCGCCTACAGCCCTCGGTTGAGTGTTGCGATCACCCTCAGCACTCTCAGACGACAACTGCGTGATTAACTTCTCACGCAGTGTCTTCAACTCCACAGGCACACTAATACCAGTGTACCCGTTAAGGTCCCGTTCGGACAGCCGCACTGCCCCAGCTTGGCAGCGCTCGCACGCAACGCCAGACGGCACTGCGCACGGAATCCCCGCCTCGACTGCACCATCGTGCAGCCGCAAGATCTTGGGCCGCTTCGAGTAGCGCTCGTAGCGCTCACCCGCAGAGCGGACCCGCTCGCGATAGCCTGAGGGATTTTTGTTGAAGTTCTCGACGAACATCCCCCAGCTTTGACAGAGTGCCTCCCACTCCGTCACCTTACTCTTACGGGAATGCTTCTTGTTCCCGTAGAATCGAAGCTCATGGAAGAGCCCGATGTAATAATCACGTCTTTGATCCGTCGCCGGACCAAAGTCGAGCTCCTTGGTGACATCGTCATCAACGATGGCGCTGCAGGAGTACAACGCGTACGGGCTGGCCGGCGTGGTACTGCCGTAGCGAGATTGGATCTCGCTCGGAGACGGCATCCACGGGTCGCGCACCGGCTTAGTGCGCGACGTCACAGCCGCAGACGGAGTGGAGTCGTCGTCGCCTCCACCCCGCGGAGTAGACAGAGCCCCGGCATCAGCGAGCGGTCAATCGCTGCCGCTGCGCGAGCGCTTTGAGCTCGAAGCGTCCGAGTCGTCCTCGCGGGGACGACGCGTCCCCACGCTTGCTTCATTGCGCCCTGAAGACGAGGAGCCTTGCTCCTCCTCACCCTCCTCCATGTCGAGATCCTCCATGCCATCAAAGAGGGTCTCGTTGGCATAGGTCGGCTTGCTCCGTGCCCTCTCGTGGTACTCCCCAACCGAGATGGTACGCTTGGGGGAGCTTGACGTCGTCACCGTGGAAATGACGACGGACGCCGAAGAGGCTGAAGATGTGGCAGTCGTCGCTGTGTTAGCGACGACCGCGTTGCTTGCTGCAGGTGCAGCAAGCTCGTCGGAAATCTGCGTCGTTGGCGTGCTCATTTCGAAATGAGCACGAAGTTCTCTCCGAAGAAGACTTTGGATTGATGTGTCGAGACCGGCACATCAAGTCCTAACGGGGGGATGGTGTAGCGGGGCTACACATTCGGCTAACCTCACCTTAGTGCAACACGCACTAAGTGGATACATTCAGGTGGGCCACATTGCAGTGTGGTCACCATTCATATTAGGAAGCAGTCCTATTGGTCAGAAAGCAGGGTCTTTCTGCCAGTAATACTCAAGCATTAGGTCAGAGTTTCTGCCAACCACTCGTTGGCAGAACCTCTCTTTATAGATATCAGTTTTAGGAGGAAAGCCACAGTTAACATTCAATTCAGTTCTCATTTTTACCGCAAAGCTACTATTTGTACCTTTATTTAGATCTAATTATACTTGTGGATACAAGTATACTTAATCTAAGTTAAATACACCTTACGCTTCCTCATACACGTGCGCTCACGTGTAAGCTAAAGTATTGGGTTAAGTAAGCCCATTACAGTAGACGCGCTTCCTGCGATCCACGATAGCCTCTGACTCGGGATATGGCGTCAGCATGTGAGCCCATATCTTGTAGCCTGCGTCGCCGAGCAAGTGCTTCCCAGGTGAAACGAACTCGGATAGACTTGCAGAAAGCAGTGCATAAGTTAATATGGGTCAGAACCGATATTTATAGTCAACATTAAAATAGACAATACAACTTACCGCTTTCTCACCCCTGATCCGTTCCACAAAGACTGATCATTATTAGAGCCTGATCGAATGGAGATTGAGCGGAACGCGCCAAGGTGGTCGACTACGGCTTGGACATTCACAGCAGGAAATCCTTTGCGGCAGTACCAGCCCTCAAAGTCATGAGGGCGGGGTATCGCAATGATGGTCCCGTCCACAGCTCCTACGACCCCAGGAAAGCCTGCCACCGCAAAAAAACTATCCTCTACCGCTTGCACTTCGTTCGCATTGGGGAGGACCACGTACGTGGCTGCCACGGTACTTAGTACACCCAAACACTCGTTGATGTATACGACAGCGCGGGGTCTAGATATACCTAGCACCGTAGCGGCGGAGTCCATGGTCCCTCCCTGTTCCAAGTAGAGCATTGTTAGAGCAAATCGCTTAACTAACGGGCACTTACTGTTGGCAGCTGGCTTGCGTTTAAACGCAGCGTGTACTTCTCGGTACATGCGTATGAATGACTCGCGATCACACCGAAGTTTCTTATGAAACCAGGTCGTGCTTGGAGCGCGCATAGCCTCCTCGAAGGTAGTGGTACGAAACGTGGAGACAGTAGATGACGGGCGTCTACAGCGACGCTTGTCCAGCGTAGCCGCTGTAATTGCGGCAGCGCAAGCGCTGAGAACAACTATGGCCACAGCGGCGGCTTCGGGGTCCATTGGAGGGTGCTGGTGGGTTTTATAATGGATGGAAATGAACGCGCGAGTTTTGCAGCACAAATGTGCTCTAGCCAGAACACCTCAATGCGAGCACTCTGAAATAAAGCGTGCTGGAACGCGAAGTCAGACAACGGTACACAGTACCAACTAAATTTTGCCCAATAGAATTACTTGAAATATTCAGCACAGAACGCGTGCCAGCACCTGAACCAGGCCCTGGTTCAGGTGCTGGCACGAGGCTCACTGAAGTTTTCGCGAGCAATCGACTTGAGCTTGAACGCGCGTCGCTTATCATTCCCGTCTGTACGGCAACAAAAGCGCCACGAATCGAGCGTGTCCACTACATGTACCTAACCTAGCTCTGATTGATCCTGGTGGTGGCGATTGACTCTGCTGGGCCTGCTACCTCACCTGTATGCATTTTGAAATGAAGTTCTCTTGTTCATATTCTTACTCGCCGATAATAGCTACGTAATTTCACAAGTGAAACCTAGTTGAATCTTTTTATTTCGATCTCCGAGCGGGAGTGATCAACCACAAAAGATCAAATTCGAATGGACCGTCGGCATCGATCCAACCTGGGGAAGGTTCGACATCGTGGGCAAGCTTGCGTTTTTTCTGCATGTACTTTTTCAATAGGAGACACATGGCTCCTAGCAGCTTCGTCCTCGCATCCAGCGCCTTGGGGAGCTCATGTTGAACTGAACGCGCACAGCAGGCAGCTCAACACGTTGTCACTCACTCGAGGGACAGCAGTACTCTTGAAACGGTATCTTTCGTCGTCGTATTGCGTGACTCCCTTGCGATGACGACACCAGCAACGAATCATTTGCGCGACGTGCTCCATCTCAACCGCAACGCATGACTGCACCTTTGACAAGTTTTTTTTATTGTAACTTTTACCATTTTCCACCGGGCTGCTGCTACTTCGCCAACGCTGCAGCTCCAGCGTTGTGCGCAAAGCAGCTTACGAACTACCGGTACGACCTACTATTACCACACAGCGCTGCGCTTAGTCGCGGGCGTCGAACACGGACAGCAGCAGCTCGCCGTAGTCGCCGCTCACCTCCTCGGCGATGCGCTCGCGCAGCTCCTTGCCGAACTTCTTCTTGTACACGGGCTTGATGTCGCGCAGCACGAGGTGGTAGCGCACCACAGCCGCGCTCAGCGCGTTCTCGTCCGTGCCGAAGCCCTTCATGGCCGCCTCGAACAGCTCGGCCAGCAGGTCCAGCGGCTCCGTGACCATGCGGATGAGGAACAGCACGGCCTTCTCGGCGTCGCCGCTGAACTCGTGCGCCGCGGCCTTGACGAGCGACTCGTTGTACTTCTTCTCGTAGGCGGCCGCCACGTTGCGCAGGTGCTCGGGCGGGCTGGCCACCAGCACGCCGACGAAGCCCTCCTCGTCCGTGCCCATCTTGCCGCGACCCGTCTTGTACAGCTTCTCCACGTCGGCCTCCACCTTGGCGGCGTTGTGGATGTTGGCGTCGTACGGCACCAGTGCGGCCTGCAGCGACGCCAGGACCACCGTCTGGAAGTCGCCGTGCAGGTCGCTGTCCAGCACGGAGCCCAGGTCCTCGCCGTACACGTCGTAGTACGTCTTCTTGAGGATGTTGATCTCCACGTTGGTGCGGCCCACGACCACGGGGTAGATGAGGTCCTCCTTCGTGCCCAGGCCCTTGGTGGCCTTGCGCAGGATGCCGGCCTCCGCCTCGGGCAGCGGCGACGCCAGCAGCTTGAGCAGGAACTCGTAGTGGCCCGACGTCTCGTCGTCCACGAGGTCGCGCAGGCTCTGGTTGTGCAGCTCCTTGTAGCGCTTGGCGATGAAGCCGCGCTGCGTGGCCGTCTTGCCGCCGAGCGCCTTGTTCAGCTCCTTCTCCTTGGTGCCGGCGCCCTTGGTGGCCTCGTAGATGTCGTTCACGGTCGAGTCCGTGCCGGCCGGGTACGAGGGCGGCTGGCCGTTCCAGGCGCTGTGCGTGGCGGGCGGGTACAGGTTCAGCATCTTGGTGCGGGTGTGGGGGTGTTCTTGGCGACTTGCGAGGCAGGAAGCGGATTCGGGAATGACACGTTGCGGCGGGGGAGGCGATGGAAGATCGCCATCAATTCCCATCGTGCGAACTTCAAATTCGGATACGGCTTGATTTGATTTTTGTATGAAGGCAAGTGACGAAAGTGGGTGGGTTCCCGGTGGATTCAACTGCATGATATGATATCCTATTGAAACGGGGCTAATAAAATAGAAGTGGTTATAGAAAAGAAGATAAACGATTTGTTTAATTATATATCCTTGTGTAAAGGATATCTAAAATTCCGAGCCGCTGAACGTATCCGCCCACAAAATCCGTCTGACGTGGTGAATCAACGACACGAGACGAGCAAACCGCGTCGACACGTGTTGTCGGACGATTTGGTCGCGGCAGACTGATTTACCCCCACCGTGCAGCCGTAGACGCTGAACACACATACAAAATGAGCTGCGGTCTCGTCATACATGTACGCGCCTGCAAGCCCAAGCGAAGTGTTTTCACTTTTCCCAGCACAATTCACGAGGCAAATAAGATTAAACAGCAGTACTGAGTGTCTACAAACACAATTGCAGACCCGGGAACGCCGCTATAATGGAAGATACTGTGGCTAGATACCCCAGCGCGTCCCAACGCATGTCGTTTAGGCTGCCCTTGGCTTGGGCCTCCCGCTGGACTCCACCGTGTAGATCTCATCCAGTCAGGCTCTGCTTGGTACATGTAGAGCATCAGATTTCCCCATACAAAAATTCAGTCGAATTTGATAGCCAGAGACGGGGCAAATATCCAATTGAAGTTGCCCCGATCTTCCATCGCCTCCCCCGCCGCAACGTGTCATTCCCGAATCCGCTTCCTGCCTCGCAAGTCGCCAAGAACACCCCCACACCCGCACCAAGATGCTGAACCTGTACCCGCCCGCCACGCACAGCGCCTGGAACGGCCAGCCGCCCTCGTACCCGGCCGGCACGGACTCGACCGTGAACGACATCTACGAGGCCACCAAGGGCGCCGGCACCAAGGAGAAGGAGCTGAACAAGGCGCTCGGCGGCAAGACGGCCACGCAGCGCGGCTTCATCGCCAAGCGCTACAAGGAGCTGCACAACCAGAGCCTGCGCGACCTCGTGGACGACGAGACGTCGGGCCACTACGAGTTCCTGCTCAAGCTGCTGGCGTCGCCGCTGCCCGAGGCGGAGGCCGGCATCCTGCGCAAGGCCACCAAGGGCCTGGGCACGAAGGAGGACCTCATCTACCCCGTGGTCGTGGGCCGCACCAACGTGGAGATCAACATCCTCAAGAAGACGTACTACGACGTGTACGGCGAGGACCTGGGCTCCGTGCTGGACAGCGACCTGCACGGCGACTTCCAGACGGTGGTCCTGGCGTCGCTGCAGGCCGCACTGGTGCCGTACGACGCCAACATCCACAACGCCGCCAAGGTGGAGGCCGACGTGGAGAAGCTGTACAAGACGGGTCGCGGCAAGATGGGCACGGACGAGGAGGGCTTCGTCGGCGTGCTGGTGGCCAGCCCGCCCGAGCACCTGCGCAACGTGGCGGCCGCCTACGAGAAGAAGTACAACGAGTCGCTCGTCAAGGCCGCGGCGCACGAGTTCAGCGGCGACGCCGAGAAGGCCGTGCTGTTCCTCATCCGCATGGTCACGGAGCCGCTGGACCTGCTGGCCGAGCTGTTCGAGGCGGCCATGAAGGGCTTCGGCACGGACGAGAACGCGCTGAGCGCGGCTGTGGTGCGCTACCACCTCGTGCTGCGCGACATCAAGCCCGTGTACAAGAAGAAGTTCGGCAAGGAGCTGCGCGAGCGCATCGCCGAGGAGGTGAGCGGCGACTACGGCGAGCTGCTGCTGTCCGTGTTCGACGCCCGCGACTAAGCGCAGCGCTGTGTGGTAATAGTAGGTCGTACCGGTAGTTCGTAAGCTGCTTTGCGCACAACGCTGGAGCTGCAGCGTTGGCGAAGTAGCAGCAGCCCGGTGGAAAATGGTAAAAGTTACAATAAAAAAAACTTGTCAAAGGTGCAGTCATGCGTTGCGGTTGAGATGGAGCACGTCGCGCAAATGATTCGTTGCTGGTGTCGTCATCGCAAGGGAGTCACGCAATACGACGACGAAAGATACCGTTTCAAGAGTACTGCTGTCCCTCGAGTGAGTGATACCGCATCGCAGTTGCAACTTGCAAGGAGGTGAACTCCTTTATGAGAAAGAAGGTGAAGTCCTTATGAGACTTACGACCAGAGTCCGCCCTTCATGAGGCAGCGTGATGTATCACAGGTTGCTTCATGTACTTACGAGATGGTGCGTGTTCATTGCTCGAAAGTTTACCAAACTTTGACGATGTTCATGCTGCAGCACTCGAAGCAGGCACCCTATGCCCAACTTTCTCTGGCGTGGAACCCCAATGTTGACAGTCCTTTGGAGCTGTTCGGTTTGATTGCTGGGTTTACTTCGGGCGGCGTACATTGCAGTGTGTATATCACGGCGGTCGGGATCCCTACTGGGTGGCTCGACCGTGGGTTGGCCCCTGTCACTTTTCCTGGTGCTGTAAAAAGTCGTTTGTAGCAGACTCCACGTGCTTCGAACAAAAAATCAATTGCTGCAACGAAACTTTCATCAGGAATATCGTCCCCTGATCCGTTTTCGATCCGTTGCTTTGGTGACAGCAAACGATCAATATAGCCCACGAGACAACACAACCAGTTGTGGACATAACTGCTGCTACTGCGGAGCCACATTTCGGAAAGGTGAGAGCACATAGCTCAAGGCCAACGGAAGAAGGGCGATACTGGTGCCAAGATGACGAAGACCTCAAATGACGTAGCACCGATTGCATTCTCAGAAGTGGTGACGCTCGCTTGCACCCAGTTGTCGCTGTTGCTTGACCCTAAAGACGCCAGCAGTCTTCTCCAGAGCTGTTCACGATCACTCAAGCAAGATATCCGCGACATCATTGCCACAGAAGCACTGCTGTACTTCTACGAATTCGATGGTGTCCACTTTGGGGAGAAATGCCTGGGAGATTTCCATCAGTTGGTGCCGCAAGGTACCCGCGGGGCTCGTGGCACTTGCGGTTGTAATTTCGACTTAGAGACACGCCAAGAGCTCGTTCCGGAAGAGTTACCTCTCCCCAAGATGCTCGACGCTCGGGCGAAGCTACTCGAAGCCATGTGCCTACTCTACAAGGGCATCGAGCCCCACTGCTTCAATGTTTTACAGGTGGTCCGGGGGACTGAATTTTGGCCTGCAACATTGCAGCCCGTTGTGTTCTCGCTCGCTGAAGGACTGGAGAGGGAGCGCCACAAGGACAGCCGAACGACGTGCCCCACTTCAATTGACACGGATGATGTCGCGACGCTGACTCGACTCATGGACGTCGTCGAGCCCGGATTCGGCTCGCAGTTTTTCAGCTCCAGCGACGCAGTACCGCGACCACGGCACGTCTTGGAGGCACATTGGCGAGGTATAGTCGTGGACCAGAGCAGTGGCTTGGCGTCGTGCCAGTTCTGCGAGCACTACGGCGACAGCCCGTTGTTCTCGCGAAACCCGGGCGAGAGCGCCGCCGACATGGACAAGATGATGCGTCTCCACTGCACGGCAGTGTACCAGCCGATGAAGCGGTTTATGCTGCAGCACCTCAAGCACGTGCGCTACGTGCGACCCCCTCGTGGGTGGAACACCAAGACCGCCGACGGCGGGAGATTGATGGGGCTCATCGCCGGAATCACTTCGAGCGGCGTGCTCTGCGGCGTGTACGTGACGAGCGTCTGCATTCCGCAACAATGGATCAAGAACCACTTGGCCCCTGGACACTTTACGACGGTCACGAGGGTGGCGGCGTGAAGGTAAAGACTGTAAAGCTGAAGCAAACAAACATTCATCACATGACGAGCCCAAACTGATTTTGAAGTTCCACGTTTGCACAAATAATCGCGCCGTAAACCGGTTTTGATTGGCTAGAGCCCTTTTCAACCAATCGCCGCTTGTTAAGACCGACGGGAATTTTCTGGTGGCACCGCTTCAGTCTCCTTCAGCCGTTGTTTGGCAACACGTCATTCATTCCCCAATAGCTCCTCAACAATGACGACCATGGAGCTGAGCGCGCTGCTGGCCAAGTTGACGCGCCGCGAGGATCTGACGGACGCCGAGGCCACGTTCGCCGTGCAGCAGATCGCCTCCGAGAAGGCGGCCGAGAACCCCGTGGGCGTGGGCGTATTGCTGGCGCTGCTGGCCGCCAAGGGCGAGAGCGCCGCTGAGGTCGCGGCCTTCGCCCGACACATGCGCTCCGAGGCCGTGAACGTGCACGTTTCGGTGCGTTTCTTGCTGCTACTTGATAAGTTTTGGGAGGTTGCAACACGGTCGCTGACATATCTATCGTCTGCCTCTTGTGCTGCAGTCCGGACGCCCGACGCTCGACATCGTGGGCACGGGCGGCGACGGCGCCAACACCGTCAACTTGTCCACTGCGGCGGCCGTGCTGGCCGCCTCGTGCGGCGCCTTGGTGGCCAAACACGGCAACCGCTCGGTGTCCAGCAGGTCCGGCTCGGCCGACGTGCTGGAGGAGCTGGGCGTGCCCATGCTCAAGCCGGAGCACGTGGGCCCGTGCCTCGAGGAGGCGCAGATCGCCTTCATGTTCGCGCCGCACTTCCACCCGGCCATGCGCCACGTGGCGCCGGTGCGCAAGGCCATCGGCATCCGCAGCGTGTTCAACATCCTCGGGCCGCTGCTGAACCCCGCCGGGTGCAAGCGCGTGGTCATCGGCGTCTACACGCCCAAGCTGCTGGATGTGTTCGGCGAGGTGCTGCTGGCCCTCGGCGTGGAGCACGGACTGGTCGTGCATTGCGCCGGACTGGACGAGCTCAACTCCATTGGCCCGGCAGACGTCGTGGAGGTGCGTCAGGACGCCGAGAAGCCGATCCGCCGCTACGAATTGCGTCCGGAGGACGTGGGCGTTCCGGCGGTGACGCTCGAGCAGCTGAAGGGAGGCGATGCCACTGAGAACGCCACCATTCTGCGCAAAGTGTTCAGCGGCGGGGCTGCGAGCGAGGGCCCCGTGGGCAACACGATCGCCTACAACGCCGGCGCGGGGCTCTACGTGTACGGCCTGGCCGACAGCATCAAGAGCGGCTACGAGATGGCCAAGAAGCAGCTGACGTCGGGCAAGGCGCTGGCCACGCTCGACAACTGGGCACAAGTGGCACAGCAGCTGCACGGCGAGCCTCAGTTGTGAACGTTTGATGTCGAGCACAGCCAGATAGTCGCTAGGAGGAAGCCTCCGTAAATGCCCCGGATCGACAAGATTAGCATGAACAACGACGAGGAGTGTAAAAATAAGAGGCTATTTGCTTGAGAACTTCTTCCGTACTTGACCTCCGAGTCATCCACATCGTGTCCAGCGTTGCAAAGCTCGCTGTGTCTCAGCATGGATCTCGACCAAGTCGGCGGCGTGTCCGGCTCGAGCGATGCGTGCTTGGAGGTAGCATCGACCACCGACTATGTCTATGCTCGACAACTTGTGCAAGCGTACTTTGTCATGCTCACAGCGGGCTGCAAGCGTGACGACTGCACGAATGAGAATTGCTGCTCCAGTCCACAGTTTCCAGCGCTCACAGCGACCGAAGCCGTCATCAGAAGTGTTTACTTCGCTACACAAGCCCCAGTGCCCTTGTGTGTGGACCTCGATCAAAACCAAGACGAGCTTTTACTACGTAGTGCAACCGAAATTCCTCCGCATCCGGAACAGGAACTCGTGTTGGGTGTTGAACAACCACAAGCAATTGAAGAAAATCAAGTTAAGGACGCCCTCAGTCCAAATGACGAGGATCAGCAGTGCAAACAGGAACTCCATCCAGAAACACCCGAAAATGAAGTCCTGAAGACGCCGCAATCTGAAGGAATCACTGCTACAGAAGACGACCAGCACAGCCAGGAGGAGCTCCATCCAGAGACGTCTGAGGCTGAAAGGCCGAAGTTCCAGCAACCTGAAAGTATCACGACCGAGCCCGCAGCTGAAACACCAGTTCGCAAGTCGACACCTCGTCGACGGCTGTCCGTCGCAGTGAAGCTAGACAATGGTTTGAACAAGGGCCGGGAATCGCCAGCAAAGAGACCCACCGTTATTACTCGGGTGGTTGTTCAGCCGAAACACAAGTCTGCTGCCACGAGCTTGGCGAACGATGTCACACTCACTACCGCCGCGCCAGGCGTGACTGAAGCACTTGAAGCCGAAGTGGTGGCTGCCTCTGACCAACAGCAGGAGCTAGCAGCGAGTAAGCTGGCGAGCCCTGCCCAGGATGTCAGACAGCGACGACTTAGTCGACCGAAGGAGAAGCTCTTCGACGCCATCAAGAGGAGCTTCTCCCGCACCAAGAAAGCTCAACTGGGCTCAGCGTAATTGCTAGCGGAATTTCAACCTGCACGCTCAACAACACAATCGAAGCAAGAAAAATCACACACCTTGTTATTCATCCGTACCCTTGTATCGCCTCCTCTTTCCAATAGGCGGCAAATACGGCTTTGCCACCCAGTCCAATAGTTTACACTGCTGCTCTGCGAGCTCTCGCCAACTTGGCAGCATTCTCCGAGCTCACACCCACATTAAATACCCTGGAGAGGTACGTCATCCGGGATGGCGTTCTCGTGCATGGGCGCCGCACCTTGGATGGGCTGCGGGTGCCACGCCGGCACCAGCGACAGTAGCAACCCCACCACGAAGTACTTGACATCGTGCACCAGTCCCCGGTCCGCGGAGATGCGCAGCACGCGCGTCAGCATTCCGTAGCTGTTTGAAATCGCAGCTCCGGCTGCATCCGCAGCATTAGGAGCTGCTGGAGCGTTCGCTTCTGCTTCTCCATTGGCACTGCGGCGTCGGTTGTACACTTGGTAGATCTTGGCGAATATGCCCGTGATGTGCAGGTACGAGATGAACGACAGCAGTCCGAGCATCAGAATGCGGTCCAGGGGCGTGTCCTGGCCGATGATGAACAGCATGAACGCCATCTTGAGCGCCATCCTACAGTCCAGCAGCGGGAACACTTCACGCGCCATCTCCACAAGCATCGGACGGTCCTGCGGGTCCGCCGGCGCCTGTTCATGAGCGGCCGCGGGGGCTGCAGCGGGCACCGGAGCCGCCACGTGCGGTGCAGCAGCGTCCGCGCGCGCTTGAGCTGGGAACATCTGGGGCGGCGCCAGGCCGTAGAAGTGGCCGTAGGGCGCCGCCGCGTAGTGGGCCGCAAACGCATTCGACTGGTCGGGCGTCGCTGGCTGTTGACGCTGCTGCACGAGCATGAACTGCAGGTACTGGATCTGCTGCAGCACCATGGCCTGCTGCTGCATGAGCACGCTCTGTCTGTACAGGTTGTGCTGCTGCTGCGTCATGGCGGGCGTCTGGCCGAACAGCATCGGCGTCTGCGTCTGCGTCGGCTGCGCGTCGAAGCTCCGCGTCTGCGCGGCGTCGTCACTGCTGCTGGGTCTGGGCGAGTCCTGCGCCTCCGCGACCTCCACATGGGTCTGCGGCTTGAGCTCCACGCTCTTCCGCGCGCTAGCGGGGGCGCTCACGAGCAGGTGGAACACCACGGGCTCGTCGCTGCCCGCGTCTCCGTCCTCCAGATGGCTGCTCTGCACCTGCGCCAGCACCTGCGCCAGCGGCTCCTCGTCGCGGCAGATCTTGCCACCGAAAATGAGCTTCTGCGTGGGGACGGCGGGACTCAGAGGGAACTCGAGACTCAGACGGCGCTTCAGCTCGCCCACGCGCGTGCGCGGGTCCACGCGCAGCGCCAGCGACTGCGCCGGCGTGTACACGTTGCGCACCACGAGGTTCACGCGCTCGGCGGCTTGGGCTGGGGCGTCCATGGCGGGGGCTGACTAACGGAGCTGCTCGCGGCTTGAAGCGAAGAAGGAAGTGCCACGTGCGCGGCAGACGTCAGAGGCCGCGTCGGAGGTAGACGGAGAGGCACGGTACTGCAATGTCTCCAATAGGGGATACACGGTACTTTGTGGTCGGATATTACGCGGATGATACGGTACACTCCTTCTTTTTCGCTGACTGGCGTGGGAGGCGGGGACAGAAACGGAAATTTGCTGGTCAAACCACCTGCTCGGCGCCGACGAGTGCTTACGCTTGGCCAGCCGACTATCCGTCATTATGCATTCCACAAGGGCTGAGTCGGCAGGTGGCTGAAGCAGCCAGCCACGCTCTGGCCGATTACAGTAGTGGCGACCTAAGCGGCCATCACGATGCGGCGCTGCTCAGCGAAATTGAAGTTGGCAGCGTACGTACCGCGAGATGGGTACTCTCAAAATTCGGGCCAAAATTCTAATGTATGGAAAGCCGGAGGACATCAATTAGAGGACCTGCGCCCGCTTAAAAGGGGCGCCGAAATTTGCCGCGGCGCGCCGAAGCAGCGAATCGGCGAGCCAGCTGCTTTGAAGGCGTCGCAGCTGAAGCGCAGCGCCTACACACGTCGAGCGGCGAAACTCTGACGTCGGAACGTAGAGCTATCGGCGCGGGCATGGCGCCGGCTGCCGGCTAACTCGCGGCTCAATTCGCCCTCCGCGAGACGGCAAAACGCACCGGTACCTACACTTGGGTTGACCCGGCCGTTTCGCGGGGGCTATATTTGGGACCAAGAGAGTCGCCGCAGAGTGGGACCACTTTTCCCCTCCAACCTCAGTACGCGACTCATCCGCACTGTCCGAATGCTTCTTATATCCGTTCTTATTCCTTCTTGTTTATGACAATAAATATTTGCCACGACGTATCTACTGATATAGCGACACTTTGCGATGAACGATTAGGGGTCCGAAATTTTCACTGTCGACGTTTGTTGCACAGAATGGCCGGGGCCGGCTACGGGCGCCGCCAAGCGCCCAGCCCATGCAGGACGCTGGACACTTTAGCACCCCCGCCACCGAAGGGAGCGAGCGAGGCGCTCCATCGATCGTCACCTCCGCCCCGAAATAATAGCGGCCAGCCACAGCAGCAGCCAGCGGGGCCCCCTACACGGACGGACGGCCAGCCTTATGCCTGATTCGCCTCCGCCGCAGCAGCCTCCGAGACCACATTCGACGGCAGATGCAGCGCGTGCTGCAGAGTAAGAAGAAGAAGAGCGAGGCCCCCGCGCCAGCACCAGCAGCAGCAGCGGCAGTGGCCACGTCCGCGCACGACCGGCGGCTGGCGGCCACGTCGGCCGCGTCCTCCCCGTCGCTGCATAGCGGCCGGCGCCACACCGCGACGCTCTACCAGCACAAGAGCTCGAGCCACACGGCGCTGACGGCCGCGGCCACCAGCCACAGCCACAGCAGCAGCAATGGCCCGCAGAAGACGCGCGACCAGGTGGTCGTCGGGCTCGCGGCCTCCACGGAGGACGAGGTGGAGGACTGGAGCAGCGACTTCTTGACGCAGGAGCCGGCGGCCCCGCGCACGCGCTGGCGACGTCAGGACAGCGTGGGCGCCGAGTTCCTGCTGGCCGACACGCTGTACAAGCGGCGCAGCAGCAGCAGCTCCAACCGACGCGGCAGCGAGGGCGGCAGCGGTGGATCCGCAAGACACAGCGGCCAGGCGGACGACGAGGACCCGCGCGCGCTGCTCTACAGCTCGTACTCGTCCGTCAAGGACGCGGCCCGCCGCGGCCCGCAGGACCAACAGCAACAGCAGCCGGAGGACGCGAGCGACAGCGACGAGGACTGGGACGCCGAGTTCGGCTTCGACGAGCAGACGGACGCGGCGCTCGGGCCGTCCGACAGCATGGACGCGACCAGGAGACGCGCCGAGAACGGCAACTTCTTCCTGCCCAACCTGCACGAGGTGCTGGACGGCGAGAGCTTCCCGGACGACGACGAGGCGGACGGCTCGGCCTTCAACTTGGACGCGGCCGGGCGGCGGCAGCGAAGGCCGTCGGACGAGCCGCTTTTCCAGAGGAGGAGGAGCGACTTCCACCAGTCCGGGGCCAGCGCGGACGGCAGCGTGGACGGCGTCCGCTCCAGCTTGACGTCCGCCTCGGCCTCGTCCTCCAACGCCATCGAGTACGCGCTCGTGGACAAGCTGCGGCTGTTGGAGGTGGCCAACTCGTCCGCGTACGCGGTGCGGATCGAGCGGTACCCCAAGCCGTCCAGCACGTTCAGCAGCTTGGAACGGGACCGGGCCAACTTCCCCAGCTTCACGGAGAACAGGTACGAGCGCTGGCTGGCGGACTTGGTCGTGCCGGACTGCGCCGTGGTGGGCCACCACATGGAGGCGGAGCGCAACCGCCTGCCGCCTCCGAGACAGTTGAAGAACCAGCAGTTCCACGCGCTCGTGTCGCTGCCGTTCGGGCGCGAGTTTGTCAGCACCTTCTTCAAGCAGATCACGCACTACCGGTACTTCGGCGAGGACAAGGAGAACCGCGAGCTCGTGCGCATGTACTTCGAGAAGGTGTCGACCACCGGCATGACCGACGAGAACTGGGCCCAGAACCTGTCGCCCAGCGACTTGGAGTTCGTGGTGGGATGCAGCATCGAAGTGCTGCAGGAGGCCGCGCGCCTGTACGGCCCGAAGCCGGTGGTCCCGCTCGCGACGCACCTGTCTCTGTCAATGCTGTCCACGGCGTCGTCGGCGTCGACGCAAGGCAACAAGACTACTATTTATTGGATCCAGCAATTCCAGGACATCCTCGTGCACTGCGCCGAAGCCTTCCCGCAGTTCTCCAACGTCGTCGCGCTGATTGAACTGCGGTACGTGTGTCACCACATGGCGGGCTTCGCGAGCGGAGAGTACGAGTACAAGTGGCAGATATGCAACCAGTTGCCTGCGTTCTTGCCGCTGGAGCCCGTGGTGGGCGATTCGGCCTCGCAGATCGTGAACGAAGTCCTCCAGTACTACGGCGCGTTGTTCCAGCACATGAACACAAGCCCAGAAAGTCGCAGTAGTAATCGCTACATGGGACACAAGTCGCCCGCTGACAAGCGGAATGCACCGGCAGACGATGCAAGGCAGTTCGCTCTCTCCTCGGATGTCATCTGTCTCCAGGCGCTCGTCCTGTGCGACATCCAGAGCTTATACGACAGCAAGAGCGCGTTGGCCGAGATCTCTCTTCCTGCTCTTGAAGAGCTTCTGGAGTTCGAAGACGATGAGGCAACCGTAGACCCCATTTTGGTGGGGTTGCTACCGCACAACCGTGACAGCCGCAGCAGCTCGTCATCGTCCAATCCGGATTACCGCGACAGTGGATATGAACGTGGTGATCTTTCGAAAGGACTGGGTGGATGGAGCGCGAGCGTCAAACTGTTCGAGTTGCTGCGTCCGTCATCTCGTTCGCGTAACTCGGCGCTGAGCTTCTTCTACGAGCGGATATCAGCCTCAAAGTTCTCGCTGGTGAAGGCCAAGTGTGCATCCGTTCTGGCTGCGATGCATGTTTCGTCCACCACTTCTCACGGCAATTTGAGAGTGGCGGAGTCATTAGCATACGAAGCATTGCGCTTGCTGGAGGCGTGCTCGAAAAAGTCTGTGGCAAAACTGTCTAAAGGGGCATCACTGCGCGGCCGCGACACGGCCGCGGTAGTACCGTACTTCAGCATATTTAACAACGATGGACTCCTCTCCGACTTGGGCCGCGAGGCACTCGAGGGTCTGGGCAACATCTTGATCAAGAACAGCAAATACCGATACGGCATCCTGTGTCTAGAAGCAGCAGGCGCCCTATTCAGTTTTCTGAATCAGGGCTGCGAGTACGAAAAACTGGATCGACTTCTCTGCAAGCTCACGCTGGAGGCCGACGATGTGCACCGAGCGCTGCCGCTGCACGAGAAGGTGACGTGCGCAGCCCAGCGACAAGGAAACATCACGGTGTATGTGTATTTAACACAGGAGATGACCAAGCTGTGGATTCGTGAAGGCAATTTCACCCGAGCCGAAGAGTATTTGGCAACTGCTTGTCATTACCTGCGAGACCACACGAACCTGCTCCCGCCGCACTTCCTGTCGTCTGTTACGAACGGGAGTTATTCGAGCAGTGAAGCACCGTCCAGCCGCAGTGGCACGATGATGACAGCTACCTCGAGCTCCGTGTCGTCGTCACTATCGGGTTCGTTCCACCTTTCGTCGCGCAGCACAGGCAACGCAAGCGAGGTGGACACGTGGCTGAACCATGATATTAACCTTCACTTGCTCGTCCGCGACGTGTACCGCTCCAGCGGGCGGTGTTTGGAAGGCATGCGCGTCCTCGAACACCTCCTGAACTACAGTTCTCGGCTGCCTCGTGGAAAACGCACCCAGTTGCGTATGCTGCTTGCTGAAGACGCGCTCAAAATGCGCATGTTTGACATTTGTCGTCACATGTTTTCGTTGATGGAACGAGAGGCGACCGCATTTTGTGATCGGCTGCAGGAGAACATCAAGGGCTTCAGTGGACCAGGAAGTAGCAGTGGCACCGGACCTGGAACTAGTAGCAGCGGTGGTGGCAGAAGCCTTGGCGGCATGGGTAGCGAAGCTCGCTACTGCTTTGACATGTCGTTCACCCTCCGTTACATCGTTTGCCGCATCAAGGTGTACATCAAGCTGGGCGACTATTGCAACGCCTTCGCTTGGCTATCGTTGGCGCACGTGAAGAACGACCGCGACAATGTTCGTAAGCAGGCCCAGCTGTATGTTCTTGATGGCAAAGTATTCCGTGCCTTCTGTCGAGAGCAGCAGGAGCGTGAGTGGGAGCTCCGCCGCGATGGCGAAGAACCTACCCGAAGAGGACGTTCGATGGGCTCCACTTTTGTTGGAAGCGTTGTGTCGCCAGCGCAGGTTGAGGAAATGCTCAAACCTCTGGGTGTATCGGTTTATGGCTTGAACAAGGAAGAGAAGCAGCGCCTGCACGATCGGATGGTTCTGTTTGGCACGTGCGTTCGAGACGTTGACAAAGCCGAGGAACAAGCGCAAAATGCGTTTTGGACGGCATTCGACTTGTATCGCGTGCTGGACGACAGCATGTACCAGCTGAAGGTGCTACTGGAGGTCGTTTCGTTCATGCTTGCCCCCATCCAACGCTCATTCTTCGCGCTTGGTAGCAACATGGACGATGAGATGCTCAAGTCGCATTTGCACCGTCGAAGTTCCGGTAAGGGATTGTCGGCGATGGATTTAGAGGATCTTGGCGGCGATGATACGATCGAGAAGACTCGGAAGGTTCTGCTGGAAGCACAAAAACTGCTTCGTCCTGCGTTGAATCTGGCGGAGCAAGTGGCGAATCCCGCGTGCTTCCTGCGAACGTTGATTTTCTGCAGCGAAGTGTGGGTGTGGCTGGAGCGCATTGCATCGTACAAGAGCGAGAAACATCTGAAGGAAGCGACATCTTTCTGGGAGGAGGCCGTTCGCATCATGAAGGGTGTGTTCTTCCGGCGTGTTGCATTCCACGACGTGGCGAATGCAAACACGCTGCATTCGTCTGGCTTCAGCAACGACTTCACGATGCCGTATGCACGAGGACTCAACAAGGGGCGGTTTTGTGTGGTGCCGATCTTGAATTTCAGTGAGGGATTCATTGTCAAGCTGGAGGCTATGACCCTGCAGTTGATCCTAGCGGCTTGCCAGATCCAGCAGTTCGAGCGCGTGCCGGAATATGTGGAAGAAACGCTGCTCCTGCATCTCGACGAACTGTTGAGTGCGCGGATGTGCTTGAGCAGCATTGTCCACCAGCTGCAAACGTTCCGAGCGTTGCAGAGATCACACAAACGACTTCCTCCCAGTGGTTCCACGTCGAATCTGGCTGCCGCCGCTGCTGTGCCTTCGGGATCGAGCGTATCAGTCTCGAGTGTGGGTAGTAGCTCTAGATCGTCGTCATTCTCTGCCGTGATCCCCGTGCCGTCACCACAAATGAGCGGCAGTGGAAAGCCGGCGTCGACGCCGTCCCCAAGCGCTGGTGGCGTAGCGGGTGGAAAGCGAGCTGGTCACAAGAAGAACCAGTCGATGTCATCGATATCTGAGTTGCTGGCATCGAACACGCTATCGCCGTACCAAGAGGGTCCCGCTTCGTATGGTGCTCCTAGTGGCCTGAAAAGCTCAGCCACGCCTCGAACAGGCTTGGCCTCATTAAGCGAGCGACCAAATGTTCCGCCATCTTTGTCGACAGGAGCAGTGAAGCCTAGCAGTACCGTTCACAGCGGTCACGCTACCGCCGTGAAGAAGACGGGTGAACGGAAGCCACGACGGTATACTCGAGAGCGATCGCGGTCAGCCCCCCAGCCTGCTGTGCTGAACTATCCACCACCCAGTGCCGATGCGTCGTTTTCACGGACTGGGGAAGGACGTCCTCATGAGGGCGGAAGCATGCCGGTTCTCACAGAGTCGGGAGAGAGCAGTGACACCTCTATGAAGCGGACTTCATCCGTGAAGTTCGTTGATCTGGGAGATCTGCGCTCACTGCCGCCTGGAGAGGACTTTGTCTTGGGTCGAAGCGATGGATTTGCGCACGACGAAGGCAGCAGCTCGAACGGAGCCATTGGCTTGTGCGATTTCGATGAGGTGCAGTCCGAAAAGTTGTGGTGGATCTTCAATCTGTGGCATGACGCGAAATCCAAGTACGTTGAAGGCAAAATCGAGACATCGGAATTCAGGTCGCGCAACTTGCGGTACCTGAGGACGTTGCTGGATGCTTTTGACCCACAGCAGATTGCGGTGCTTTACTTCGGCGGCCTTGACAACGCGTCAACGGATTCAGTTGTGACGCCGGGGGGCACCCAAGTTCCAGCTGCTGTGAACACGGGCAACCCGAACGGAATGCTGGACTTCGACGTCTCGCGGATGAATTCCCATGCGCTGATTCAAGACCGTCAGCTGGTGCTTTCGATTGGATACGAGTACGCACCGGAAGTGCGAACGCCGTTTGGGACGCATCCTAAGCTTCAGTTCAAGGTGTTCGACGTGCGTGAGGGTGACACCCGTGCGTGGCGTCAAGAGATCCCGCGACCGGACTGGTATTTGTCTGAGTACGACATGATGGAAGCTGAGGAAGCGGCCGTAGGCGCCGGAGTATTGCGGACGATGCGACTGCTTGGTGCAAAGCTGTTGGTTAAGTTGTTGGGAGTGTTGCTGCTGGAGAATTCTCTTGTGGTGGTCGGCAACTCCTACCCGCAGATCCAAGAGGTGACCACGAGTCTACTGAAACTACTGGAGCCGTTCCGGTGGCAGCACACGTTCCTGCCTTTCGTGCCCGTGACGTCTTGGCGATTCCTCCACGACGCTGCGTTTCATCATGCGCAAGCGGAGTTGGCGGCTCGACCGAAGAGCCGTAGGTCGTTTTCGAGGCTGTCGCACGATTGGCGTGCATGGAGCAGTGGAGGGAGTGGCAGTGCTACTGGCTCGTACTCTTCATCGCGAGGCAGCACCGACAGTCTCAACAGTGGTGGGAACGGTTCGTCAGCCGCAGTTACTTCGGACCCGATGGAGGAAGAACCCCCGTTCCTCATGGGTGCTACGGCGGACACATGGCAGAGCTGCTTGACCTTCTCGAAGAAATGTGGCAACGATCCTCGCTTTCTTGGGTCCTGTGTTGTGGTGGTTGACCTGGAGGATGTGGACTCGCTTGTCACGGACAAGACGTTCCGAAATGCAGTGCCTTTGCCCAAGAAGTGGCGCAGGCAGTTCTTGGAGCGAGTTGACAAGATCACCAAGCAACGTCACAAGATGCGCTTGAAAATGAGCCGCAGGCATTCATCGCAGCAGCTCGTGTCCAGTCGAGGGCCAACGACTCCGGCTTCAGCGTCCGCTGTTACGTCGCAGTCGATGCGGTCGCCTGCGGGGGCATATCCCCCCATGGACGCCACGTCACGCACCTTCGATGACGCGCTAAGTAGCAGCAGATCTGGATCGAGCTGGATGATGACCCCTGTCTCAACTAGCGGCGTGTCGGATTCGGACAGCAACTACCAAATGATGCAGTCGGGCGTTCAGCCGTCATCTTCGGACCCGAACGGCCTGGATGATCGACAGTATTACGACTCGGAGTGCGCTGCAGCGTTCGTCAGTGGCCTCCGTGAGTTCTATGACAAGTTGTTGGGGCTCTGCGCTGAGAAGGAACGCAAGGCCAAGGGCAACAAGAAGAAGAAGAGTCCGAGCAGCAGTGGCCACTCGAAGCGTCAGGAGATCAAGTCGTGGTTTTCCTCGTCGCACGACTTCGACGCGTTCGTGGACAACTTCCAGAATACGGATTTGCTGGAGGTCTTTGAGAAGGAGAAGGCGGCAGCGCAGGCGGAGGCCCAGGCCCAGGCGAGGGCCATGCATCAGCTGGAGCGTCAGTCCAGCGAGCACGAGGTCAGCTCCACCAGCAGCGGCCGCAGTGCCACGCGATTCGGCGCCACACCCAAGTCGATCGTGAATGCCTTTACGCCGCAGCAGCTCAAGAGTCTCGGCAGCTTCAGCAGCTTGACGGCCAGCAACCGCAGCTCAGGCGGCCAGGAGCGGAGACGGTGACGACTGACGAGACACGGGTATCTTGCGTCGCTGCCTCGTTTTGTTGTTGTAGGAGCAGGAATTGTAGGGAGCTAGCTAAAGTATTATTTATCCGCAGAGTTTTGCGAATGTTAATGACGAGTTGGTAGTGTTTTCTTGTTGCTCGCGTGCTTGTTGCAGAGCCAGCTTGGCCTTCGCGTGCAGTTGCTGGTCGATGCGATAGGCGATGGAGGCTTTGCCAGCTCGGACTGCCCACTGAAGTGGCGTCTTCTTGGCCTGTTGGGATGCAAATATTCCATGAGATTTGGTGGATACATGTACTACCGGAGTGGCTCTCCTCCTGCCCACCTTGTCAGGAAGGTTCCAGTTGGCTCCGTGGTTTAGTAGCAACCAGATCATCTCCTCTGAGCCAGCCTTGCACGCCAAGTGCAGCGGCGAGTACCATCCCTACAATTCTATGTCAATCTCGTATTTGTAGATAATGATTTGGTAGTTCTTACCCAGGTGCTTCGCTGGTTGACATCGGCCCCGTTAGCGAAAAGGAGCTGCACGATTTCCACGTCTCCCTCGGATACAGCTCGGTGCAGTCCAGTCACGCCGGACTAATGTAATGGAGACACGACAAGATGACCGTCAGCGGTGTACTTTGAATTGCAGGTACAGCAGCCATACCCATCGATGCTGTCGGATTAGTGTGGGGTGGGCTTCCAACGCTTGGCGGAGCCGAGCTACGTCGCGCTGCTTGATGAGCAGGCACAGATCTGGCACCGACGAACATTGCGACTCCATGGAGAGATCGACGCCGAATTAGCATTCGTGGAGTATTTTCAATCTACTACTTCGAAGTATCTTTCTTGTATGTGCAGTGTTTGTGGTAACTTCAAGAAATATGAAAGAAAAGCTTGGTTTGAATTGTTAGACTCTACAGGTTTCGTGGTGTTATACTGCAGACTCGTGATAAAGCGGCCCAACAAGCAGCTTTCCGTCAAGTTGCCTCCTGCATTAGTCTTGGATACTCGAAATGCCCAGGAGCCAAGCGACTTCTGATCCAGCTAGATGGCACGCCAATATCCGTCACGTATACGCCGCAGAGTACACCAGCAGAAGTAAAACCAGCAATCAGGTCCAGCAGCTCGTGTCCGCGATTGGGTTCGTAGTTCCACCCACGAGGAGGTCGAACGTAGCGAACATGCTTCAGATGCTGCAGCATGAACTTCTTCAACGGTTGGTAGACGGCTGAACAGTGCGTCCGGAGCTGCGCATCGTTGGTCTCCGTCGGTACACCCGGAACTCTGAAAAACAGAGAACTCTCCGTGTAGCGTTCGCAGAACTGGCAACTAGTCGTCCCAGTCTCCAGGTCGACTGTAATGCCTCTCCAGTGCGCCTCCAAGACATGTGCAGGACTGCGTCTTGCATTTCTGGAGCTGAAAAATTCCACACCGAAGCCGGGCTCCACGATATCAAGCAATCTTGATAGCTCCGCTGTGTTCTCAACGTCAATTGGTACAACTGCTTTGCTCGTGCCGACACGACGCTCCTTCTCCAGGCCTTCAACCAGCGAAAAGACGATCGGCTGCATCGTGGCAGCTTCAAAATATCCGCCTGCGCGAAACATTTGAAGTATCTTGGAGCAGTGAGGCTTGTCCCGTACCCGGGAATCTGGGTGACATTCCAGGCGGGTCTTCGCTGGGCCCGACCTGTGAACCGTCGCCACCCAGACCACCCGGGGTGAACCACTAAGGGCGAATGGCTACATCTTCGTGCAGACCCTCTCCTGATACCAGTTGCATGGTACCAGGTTCCTACTAGCGTGGGACCACTCTAAAAGATGGCGCGAGTCGCCGATCTCAGCTGACTACCACGACTGCGGGAAGCGTTCCCGTCCTACGTGGGGTTGCCGAGGACAGGTGTCGGCGCATCGAGGCGAGTGTGAACGAGGATCAAGCGGAGGTGGTGTCATGCTCAAGGACGGAGGTCACGCCAGGAGGTCCAGGTGAGTGAAGAAGAAGTGGTGTCATGCTTAGGAGCGCGTCGGCAGCGGCCGACGCGCAATCTTACCTTTCAGTCGTACATTTTCCTGCTAAGAGACAACTAAACGAAGAAACAAAGCTTTTATTGAATACTTTAGAGCGGCTACTACTTGAAGAACCCAACGCGCCTCCGAACTCCATACCCACCCATCGACTGTACTCCCTGAACAGCCCGCGCGTGCCCGACCCTTGGCAGGAGGGTGCGCGACATTTGGTGGAGAAGCAGGGTACGCGTGTGCTGGAGAAAGCCGTGTGTGGAGTGAGTTCAAGAGGCTCAAGGACTGCCGTGGAAGGAGTCCGCGCGAAGTGGTGACTTCGGGGTGTCAAGCAAGGCCCGTATCGCTCCTCAAGACAACGCCGGCCGACGCTCTAAGGCTCGGAGGATTGTTTCGTGGAGGCTGCGTTGACGGCTACCCTTACACTCAAAGAAACTGTTCTGCTCGGAAGCGTTCTTCGCTGTGCTCAAGCGTTCGTAAATAAACCCCTCCGTGACCGACTCAAGCCAGCGGTGGACGCTGCGCCTTCGAACCAAGTGCCGTGCATTGGACTCTGGAGTGGATTCCCTGGGTGGGCCCCGTCCAGTACCACGAGACTGACGAAGAGGAAGAAGAACTAGAAGAAGATCAAGTAAGTGAAGTGACGATGGAATCAATTGAAGAAAACGCTGAGAACCTGAGTGGCGCTCCCGCTGCGATCGGAGTGTCCCCTCCTGATGGAAGTGGGGGTGGTGGCCAACCTACGATAGCGGCGGCCTACCCTCCTCAAACTATGAATAAGATGCGGGCGACCAGACCGGTCCCCGCCCGATGCTCACCGACCCGAACCGGCCCGATTTGTCTACGCCGGCCGGACTCGGCGCCGTGAGGAGCCAAGTACAACGATGGGCGGCGCGAGCCTCGACGACTCCAGCCACTGGGGCCGACCTGGCCTCGAGCCCTCCACTTGCTCCTATGATGACTACTACTACTACGACTGGAGTCCCCGTGACGAGTGCCCCGACCCTGATCAACCAGCCGGACCCGTCGACCTTTGCGAACGCTCCAAGCGTCCAGCCCGTGCCGATCACGCTTCCGTCGTCTCCTGGTAACGGAGGCGGTGCCGCGTCGAATGGCCAACCAGGCCAAGTGCAATACTGTAACCAGACTGGTGGTGGGTACGTCGCTCAGGTGTTGCCTAATCCCAACGGCGGCTGGCCGCAAGTGACTCAAACTCCGGTCCAGAG
The DNA here is from genome assembly GCA_009729435.1 of Phytophthora fragariae. Lineage (NCBI taxonomy): Eukaryota > Oomycota > Peronosporomycetes > Peronosporales > Peronosporaceae > Phytophthora > Phytophthora fragariae. Next base: position 769,635 of record QQOI01000038.1, on the reverse strand, counting down.
CCAAGTGATGGGGCCGGCGGGACTGTTGTTTGGCTATAACAATGGAGTCCCCGTGCCGACCCCGGCACACTCCCAGTATGGTGCAGTGGTTCCGCCTACTCCGACCACCCTGATGACTACAATGACCCCGCCGACGACCCGAATCCGGACGGCTATCCCGTCGTATCAGAACTACACTATTGGTACCCCGGCAGTGGCGGCGGGGGTGGGTGGAGGCTACCCCGTCTTCCAACCCGCCGGGTGGGCTCAAACGCTCGACCCGAACCGTCCGAGGTCAGCTCCTGACGCCAGGACGACTCAACATGTGGCGTGGACCCCCGCCGTGAGTACGACGTCGCTAGCATACCCGAACCAGTACGCCTACCCGAGCCAGACGACTGTGCAAATGCCGCCCGCTCAGTATGTAGTGCCGACTCCGTCTGTGCAGTACGCCCAGGCTCCGCCGGCGACTACGACACCGGCGCAGACGCAGAGTGCGCCGACACCGACCGGAAGTCAGCCGATGATGGCTTGAGCGCCTCCTCCTCCTGGGGGAACGCCTCCGTCTGGGGGTCCTACTCCGACTCAAGGTCAGACTCCTGCTCAAGGAGTGCCGCCTCCGAGTGGACCACCCCCTCCGAACCCGGCAAACTACGGACCTCCTCAGGCCCCTCCCCAGTACAGCTATGGGAATGCTTACGGGCAGGCACCTGACCCACGTCGCTATGGCATGCCATCGAATATTCGGAAAGCTATAAAGATGATACAACCGTTCTACTCCGACTCGACTACGGTGGAAAAGGCTCGTACGTTCTGGAACGCTTCTGAACGGGCTACTGAAGGCCTTGAAGCCGCCCTCCGCCTGAGTGCCTCAAGGGCAAAGCCGGAGAACAGTGGTGGACGTATTCTCGGATCGACTCTTTCGAGACACTGAGGACGAGGTTCCATAACCAATTCATCTGCCAAACCCCACTTCAAATGATTGAACGCTTAAAGACTACGAAGCGTACTAAAGGTATGTCGGCCGAGGTCAGGGGCGATCTCATTTCGGGCTTGTGCGACGAAGCACTGTGTTACGACGCGGAGATGCGCTATCAGTACTTCTTATCGGGGCTACGCAACAAAGAGTGGAAAGCGGTTCTGGCGACCACCATGGTCAACTCAATCCCGCACGCGGTGGCCGTGCTGTTGTTTAAGAACATGCACCTCCCTATTGAAGACGACGACGAGTTCGCCGAGAACGCGACGTCGAAGCCTAACTCCGAGAACGCTATGATGCAGCAGATGCTTACGATGATGCAGCAGACCCAGAACTTGTTGGTGCAACAACAACAGCAGCAGATGGCTAGACCGCCGCGATCACCCCGTCAACAGGTGGCCGTGGCCGCTGCGTATGATCAGCCTGAGCAGCCAGGACCGCAGAACGCTTCGCCGCTCGCGGCGCCCAGGAGTTCGATGCCCGAGACACCCTTCAGAGGAATCCGACAAGGGCCGGACATGTATACTCAGGAAGGACGAGTAGTGTGCGGTCGGTGCCACAACTTGGGGTGCAGCCGCATCAATTGTAGGCGCTCTCTCGCTACGTGCCCCAATTGCAACCAGAAGGGCCACATCAACGTCGAGTGTGAACTACCCCGACAGGGGCAGATGCAATCCGGAGGTGGGCAAGGAGGACCGCCCCGCGGTGTCCACCGGTGCTTCATGTGCCAGAGTCCCGACCATATTGTGATGAACTGCCCGACGCGGGCCGCTATCTTGCCGATGACCCCTCAAGGTGCGGCGAACAACTCGGCCCAAGTGTCCGTTCCTAGTCAGCAATGACGGGGGCGAGAGGAAGGAGGAGGAGGTGTCGCCTCTTCCTCTTGTCTATGGGACGACACCTACGGGTATACTTCGAACGGATTTGGAGGACTACCTGAGTGGAGGGGAACGGTTAACGCCGTTCCTGGTGAGTGTGAATTTGATGACTATGACGTGAACCTGAACGAAAACTACTACTATGATGATGAAGCGGAAGACTATGACTATGGAGGTCGTGAGGAGGAAGCCTTGCCCAACGAGATGGCTACCTACGACCCCACCGAGCACGACTACTGGAATGAGAACCAGGAGGCGGAAGCGTGCGCTCAGCAGGCCGCCCCCGTGACTACTGCGCGCGACGAGGAGTCCGCGCCCGAACGCGACTACGACTACAACGACTACAACTATGAGAACCCAGAGGTGGAAGCGTGCGCTCAGCAGGCCACCTCGACAATGACCGCACGCGACGAGGAGTCCGCGTTGGTCCCCGAACACGACCACAATGAAGGAGAACCGGAGGCGGAGGTGTGCGCTCAGCAGGCCGCCTCCGTGAATGAAGCGCGCGACACGAAGTCCGTGCTAGAACCCGACGAGGAAGATGAGACGGAGACGGAGGCAGTGGCCGGGGTATGCCCTCCGCTTGGGGCCGCCGTGACCACTAACCCCGACGAGAACCCCGCTACGAGGGCCGAGTCAGACGGCTCCGTGAGCGCTGTGCGAGTACTATTTAAGAGGCCCGTATGCGAACCCGACCCTGACCGAACAGTAGTCTACGAGAGCTTCGGGTGTAATACCGGCTGGGGCCCAGCTCGTGCTGCTTTAGCTGCTCAAGAGCGCGCCGCGCTGGCCGAGGCATGTGAAGTGTCGCTGTGTGAGGTGACTCCCTCTTCGAACTCGTGCCGGACGGACGAGCAGAAAGAAGAGACTACAGCCGTCAATAATGCGCCTACAACACCCGACCCGCTCGTGCCAAAGCGTCCGCCGACTAAAAGCATCCTTAGCAAAGAAGATGGCAGTAACATTGGTCTCGAGCCGGAGCGTCCGCCGACTGAAAGCATCCTTAACGGAAAAGATAGCAGTAATCCTGATCCCGCGCCGGAGCGTTCGCCTACGGAAAGCATGCTCAGCGAAGAAGAGGGCGGTGAACCTAGTCCCTCACCGGAGCGTGATAAACCCGACGAAAATCGGGCAGAACCCTCCCCTCACGCTCGAGTGTTTATTGATGATGAATCGGATGCACTGGAGAAGGGAGAACCATCCTCGACGACCGATGAGAAGGAGGAATATGAGAAGGAACTCGAGGAGCGTCTCTTTCCTTTAGACGAAGTCGAACTGGCCAAACGCATAACGCAGAACGCCGAACAACAACGGGAACTGTCATTACCAGAACTGAGTATCCAGCTGGGCATTCCTGAAGAGAGGCTTGCTCGAACTCGCGATTCTTCCCCAGGCGTATTATCCTCGCCTGAGTATTGGCTCGACTGGTACAAGGAGACTCTTGCTGCATCGGAAGAGGCCAAACGAGCTAACCGGGACTTCCGCTCGACTGAAGCGAGCTCGAACGACTCGCCCGGAGTTACAGCAGTACTGGGGCGTGAGAGCCGAGAACGCTTTTCGCATGAAGACGGTTCGACTCCTCCCCTCAGGAGCGTTCAACCCGAACGGCTTATGGCTATGAAGGAAACTATGGTGAAGGAGAATATCGTGATAGCGCTATGCTCGGAGAGACCTGCGGCGATCGCCCCGATCAACAGTCTGACCCCGACCGAAACCGGACGCTTACTACCGTCTCGATGGCGAGCCCTGGTGAGGCGAGCCGTCTATCGGCTCGTGAAGGCGGAGGGTCGACTTGGCGTCGATTCGTGCCCCTCGTGCTCGTCACCCTTGTCCCCTCGACGTAATGCGTACGAAGAGTTGGTGACGAATGACTCTCCCAATGACGGTGACCTGGCCGTACGAGCGCGCTCCGTGATAAAGCACTCCGTGGCTACCCAGGATGAGCAGTTGATCGAGGAGCTTGTGAGAGAGGTGGTCGACGCCTACACTACGAATGCGACTCTGATACGGTCCAAGGTCGTAGAACGAGGGTCGAGGTGCCCCCAATGTAGTTCGCTGCCTGAACTACCTACGCGAGGTGCTGCTGTCAAACGCGTGAGCTTTGACTGTTCCTCACTGTTCTCGACACGGTCGGAAGCGTTCGGCTCTCATGGGAGTCGACACGACCGTGAGGATGGCGTGTTCGAATACGTCTACGTGGTTACTGAGACCGGACAACCTGGTGGGCGGCGACCCGGACTACGAGAAGTCCCCGAACAGCCTGAGCCCGACGATATCGCCGCTGCCCCCTTCCCTGACGGGAAACGAGTAATTGGGTCCGTTGGTGGAGTGGAAGCCGTATCCGTCGGATTCATCGACTGCGTGCCAGCGGACATGCTTATCGACACCGGCGCCGTGGCCAGTCTTATCGACGCTCGCATGCTCAAATTGGTTGGACGGGGAGATGCCCCGTTACGTCCGTGTCGTCGAGACCTGAACAGTGCGTCGGGCCATCCACTACGAATCCGGGGAGCTATCGATCTACCTCTACAACTTGGCTCTCGTGAAATGATGCGGCCCTTCATCGTCGTGGACAAGCTACATATTGATGTGATGCTCGGTACCGACGCGCTCAAGGCGTTCCGTGCCGTGGTGGACCTCGATGAGAACCTGGTGACTCTCAAGGACACGGGCGAGAAATTCTCGATCGGCTCTCCCCGCGTGGGGGAGACATACTCTACGAAAATTAGTTCTACCGTGCGAATCTGCCCTGGGGGCCAGGCTCTGGTCGTGACCGACGTCCTAGGCGACGTGGCCGAGGAGACCACGGTACTGGTAGAGGGGCTAGTTGACCTGGATGCGTCTGTGAGAGTGGATCGCTCTCTGTGTACCGTGCATGACAAGAAAGTGGTGGTGGAAGTATGTAACCCGTCGACGGAAGAGATGATAATCAAGAAGGGCACGCTCCTAGCTGCCGTCTCCGTCGTGCCTGAGTCCGCTTTTGGAACTATTACAGTGCCTTCACCCGCTGACGAGTCGGGACCGTTCTCGCCAGAAAAGTATGTCGCCCAGCGCGAGAGTGACTGGATTCACGCCACGATTGCCGCTTCTTCGCGAACTACGGACGCTTCTCCCGAGGCGATACCGGAATTGGACAAGGTGCTGCAGACTGAGCTCAATATCGACTTTTCGGACTCTAAACTGGGGAGCGAGCAGAGGGAGCTGTTCTCAGACCTACTGGGCTCTTTCAAGGACATGTTCGTGGAGACGTCTATGAAACCCGGTAGGACCGACCTGCTTGAGTTCTCAATCGACACGGGGGACAGTACCCCGATCAAGCAGCGGCCCTACCGCGTCTCTAAAGCCGAAGGTGATGTTATGGAATCTGGAATCCAGCAATATCAGGAATTGAACCTGATCCGACCATCTTCCAGCCCGTGGGCCAGCCCCGTATTAATGATCAGGAAGCCGGATGGCGGGATCCGCTTCTGCATTGACTACCGACGCCTCAACGCCTTGACTATTAAAGACTGTTACCCTATGCCGCTCATAGACGACATTCTAGACGTACTCGACAAGGCCAAGCTCTTTTCGACAATGGATATTGCGTCAGGGTACTGGAATGTGCCCATGGCGGCGGACAGCATCGAGAAAACAGCGTTTACGTGCAAATATGGTCTCTTCGAATGGCTAGTTATGCCGTTCGGGCTGTGCAATGCTGTCCCTGCCTTCGAGAGGCTGATGGAGAACGTTCTCGTCGACTTAAAATGGCGCACTTGCTTGGTGTATCTCGACGACTGTGTAGTGTTCAGCGAGGATTTCCCACCCATCTGATACGGTTGAAGCAGGTGCTGGAACGCTTCCGCGCCGCCGGCTTTAAGTTGAAGATGAAGAAGTGTAAATGGGGACGTGATCAAGTCGCATTCTTAGGGCATATCGTCACCCCGTCGGGGATCTTACCCAACCCGGAGAAGGTCAAGGCCGTGATGAATGTCAAGAGACCGCATGACTTGCACACTGTCCGTGCTTTCCTAGGCTTACCAGCTATTTCAGACGCTATATTCCTGGGTATGCTGCGATCTCAGCCCCCATCGAACGCTTGAAGGCCAAAGGCGTTCTTTTCAACTGGGATGATGACTGTGAGGCCGCCTTCGTGCAGCTCAAGCGGAAGCTGGTCGAGCCTCCCATTCTTGTATACCCCGACTTTTCGAAGCGTTTCAAACTCTATGTGGACTCGTCGAAGCTCGCAGTAGGAGCATGCTTGATGCAAACTGTGGATGGTCGTGAGCGTGTAGTGGCGTATGCAAGCAAGCTGCTGGTAGGTTCTGAGAAGAATTGGATCAACAAGCAGGATGGGACCTCCGAGATCGAGTGCTGGGGCATCGTGTGGGCTACCCGGAAATTTCGATGCTACTTAGATCGTCGCGAGTTTGATTTGTATACCGACCACAAGGCCCTGACCTGGGTGTTTAGCGAGACCAACCGCACGAGTAACGCCAAACTGGCTCGGTGGACCATGGAACTATCTCAATTACGATTTAAAGTCTACCACAAAGCGGGCACTTCAATGGGCCACGTGGACGGTCTCTCTCGGCTTTATTCGGACACAGTTTGTGCCCTCTCAATGTCGGACCTACTCAACGACGCTGACGCGGACGGACGGCGTTCACCCCTGGTCGGGGAGGAAGGTGGGAGTCACTCCGGTGATCTTCATGGCTCTGGGCCATCCCCGCCACCTTCGGACGAACACGGTTCTGGCGAGGTCGGGGAGCGCGTCAACCCCGACGGCATTGAAGTAGGACCGCCCCCGAACCATGTCAGGAGTCAGCCGACTGGGTCCGCGGGGCCCGACGCTGTTCTTACGGAACAGTTATTAGTGTCTCCCGTGGACGTCTTCGGATTGCAACAGGACCGGTTCGTCGAAGAACAACGTCGGACCCCTTGGATCCTGGCGATGCTCGCCTACTTGGAAAGCGGAGCCCTGGCTTTGGACCCCCAGCTGAGGACCCGGACGTTACTCATGGCTCCTAACTACATCGTGCGAAACGGAGTTCTGATGCGTCGTGTGCACCTGAAGGCGCGGGCGGGGCCCGCCAGCTCTCTTGAAGTGCCCGTGATCCCCTTGCAGTTCATATCGACAGTGCTTCACCACTGCCACACTGATGTACTGGCCGCTCACGTCGGAGTGACTAAAACCATGGACAAAGTCCGGAAACACGCCTTTTGGCACGGTTGGAAGCGTGATGTGACTGAGTATGTCCGAGAGTGTGCTACCTGCGGAAGTGGTAAAGGCCACCGCCCTTGGCGGAACGGTCTTATGCAACGTATGCCCATCCATGAGCTGTCTGGACCTTTCTCGCTGCTCGTCGTGGACGCTGTCGGCCCGATGGTGGCCACGCCTCGCGGCAAAAAGTTCATACTGGTATTTGCTGACTACTTCACTCGGTGGGTTGAAGCTTTTGCTATCCCTCGTCTTGATACTACTACTTTTGTCGAAACTATGGTGAGCGAGGTGATCTCTCGCCACGGAATCCCCGAGCGCCTACTCAGTGAACAGGGTTCTAACTTCATCTCCGAGTTAGCCCGATCTTTCTATGAGACTCTTGGAATCAAAAAGCTTTTCGGTGCTGCGTACCACCCCCAAACCCAGGGGCTGGTAGAACGCTTCAATGGAACGCTTCTGGGGATGCTCCGACTATTTGTGAACGAGACACAGACAGACTGGGTTTTGTATCTACCCCGAGTGCTATTTGCCTACCGAACGTCTTACCATGAAGCCCTCCGAGACTCGCCGTTCTTTAGCCTATACGGTCGCGACCCTGTGCTGCCGCTAGATTTAGCCTTCCTGAACACAAGCAACGAGTGGAAAAGTAACGAGGTCGCCTCGTACCGGCGCCGCCTCTTCCTGTCATTGAGGGACACTCGGCGGATGGTCGAGCGCCAGCTTATCAAAGCTCAGGATCGACACGCGCGCCGCCTGGAGGGACAAGCAGAGGTCAAGCTCGAAGAAGGCGACCCGGTATGGGTCTACCAGTACTTCCGGGCCCGGCGGGGCGAGAAGAAGACCAAGAAGCTGGCCTTCTCGTGGCACGGCCCATACCGAGTCGTCGGGACCGTGGGCGAGAACGCTTACCGGATTGCCATTCCTACCCACCCGAACCGTGTAGTGACTATTAATGTGAACCGCCTCAAACGGTTCAAGGGAAGGTGGAGCCGGCCGTACCCCTCCGAGATACCTGCGGGAGTGGAAACCGAACCCGGTACTGATGACAACGGCCCTCTTACCGAAGATGACCTCCCCTCGACCAGCTTTGTGGAACGCCTCGTCATTGGGGGCGAGGAGACTGCATTCTCAGGCACTAACTGCCCGGTGATCGACATTATCGCTAAACGCAAGAAGAATGGTGTTGAACAGTACTTGGTACTCATGGCTACTTACGAGGTTAGTTGGCGAGCGACTGCCACCCTGCTACCGAACTACCGAGCACTGATACGAGAATTCGAGGACACTCGCCGACAAGAACTGGGTCTGCCGGAACTTCGTCGGAGCGCGCGTTTGGCCGAAGCCAACGCCGCTGTCGACGAGGACGAACTCCTCTTTTAAGTTGGAACGAGGGGATGGTTGGTCGTGGCGGCACGCTTCGCCGGCCCCGACAACACTCCCGAGGTCCGACTTGGGGAAGCTGCTGTACTTCCCCCTCTTCTGGTATTTGCATTTTTTTATTTTTCGAAGCCCGATCCAGACTACGCATGGAGAACTACTACTTTTGGAGATCGCTGAACAACTACATATCATGGAAATTACGAAAACAATTATGGCTGAAACCTCTCTTCAACGACACAAACCCGAGTTTATTAATTTCGACACCTACAACGTCGCCGTGTTCCCATCCCCGGACGAGTCCGAGCTGGACCGAGACGGCTTGGCTTTCTTCGGCGGAGGCGGCTTCTCCTCCTCGCTGTCATCTTCCTCGGAGCCACTGCCGTCGTCTTCCTCATCATCCTCCTCGTCGTCGTCGTCGTTGCCAGAGTTGCTCTTCCAGATCGCTGTGTACGACCCCTGCGAAGTCAGGATCGGAGTGTAACCGGGGGCCTTGGCTTCCTTCGGGTCGAACGGCGGAACCTCGGGGAACTTGTACTTGTCGTCGCGCAGCTCCTTGCTGATCTTCGCCTCCTCTTTCTGAATGCGGTCACAGTTCCGTAGTGCCAACCACGTCCCCTTGGTGAGGTCTCCCACCCAGTGAGCGCGCGCGTCGCGCTTGGAGTTGATGTCGTGAAGGATGCGGGCTAGTGCCCGGTCGCTGAGGCGCTTTTCAGGTCGAGCGTCCACGTCCAACGCTCCCGTCCAGAGAAGCATGTCGGTCATTCGAGTGAATCCTCCCCTGTCCAGTCGGAACGGTTCCAGAGCATGCTTCATCTTGGCCGAGTACGCTGCCGGATCGCGCCGACGCAGAACGGCGAGGCTCTCGATGACGGGACCAATGTAGTAGGTCCCCTGAGGCTGATTCTTACCCGGCTGGCCGCCCCACCACATCAAGAGAAGGTCGTCCACGGCGTCCTCGGGCCGCTGCAGGAAGTTGTAGTATCCCCAGGTTTCGATACACAAACTGATGAACACCAGGCGGGCGTCAACAGCATCCATCTTCCTCTTCCGACGACGGTCCAACGCTTTTCGGCCGGCCAGCGGAGCGTGTAGCTGCCAGTCCCAAAAGTTGGGCCGATGCTGGTGCCACCATCGCCAGTGACCAACGTGGACGTGTGGATACAATGCAGGGTCGTAGAACAAGCGCGAGCCCTTCCACGGGTATGCCAGTTCGTAGGGCGACATACTGAGCTTGGACGCGCGCTCGTACAGCTTGTCGAGGTCAATACGGATCTGCTGCTGGACCTTCTCCGCCAGAGCGTCCATGAAGAAGCTCACCGCCTTCGCGGCCAAGGATGCTTTGCGTTTCTTGCCTGGAGACGGGGGGTTCTTCGCCGACGAAGACTGAGATTTCGGGCTCTCCGGCATGTAGCTGGTGAAGCGTTGATGGTCCGGAGCCCCCTGACTCTTGCACATCCGTGAAGGCTCTGGCAGGATCAGAACGGGTCCGGTCAACGCTTCCTTCACCTTCCCCGACCCGTCCAGGATGGCCTCGGCCATGTCGTCCAAGATTTCGAGACCCATGGTGGCCCCGTTGGCAGCTAGCGCCTCGCGCATATCGCACCAGAACGCTAGCTGCGCGAGCATCCGGCCCGTGTCGTGCACCTTCGAGCCCTTCGGGTTGCCCTTCTTGATGTACTTGCCGACCAGTAAACGCAGCAACTTGTCTTCGTCGTCCGACATGGTTCTCTGCGGCGGACCGGAGGTGTGGAGCGGAATTCGAAGTGGCAGTCCTCTTCTGGAAGCGGAGCCACCGGGATTGAAAGACAACGACGTGACAGTTGGAGACTTACTAGCCGCAGCTGAGAAAGAATGATCCGAGAAAGCTTCAAAAGGAGAGCTGCGGGCCCCCCTGTCGCAAACCCCGTTGAACGTTCCCTACTCGAAACTCTAATTGGCCGCTACGCGAGCGACGAATATGGTGTTTATGGAGAGATGGTTCCTCCTGAGGGTTGACCAGAGCGAGGATGGTATTTTGCTGAGCACGCTTACCTTCGCCTACCGATCGGGCTGGCTGCCGCCGATCATTCTCCATTGTGACTGCTACCCCGCGTTCTCGTGCACGTCATGGACGACGTACTCGACCTGGTCGTCCGCGAGTACGCCCGAGTCGAGCTCCTGCCGGCGTACGTCGGTGCAGTCGGCGCCTGGGTCATTATGACCCCCGTCCGTCGTGTGGTGTGGGCGTTTTTGTGGCAAGTTTGGCGCGTGATGGGCCTGAACGGCGGAATGTTGGTCGAGATCGTGGCCCGCTACCAAGACGTACTTCAAAACAGAGAACTACGACAACTAAGGGGCCATGCCTACGCCTACGCGTTGTGGAGTGCCGTTTTCGCGGTACCTGTGCAGGTGCTTCGGGACGGCGAAGTGGAGTACGGGCGCTACGGTCGGATGCATCGGAGTTGGTGGGTGGCCGGGCAGGTCACGTTCGGTGAGTACGGGCCTGAACTACTCGTGCGCTCAGCACGCTCTATTGGCCGGTATGGTCGCGCCGCCGGCGAAGCATGCCTTCTGACCGGGCGACGCGTCTTCGCAATACTTCATGGAGTCGGGTGGCTCCTGCTACTACTACTATCACTGACGATCCACACCCCCATGACCCTGTACGACCTGTTGGAGTTCTCTTTATGCGATACAGTCGGCGTGGTTGCCGTCGTGGTGGCGCTAAACGCGCTCAACTACCTACTGAAGTGGACCTCGCTGGGGCTCGAAGCGACGGTGAGCATCGGGTGCCTCGGACTTCTGACGCATGGTTGGCGTCTGGGTGATGGCGATGGCAGACTACAGATAATGGCACCACACCACCTCCACGGGAACGCTTGGGAAAGCGTCCTGCGGAATTCGGATGACCGAGATCGATCCGAGGAGGCTAGCCTGCTGAAACTACAAGAACCGGACGTGGAAGACTTGGACGACTTCCAGCCGGCTGAAGACGAACTACTTTACGAGGAGCAGGCCGCTCCTACGAGCGTCGCGTGCAGCGAGTCGGGCGTGCCGCCCCATTTCTCCGAAGCTGACGTGGAGCTGGCTAACACGCTCTCGCATCTCGCGGCGCAAGCGTCGGCGTTGACGGAGATGGCGTCGCGGGCCCAGCTTCGAGTTCGCCGAGGACGGCAAACGCTTGATCGGGGAGAATGTCCCGTACCCGGGAATCTGGGTGACATTCCAGGCGGGCCTTCGCTGGGCCCGACCTGTGAACCGTCGCCACCCAGACCACCCGGGGTGAACCACTAAGGGCGAATGGCTACATCTTCGTGCAGACCCTCTCCTGATACCAGTTGCATGGTACCAGGTTCCTACTAGCGTGGGACCACTCTAAAAGATGGCGCGAGTCGCCGATCTCAGCTGACTACCACGACTGCGGGAAGCGTTCCCGTCCTACGTGGGGTTGCCGAGGACAGGTGTCGGCGCATCGAGGCGAGTGTGAACGAGGATCAAGCGGAGGTGGTGTCATGCTCAAGGACGGAGGTCACGCCAGGAGGTCCAGGTGAGTGAAGAAGAAGTGGTGTCATGCTTAGGAGCGCGTCGGCAGCGGCCGACGCGCAATCTTACCTTTCAGTCGTACATTTTCCTGCTAAGAGACACAACTAAACGAAGAAACAAAGCTTTTATTGAATACTTTAGAGCGGCTACTACTTGAAGAACCCAACGCGCCTCCGAACTCCATACCCACCCATTGACTGTACTCCCTGAACAGCCCGCGCGTGCCCGACCCTTGGCAGGAGGGTGCGCGACAGGCTGAATACCTTCGTAAAGCAAACACATGGCCTCCAACAAGTGAGCACGAGCGTCAAGCATCTTTGGGAGTGGCAATTCGCTTGGCACAACCTCAACCGCACGGATCATATCCCAGTTGCAGGCGCAGCGGCCACGAGCTCCCTGCACCCATTGAGGCAGTGGTCGGAAAAAATCTATTGCTCTATCCGCCGTACAAAATTTTGTCTTGCAATGCACTACTGCGGTCGGTGCCGCAATACAAATTCTCAATTGCAGAGACGCAAAGAATTGCAATCTAAACTGCGACCACTACAACTACTGCAGTCTCCTATTGCTGGGTAGACGCATGTTCTTGGTTTTTTTTATGCCGACGAAAATGTGAAGCCTCTGTCGGGCAAAAGGCAACCTCGCCCACGACAATCTCTCCATTGGTCTCTCCCGAATTAGCTATACCAAAGTGACCTCATCCCAGGCCCTTCGCCTCAGAGGCTCTCTTCGAGGTCGCAAACTTTATTGCAATAGTCAGATAGCACAAGAAATGTAGTATTGCGGCGGAGGTGTGTACATGTATTGCAATTCACGACGAGAGCACGACTGATATTGCAGTAGCAAACTGCAGCATGTGCAACGACGGCAGTTAGAACTGCAGTGTAGATTGCGGCTGCCAATCGCCGCCAATTCATTTTTTCCGAACACTGCATTGAGGTATCAATTGATGCAAATCTCCAAAACATTTAAGCCCAAAGTGAGCGCTGTCCTTTTCGTAGTAGACAAGCAGGGCTTTCGTGGCAATTGAATCGCCAACGTCTTGCTTCAGTGATCGTGGGCAGCTTAGCAGTAAGCTGTTGGCGTCGTGCGGGGTCAGCAACGGCGCGAGGTGCGAGTGGAAAAGCGTGACCAAGTCCGGAAAATCTAGCAGGGCTCCACGACCTGTCTTCTTCACCTTGGCACCAGCTCGCGCGGTCCTTCCCCCTCGGCGTTGACCAGTCGTTTTCTCGGCTGGTCTTGCTTGGCGCTTTCGTCCACGAGGCATAATTCTCAATGGAAGCAAGAATAGTTTTCTTGGTGACAACACATTTGCCAAGTGAAACCACAAGCAGGAATTAGAAAGATGGCTTGCGACTCGCAGGAAAATCCGGGAATGAGTATGCCGATCTTGAAGGCAGTTCCTTTGCCAGTGACACATCCGACGGGCAGCACTCAGACCGTCCAACCCCACAGGTGAAGCGTGCTATCTTACCCGGCGAATGACAGCATCTCATGGGCCATAAAGACACTTCAGTGCACATGAATAGCAAGCAACGTCAGTGTGAGCATACATGGTATTGAAATCAAAGAAAGCAGTAGAAGTAGTAAAAGAAAAGGCCGGACTCCGCGGCCTCAAGTCCGGTCGCTGATCTGGATCCGCCAGGTCGACGTATTCAGCAGGAACATGTGCGTTCGCCACCCGCTGTTCTGCAGCACTTGATGGAAGAGCGGGAAGTCGGCCGTCATCTTGCGAAGTGTCGACTCGAGCAGTGGCTGGTGCGTGATGGTGCCACCGTTCGATGACGGAGGCGGCGACGCAGTAGTGGGGACCGCGGCCAAAGCCTGCAGCACCAGCACAGCTTGGAAGAACGCACGCAGCTCGTCTTTGGGTTTTGCCTCCGCCTCGAACATGACGCGCACGCGGTCTCCCACCACAGTCAGCAAATAAGCTTCGTCGCTGCACAACCACAGCAATCACAAAGTGTTAGAACAGAACGGATCAACCTATCGGGGAGCACAACCTACCCGTAAATCTGCAGCAGTCGGTCGAGGTCCTGCGACGACGGAACAGCCTGGTGCAGCTCCGCCCCCATGACCAAGTGGCTCGTCACCGGTAGCACAGGGTCTCTGAAGATCGGCTCCTCCTGGTTCACACTGCGAATGGCGTACTGAAACACCACCAAAATCATGATTAGTACAAAAAAAATCGCGTAATCACGTCAGCTTCAAGATGACTCCCCCTCCTCAACTCACCCGTCCACTATGGTCGGCCACGTTCTCCTTGCTCGATTTATCACCGGACGCCAGGAACCTCTGCACGAGGACCAGCCCCCGCGAGCAGTTGACCGTGGGGATGCAGAGGCACGAGACGGCGTTGTAGTTGGCGTACACGTGCACGACCGTAAGCAGCAGGAAGGCCACCCACACGGCGCGCGGCGACGAGTTGACGGCGTTGGCGAAGTACATGCCGAAGACGAGTCCGAAGAGCTTGACAGCCGTCTCCTGCGAGCCCTCCTTGGCGGCGCAGTCGGCCATGTTGTCTCGCTTGGCGAAGTGCGTCATGAGCGAGGACCTCGTGGCGCCCGCGGCCACGCCGCACATGGTCTTGCACACGCTCGAGACGCACAGTACCTCGGTCACGAGCGTGGGGAAGTAGGGCGCCACCATGTCCAGCGTGAGCCCCACGTCGTTCACCACGTCGGCGAACAGCCGCCAGCGCTTGACGTTCACGTCGAACTTGGGCCCCACCAGGTACGCGAACGTCAGGCCGCCGATCATGCCCGAGCCGTCGCGCAGCACCCACTGCAGCGCGGCGGCCAGCGGCGTTGCCTTGTCGTCCCCCACGCCCACGCTCTGCAGCACACTCTGCGTGGCCAGCACGCCGCGCAGGTAGCTGCACATGGCCTGCAGCGTGTCCCAGCACTGGAAGCCCAGGTAGTCCTCGCTCACGCTGTCCGGGTAGCCCGCGGGCAGGAACATCTCCTGCAGCTCGCGGCTGAGCCCGGTTGGCGTCCAGCAGCCGGCGATGAACGGCGCGCGCCCCGACCCGGACGACAGCAGCTGCTCCCCGTGCTGCACGTAGCGGCGCGGCGCCTCGCTCGCGCACACGGGGCGCGTGTCGAACTCGGTCACGCGCACGCGCGCGTCCTTGCCGTCGCTGGATGGAGGCGGCGAAGAGGCCGGGGACGGACCCACCTTGCGCTGCGTCAGCTCCGTCATGCTCGGGCGGACGGCTAGTTGATGTCGATGTGACAAGTGGCTGCGTCCAACCGGATAAAATCCAAGATCGGAGGCCGCAGTTTGGATAGTTGTGTACGGTACACTAGTTTAATACAATCCGAGATCGGCTTGGATACTTGTGTGCTGCACACTGGTGCCTGGATTCTGGAGTGTGGTGCACATCACGCGAAACCGAGGAATGGGGGTGGACCTAGCAACCTGCAAAATACATATCTTCCTGTTTGCAGTAAAATGGCTTGGAAAAAGGTTATCGTGAGAAGCAAACAGTAATATTTGGTGAAGACTGCAACAGTTTATGATGCGCTCGCCGCCTATATCAGATGATAGAGAAGATGGGTACGCTCAGCATCAGGTATCCAAGGTTCAATGTCTCATGGGCACCTGACACCGGCGCATTGCTGGACTTGCACGCGATGGACTTGGACTACGACGGGCAGACGGCCTTCGACGCGGCCGCCAACGGGGACTTCCCGCTCGTGGTGCTGCTCTGGGGCATGGCCATGGCCGTGCAGCCGCAGCCCGCGGACCTGCTGGCCGCCAGGGACGCGCGCGGGAACTCGCTCGTACACTACGCGGCGGCGGGCACGGAGGACACGATGCACTTCCTCATGCAGCAGCTGCAGGCCTCGGGCCGCGAGCAGACGCTGCTGGACGCCAAGAACGACGCGGGCGAGACGCCGCTCATGTAAACGCCGCCTTCCCCAGCTCTGCAGCCCCAGGAACGGCCGAGTTATTGACATTTCTGTGTCTGCACTTGCAGGAGAGCCGCCCACGCCGGCAACTTGCGGCTGGCGGACACGCTGCTGCGCTCCGGGTGCGTGGATCTGCTGGCGCAGGACGCGCGCGGCAACACGGCGGCCCACCACGCCGCCGCCCAGGGCCACCTCTGGATGCTGCACTTCTTGCTGGAGGCGGAGCAGCGCCGCAACGCTGCGCTGGCCAAGACGGAGCAGCGCCGCAACGCTGCGCTGGCCAAGACGGAGCAGCCTATGGCGCTGGGCGGCTACTCGCTGCAGCACCGCAACGTGCTGCACTACGCCTGCATGAGCGAGTACAAGCCCATGGTGCAGTACCTGCTCACGAGAGGCTTCGACGCAGACGAGGCCGACGCAGAGGGCAAGACGTGTCTGGACACGGCCAAGACGCGCAACCTGCTCTGGCTGGAGGACCTGCTCACGGGCAAGGCGAAGGCGGCGGACCCGCCCACGCACATGCGCAAGACGCGCGGCATTGTGGCCGTGCTGCATGGCGCGCTGCTGCTCGCAATCTTGTCGACGAGCTATTGGCTTGTGTGGTGGCTGGCGCTGCCCGTGATTCTCATCGTGTTGGGCAAGTCGCTGTCGGCATTCCGCCAGCCGGGGCACGGACACGGGGGCCACTCCCACGGCGCTGCGCCCAAGAATGCGGCAAACCTGCATCCGTCCAAGCGAAATGTGGTCGTGGCTTTGGACGTCTCGCTTGAGCGACTGGAACAAGGTCCGACAGAGGCCATGGCTGCTCGCAGCAAGAAGGTGAAGAACGAGACGAGCGTTGGGCTGCACACGTTGACGCGAGCCCAACCCGAGACGGCCATGGGCATCTGGATGGCGTGGGTTGGTCTCTTCACGATGTTGTACATCGTGCTGTGGGTCGACTCGTCGTACAAGGACTTCGCAGACAGCCACGCGGTCTTTCTCGGTATCGCCGGAGGAGTTGAAGTGCTGTTTCTGGTGGTGTGGACAAAGCTGGCGTTCTTCTGCCCGACAGACCCAGGGATGATCACCACGTACGAGCAGGATGTCAAGGCGATGCTGAACAAGGCCACGCGGGCCGAGACACCAGACATGACCAAGTTTTGCCGCACCTGCCTGGTCATGAAGCCTATTCGCTCCAAGCACTGCGCGCAGTGTGGTATCTGCATCGCTCGGCATGATCACCACTGCGCATGGATTAACCGGTGCGTCGGGTACAGCAACCACAGGCTGTTTTTCGGCTTCTTGATCCTGCACTGCATCGTGCTGGGCGTGTATGTCGCGTTGGCTATCCTCGTGCTCTCTGATGCTACGCATGACCTCCACGCTGAGCGAGTGAAGACGGATGGCAGTGGTAGCAGTGACAGTCTGTCAGCTATGGACGTCTGGGTGGAAATTCCGTCGCTCGTTAGCAAGCACTTGCTCGTTATCATGGTACTGGTTTGGGCTCTCATGGCTTTCGCAGCGCTCGCCATGATGACAAACCAGCACATCAACAACATTGAGAAGAACCTCACGATCAACGAGCAGATGAACTGGCGACGGTACTCGTACATGACCCAACCAGCCGCGTCTGGATCAAAGGGTGGCAAGGGTGACAAGAAACCTGCTCCTGGGGCCATGTCGAACCCGTTCGATCGCGGATTCAAGATGAACGTGGTCGAGTTTTTCTTCCGTTCTGGCGGCTCAGCAGTGGATTATCGCAAGATGTTCACCGTGCCAGCTCAGGGTGGCGACGTCACGAATTCACTCACGTCCACATCCGTCGAAATGTCGTCGACGTCCGAAGTCGTCGGGGAGAAAGCTGATGCCAGCGATATCGTGTAGAAAGATGAGGGTCTCCCTTGTCAAGATATGAGCACAAACAGTTTGTAATTAGAGTTATAACACTGTTTGTGTGTGTGTTTCCGTCTACCCGGGTGATATTTTTCTGTGAGTCTCAAGTAGCTTGTCCAGGGAAATTCGAGTGTGAGGATCTGCAACAAGCATTTCGCGAACAAGTTCCCTCAACTCGGATGGCACAGCCTGCTCTATGAGGAGGGCGTCAGCTCGAGGCCAGTCCAACGACAGCGAGTCCGACAACTGCAGTGGACGTTTGGTAGCATCGAGGTACGGGTGTTGACCCGTTAATGCTTGGAAGAGAAGAATGCCAAGACTGAATGCATCCGCCTGCGGTGTAGGTGGAACTAGCGGGTCTTGAACACGCTCCGGGGCTACGTATCCAGGCGTCCCCGTCATCACTTGAGTGCTGCTGCCGTCCAGCGAACTATACGCCCCACCAAAGTCGATGATCCACGCTTGTGAAATATCTGGAGTCACCAGCACATTCTCGAGATTCAGATCGCAGTGAACCACACCTGACCTGTGTACTGCTAGCAGCAATGTGACGAGTTTCTCCAGTAATCGCCACGCTTCCTCCTCGTTGAGTTTTCGACCATTCCGCCTTCGACGTTGTCGTAGAAATTGCAGCAACGTCGTCCCTGGAAGCTCCGGCATGATCAGAAGTACCTCTTCTGATGTCTCGACGACCCGATAGCCGCGTACCAGATCCACATCTTGAGTGAACCACGACGTATAAAGGCGCCGGAGTATCTGAAGCTCACGACAGTCCCCGCGTTCAATCGACGTCGCAAGAGTCTTGACCACGAATCGTTTCGAGGAGTCAACATGCTGCATGACACGAATCCTTTGACCGTGAGAGCGATGTTCCTGCTCTACTGACCTGACGTCTCGAGTCCACCTCGCGTGAGCCAGCGCCTCACGCACAATCGAGCACCAGATACTCGCGTCTGCTGCAGTTGCGAAACGAATCCTCAGACGAAAAGCTGCAGAACTCAGTAGCTCAATGCCGGTTGCTATCCCTCCTGTAAGCTCGCACTTCGTGTCCAGTGGCAGTACGTACGTCGTCTCCGGTTGCACTCCTGGACACTCCACACCAAACCCAGCGCCTGTATCCGCAGCATACACTGCGAGCGTAGGGTCTGCTCCCGTTCGTAGCACGATGGTGCGTTCCTGGAACCGGTTGAGTCTCCACCTCGAACCAGACAGCACGCGGACACGGCGTGCCACGTACTGCGCGCGCAAGATCGGCAGGTCTCGTCTCGCATCAAAAGGTCGTGAGCATGACGCCGAGCCGCTGACGTCGGTGTCACTGACACTGTCAGCGTATCCTGCAACGGCCGTCCGAGTCGTTGACGTGACTCCAGTAGCGGAGACCGAACTTCGGTCCGGAGCGAGGCCGCACGCGGAGTGGCGCCGACCCAATGCCTTTGCATGGGGGACGACTGCTACCGGAGACTCGATGCCCTGAGCATGGCGTTTGTCAGGACGGAGGTCTCCAGCTGACACTCGAGACAACATCAAGGCCGGTGTTCGAATGCGGCACTGGCAGAAATGGCTTCACGTTGCGTCCGTCTGTCGAAAAATAGAGCTGGTCGAAATAGGCAGCGAAAAGTGGAACGTGTTGCAGCGGACCAGTCCCATGCCTGCTGTTCGCTCGCCATCTTTCCCTGCCATTGCCCTGGGCATTGACAATGACAGGTGGGCAATTTGCCCATGCGAACCTCGACTTGCAACTCCTTGCTCGGAGCGACGCACGCACGTTACGAGCACCGGCATGAGCCTGTCCGACGCCAACGGCTGCAGACGGGTCTGGACCGGAGCGACGCATGACCGTCTTGCGTCGCCATGCCATGACGAGAAGCCCATGCAAAAATACAACACACCATGTCTGCACTGTATTGGTTGTGTATCGGAGCCTGCGTGGCGCGGCAAACCTCGCAACCTACCGGTCAAACGGCTGTTTCTGCTTCGACCACGAGCAGGTCGCTTGCTAAGATTGTGTCGTCATGTTGCACGGGCGTGGCCACAGGCAAGCAAGGCCTTGCACCGAAAGTTTCGATGCGGATGCGATGCAGCCAGCGATGTCCCCAACTTGGGGCCCTGATACAACCACGTTGCGTGTGATCTGAGCTGACTCGCAATCTCAGCAGAAACACGCGATGCCGTCGTCCGGTGGTGTCGCCTGCCCGCTTGCCTCGTATTTTTTTCACAGAGGAAGGTTAACGATCATTGTGATGATACCCACCGCGGCACCACTGGAGCCTCCAGTGGGGGGGAGAGCCCGCTGACGGCCGCCATGTTCAGCGTGGGGGGCTTTACCAAGTCGAGGAAGGCAATGGCGATTTACCACGTCAAACGACACGCGATACTGTAGGACAGTGGGAGTTCGGTTTTGCGAGTGCCACACGGGATATTGAGTCTTCAACCTGGAGATAACGACCTACTTTGTGTGCGGACCTCGAACTGAGAATCTCATGTGAAAATCCTTACGCGAAACCACCTGCAATGCCAAGTCGTTAATTAAACTCTTGTTAGCTCACACTATGCAGTTATGCTGGAAGTTCGCTCGAGCCGCAAAATTACATGTACCACGCCGTGCGTCGCGCAGTTCTAGACTCTGTCCTTCTGTGGTACAATTTGACGGGGCGTGCCTGACGTGGCGTTTAGACGTATCTACTCAGGTACTGTAGAACTTTCAAATACCGTTAAACAACTAACCACGGCCTGTCTGCACTACTAGAAGTCGAATTGCGAGCTTCTCCGCGTACATGTACTTCTAGTTCATCTATATGTATGGATATATGTACTTGTACGTTGATCACTAGCGCGGTAGTTTGTGCGTCGCTTCAACCTTACGTGTAATTCTGCAGGTATTGTTTAAGAACTTCTTCGATTTGCAGACGAGCATCCCCCTTCAACTTGCAGCACTGAAGATCCGATTATCCGATTCCGATACCACCTTGAAGTGCGGGGCATCAGCCGCGCCACGCACAACCCACGCGGACATCTCCCTCTCACTAAATGTAGTTTTTAGTCGGTCACCAGCACCGTCAACAGAAGGAGATCTCACACGACCCTGTAGACCTGTTGCTACATGTATCTCCTCAACGCCCGACGTGCCAGCCCATTCTGCTCTCTTGTTTAACAACTCGGCATGTTCTTATCTATTTCGCCGATAAAACCAGGGAGTGGGACGAAGACCAAAAACGCAAAAAAGCGTTTTTATCTCACTTTTTCCCGCCGCTGATTGGCCCCCGCCCCTTCGCATTGCGAACTTACCATTCAGAGTCTGAATTTCAGACCGCCGTGTCGCCGTCACGCCACAATCGAATTTGCTCTGAAGAGCTCAAGTCAACGAAACGAAAGCCGCAGGAAGAGCTCAACACCCAAACACACAATAGACCCACCAAAACGCATGGTCTGCTCGACGTCGACACTGATGACGAGCGTCGTCTCGGCGGCTCTGGCAGGCGCCGCGATCGGCCTCGTGCTGTGCGCGCGCCGCGTGTCCACGTGCCCCAAGGAGGGCGCGGCGCACGGCATGATGCGGCGCTTCACGTGTCTGCTGTGCCGCAAGAAGAAGCGGGGCTTCCCCAAGCGGATGATCCTCGTGCGCCACGGCGAGTCCGAGGGCAACATCGACCCGCTGCTGTACGGCCGCGTGCCCGACAACGCCATGCACCTCACGGAGCTCGGCTACGAGCAGGCGGTGGCGGCCGGCGAGTCCATCAAGAAAATCGTGGGCAACGAGACTATGGTAAGGCGGTGGGGCTTCAAGCAGGCGTTATTAACTGCAGACGTTGATATGTTCTAACCGTTATGTGTCTTTACTGTGGGTGGACAGCGGTTTATCGTGTCGCCGTACGTGCGCACGATCGAGACGTTCTGCGGCATCCTCAAGGCCTGGGGCTTCGAGGGCAAGTCCATCCCGTGGAGCGAAGAGCCGCGCATCCGCGAGCAGGACTTCGGCAACTTCCAGGAGCCCATGAAGATCCGCGAGTGCAAGGCGCAGCGGCGGCGCTTCGGCTCCTTCTTCTACCGCTTCCCGAGCGGCGAGTCCCCCGCCGACGTGTACGACCGCGTGTCGTCCTTCCTCGAGTCGCTCTACCGCATGTTCGAGAAGACGTCCGAGGAGAACTACGTGCTCGTGACCCACGGCGTGGCCATCCGCGTCATCCTCACGCGCTACTTCAAGTACCGCATCAGCGAGTTCGAGCAGCTCGAGAACTTCCACAACGGCGAGTTCGTCGTGCTCGAGTTCAACGAGTGCCAGGGTAAGTTCATGCTCAAGACCATCGTGTCCAACCACGTGCGCATCCTTGAGGACGGCGGCGTGGCCGTGGAGACGGACGAGACGGCGCAGCTGCGCATCCACCCGAGCGACACCATGTCGGCCATGTCGAGACCGTACTCCACGTCGCCGATCAACCACTTCCGCCACCCGCCGCCGCCGTCGCCGCCCACGTCCAGCACGACGTCGTCTCCGCGCCGCGAGAACTCGGACATGTTCCCGTCCTCGCCCACGTCCTCGAGCACCTCCAAGTCCGTGGCAGATTATGCCTCACCTGTGCGGCCGCCGCCCATCGCCGTCAACGAGCCCATGCGGCAGCGCGGTATGCAGTGACCAGGGTCACTATGCAACTAGAGAGGTTACCGCAGACGAGGCGGTCCGACGTATTTATACAAATGATGTTTATTCCGATCCCCCGTCTGAATCGATACGATGCTGATCCTCTCTATAGTACCGATAATACCTTTGAAATCTATAACCTACCATAACACATTGTTCCGATGTTATCAATGTCGTAGCGTAGGTTCTATCGCCACGTGGTACAGACACCCCCGCCTAATTTGCCGGAGTGGTACTTATGAAGGCTGCGAAGCTACAAGATTTGCGAAGGGTTGACATAGATGCGATTGTACTGACTTACTTTCATTTGACACTGCAAGCCATCAACTTGCACATGCAGGTATCTTCCCGCAATGGGACACTTCACCGTTTGGCCTCATCTAAGTCAGTACAGCCACATGGGTAGCGGTACAAATCCTGAGAACGGTCCGCACTTCCTGTGCGAGGTACATCGAGAGATGCAGTTGCAAATTAGGCGGGGGCGCCTGTATACCCGAAACCTATTTGGGATTTCGCCACGTACGACGAGCTCATGTTGGCGACGCTGGACGAGCTGATGCCGCTGCCGGCGGAGCTCAAGATGTACCTGCTGCAGCTGACGGCCATCGGCCTTGTGAGCTACGCGGCCGTGGCGCTGCTCATCCCCGTGGTGGGCCGCCGCATGCCGGCCAATCTCTCGGGCAAAGATCTGTGCAAGCGCGGCACGCCCGCGGGAGATATCCCCATGTAGGGCGAGACATCTCGCGCCCGACGCTACAGCCAATGCAACTCACTAACCGCTGTGCATTTGATGTTTTCTATAGTCCGGAGGCGCTCGGAATCGTGTCGGGACTCGTGTACGTCGCGGCGCTGGTCGTGACGGTGCTCACGGTCGTGGACAACCCGGACGTGAAGCGCATGATGGCGTGGGGCATCGTCAGCATTCTGTCCATGATCCTGCTGGGCTTCACGGACGACCTGTCGGACCTGCGCTGGCGCCACAAGCTGCTGTTCCCACCGCTGGCGTCGCTGCCACTGCTGATCAACTACGCCGGACTAACGGCGGTTGTGCTGCCCAAGCCCGTGCGGTTCCTGTTCGAGAAGGACACGGTGCTGCACACGGTGCTGAACCCGATCGTGCCGCTCAGTGAAGGAGGAGAGATTGCAGAACTGGGACTCTTCTACTACCTCTACATGGGCATGATGGCGGTCTTCTGCACGAACGCGATCAACATTTACGCTGGTGTGAACGGCCTGGAGGCGGGACAGTCGTTCGTGATCGGCGCCGCTGTGGTCGTGCAGAACGTGTGGCAGATTATTCTCGGCCACGACAACGAGAACTTCCACTACCTGTCGCTCATGTTCATGGTGCCGTACCTGGCCACGACGCTGGGACTGCTCAAGCACAACTGGTACCCGTCGCGCGTCTTCGTCGGAGACACCTTCTGCTACTACGCCGGCATGACCTTCGCGGTGTGCGGCATCCTGGGCCACTTCAGCAAAACCCTTCTGCTCTTCTTCCTGCCGCAGGTCCTCAACTTCCTGTACTCACTTCCTCAGCTGTTCAAGATCGTGCCTTGCCCGCGTCATCGGTTGCCCAAGTTCAACGCCAAGACCGGCCTGCTCGAGCCGTCCACCATCACGCCTGAGTCCACGCGATCAAACTACACGATCATCAACCTCTTCCTCGTCGTGTTCGGCCCCATGAAGGAGAACCGCCTCGTGCTGGCACTGCTTGCATTCCAAGTATTGTGCTGTGGTCTGGCCTTCTACATCCGCTACGGAATCAGTGGCTACTTCTACGACTTCGTCGAGTAGATAGGAAGTTTGTTTTTCTTGCTACATTCAAGTGTTTTCTGCCGGATGCTTGGTTGACTACTTAATCGAACAATAAATGCTGACATGCACTAGAGCACTACTCCAAACGCTGAACTTCAGTGGCATGAGCCTCCAGCAATTCCATCATAAAATCTGTCACAACCCAAAGTCCTTCCGGCTACCAAGCGACTTGCGACGCCGGTGTGATCACTTCGTCCCTTACTTTGAGGATTGACTTCTTCGGCGCTGTCGTCTTGTTCGGCGGAGGCAAAGGCTTCGGTGGAGATTTTTCGTCGTCATCACCCATCGTCGAGGCTAGGTCGCCATCGCCAGTTCCCGGTGTGGCACTTTTCCCGGCTAGTTTACTTCGGGCTGTCGCAAACAGGTCGACGACAGGAATGTGCTGGCCAAAGTGCATTAACTGCGGCTTGCCAAACACCACCCGCCCTTGAGCCACACCGTCATCTTTCTCTTCTTCATCATCCGCGTGGTGCTTTCTCACCGAGTCTTCGTAATCGAGGTTGAGTCTTCCTGCCAGAGACTCGATCACCTGAATTTGACGAACGGGGCGACGCATGTCCTCCGATCCCAGCGAATTGAACTGCGGCAGATACACCACCACCTCCTCGCCCGGATCAGTCTTAGCTTCTTCACTTGCATCCGGTCCTTTTCGCAGAGCCTCCAGTCGAGCCGTCTCTTTCTGCTGCGGGGTCGACTTTCTAGCGGTAGGCGCGGCAACATGCACTTGTCCATCAGTGCTAGCGCGGCTAATCTGGGCCTGCTGCTCCAGAAGCAGGTCTCGCGCGGATCGATTAATCGTGCGGTTCATTGCCGTCCTCGCCCACTTCTTAATAATCCAGTGAGCCAGATCGCCGAACACAAGGTCGATGTGGCTAATCGACAGGCTCAGCTTCTCGATGCCTCGCAATGTGCGCGCGATATTAGTCTTCCTCAGATGTTCTTCCTTCACCCCAGGTAGTATCGCCAGAACCTACGCAGTGGGTTGCAATAACGAGTACAAGCTTTGAGCGAAACAAACCACTGCATACATTCCCCCTGGTATCTACCCGCACCTTCATGAGAAGCAGAGAGCCCGAGCGAGTGCTGTCGAGTCGGAACCAATTGCTCAGGATCTTCTCCAGCGCGTGCAGTCCGTCCGCCTCCACAAAAGCCTCCAGCGCTCGCTTCGGCTACAAGAACCAATCACACACACCCCAGTCCAGTTACTTCTCCATGGTTCCGCCACCTCACAGACACCGTCCTCACCTGCAGGTCCTTGTTGCTCAGAACCAGCTTCTGCTTCTCCGTGCAGAGCTTGCCCACCATCTTCTGGCTCAGAATGATGCCCAGCACCTCGCGACAGATCGTGTAGGCGGTCTTGCGACTCTCGAACTTCTGCGTGTTGAGCGGCCGCTCCTTCTCCTCCCTGTGGTGGTGGTGCTTGCTCTTCTTCTTGGCCGGGGACTGGGCCGCGTCTTCCGCGCTCTTCTCCGCCCCCTGCACGTTCTGCTTGACCTCCTCCAGCGTCATATCCGAGTACAATCCGTCCGGGAAGAGCACGCGGAAGCGCCTGATGTCGGCGAAGTACTGCGTCACTTGGCCCGAGCTCGTGAGCGTCTTGCCCTCGTAGCTGGTGGAGCTTTTGGTGACGGTGGCGCCCAGGAACTGGTTCGGGTCGGCCTCCGTCTCCTGATTCGTCTGCTGCGTTGGCGTCTGGCGGATCACGAGCTTCTCGGCCTCAGAGGCCGGCAGCTCGTCGCGGTGGCCGTCGCTGTACACGAGCGAGTAGAGTCCCGAGTCGGCGTCGTACGCCTGGATGTCGCCCGTGCGGCCCTCCAGCGGGTCGGCCACGCGCGTGCCCAGAGGGAAGCGCTGCGGCTCGCGCATGCGCACCTAGAGGAGGTCGTTACACGGGGTTAGAGAGGGAGTTAGAGCGCAGAGAGAGAGGAGGAGGAGACGCACCATGGCAAGATGTTGCTGTTTGATGGAATGATAGGCAGATGAGTTGATGTGGTGTGGTGTGGTGCACATAGGTTAATCAGTAGAGGACATTTCGGAGAGCACTTCAAGGCTTGAAGTGCTCTCCGAAATGTCCTCTACTTTTGTTCGCCCAAGAATTTTTTCACTTCAAGGCTTGAAGTTCAAGGTTCGGTCCCAGCGTCTGCCCGGGCCATATCCTGTGTTCCACGATTTTTTGTTACATGTACTTGTAAGCTTAGCGATATGAATGAGCAGCACAGGCGAAATCATGGAGGAACATTTGGAAAGCGAATTTAAACACCGATAGAGCATATTGTGAAACCGGCCAGAATGTCCTCGAGGAATCGCCTGTAAATCAGGGATTTGCACGCATCAGATGATAGCTAAATCACACTCAATATTTTTTAAATATGGTTATTAAAAGGGATTCAGAGGCCTAAACCGGAGTGGCGTCGTATCAAGCTATCGACTCTTATTAAGCTAGCTATTAGCGCAGCGGGAGACAGGAAGAGAATAAATGCACAATTATTTCGAGTTTCGAAGTCATGTCCGCAGCAGAGTTCTGTTGGCGTGTGGTAATTTGCACTATACGAACGGCATACCGTGTGCGCAAGTAGGCCGGATTTTTGCATCAGCGCGCGTACTGTTCTCCGATGGTATGTTCAATTCAAGGAGTCTGGTCACGTAATGCCCGAAGGGCGCAAAAATGTGGTCTTGCTACCTGTTCCCAACCTACGGTTCATCGAGGGCTACGTCAAGGGTCATCCGTGTTTCTATGTGGAAGAGCTCCAAGCGGAGTGTTCCCTGTGACGCGGGTGAGGGTTTCCTTGTGTGTCGGGCAGCAGAATTATATGTGAACGAGAGCATTTCGGCCTATTAATAGTTAAATCGGCTGTGAATGCGATTGGCGCCTATCTTAAGACTTTATCAATTTGGAGTCCAACCGAGGGTAATTACAACTAAATACGACTGATACCGAAATAAATAAGAGTACACTAGTCTAAATAAGACTCCAAAACGGCTGATTTAGATTCGGATTAGACATTCTGACCGGTTTTCACAATACTTAGTATGGATATGTGCTGCTTCAGTAGCACTGTCACGCATTATCCGCCGCTGCCGGTGCGCCTGAAGCCGCCAGGACAAGTTATGCTTTGCAAAATGTATACTATCAGCTAGCATCGTAACCTTAGTGTCGAAAATCGCCGAAGAAGCAGAAAATGCCAACGTCCGCCCGCTGTTGAACCTTCTGTTATGGGAGGATGTCCTTGGGATTCGCCCTCGCAAATGGCATCAAACTTGACTACAGCGACTATTCGTCTATTTGATTCATGTGTAGCTGGGTGAACCGTCGCTCACCGGCCATCGGGCCAGGCGGAGCGTTCGGCGGACAGGTGGTGGCGGGCGACGGCGGTGGCGTGGTGCACGCGAGGGGGATCGGGACGTCGGTGTGCTGGTAGACAAGGCCGGTGGTGGAAGCGAGCCAGCCGGCTAGCGCCACGGCTGAGATGAGCCCAGGTTGAAGTTGGCCAGCTGCCAGAAGATCGCGGGCGGGACGACGCGCCCGGAGAGGACGGGCAGACGGGAGAAGGCGAGGACGGGCGACATCAGGGCAAGGAAACGAGCGGCCACGGGGCCGTGAGACGAAAGGCGCACGGAGAAGGGAGAGAGGTCCAAGTGTAGCTAGGTAAGGGCGCTGTTCGGTAGGTAGTGGGGTGGAGGGCTTCGTAGGAGGGCTCCGAGCAGCAGCTTGCTGCTCGTCCCTCAGTCTAGATTTGGCACGGAGGTGCTGAGTAAGGGCTAAGAAAACGAACTTTGCGCTGGACGTGAGCGTGCACGCCGGACGAGGCCGGTATCCCAAGGTGAGGTGCGCTGTGTGGGACTGGCGGGGACGGCCGGACAGTAGAGTGTAGGGGGCTGCAGAGAGAGACTGTAGGGGCTGCGGTGCCTAAAGATGGCGCCTTAGCCGAGAGGGCTGCTCACGACCAAGCCGCCTGCGCCAAGTAGCCTTGTCGAGCAGGCGTGCGGCAGCCCGTGTATGTTGTATGGGGACCTAGCGGGGAAGCAGCCCGGCCTACCCCAGACTGGGTGAGCTACGAGCTTCCTCCCCTGCGCCTCTATCCTAGACCCTCACGGGGAAAGGGCCAGCAGTACGCTGGTGGAACGCCCAGCCCCGACCCCATGGTAAGCGCCCGCCCCAGCGGCGAAGCAAGTTCTGAGAATCTAAAAGCTAGTTGCCCGAACGAGGCAGGTGCTAGTGGTGGTTTACAGCCGGGTGAGGCCCGAGCTAACTACATGGTGGTCAGTGACAGGCGCCTTCCGGGCAGGAGTGCGTCGCACTTCCTGCGGGCTTGGCGTTAGCTGGCATCGAAAGGGCCTGGGTTGAGGACCCGCAGAAACCGACGCTAGCAAGGAAGTGGAGGAACTTGAGCACTTACGAACCATTTTGTATTATGTGTGTAAGGTCTAAGAGGATGGCTACGGAAACGAGCAATACTCCACGCGACGAACGCGCAGAGCGACGCGCGGCGTCGATCGACAGAGCGGCGGCAGCGAAGCAGCAGGTGACCACGAGGATCGTGGACACGGACGACAGAGGAACCGTGACACTGAGCACGGAAGAGATCAGGACGGCGACGGGGAACACGCCACTCGGGGCAGGAGTGAGCGCAGGCATCGGACACTTGGACGACGGCGGGAGCGGACGTGGAGCACGCACCGGCGGCGACGGACGAGCTGTCGGAGACGCGCGCGAAGTGGCGGGGACCGGAGTGACACCGGCCACAGCCACTGGGGCGCAGGCCATCGGTGGCCCGAGCAACGATGGCACGCGCGGACCTGGCACGACGGCAGCGCGACCGGACACCACGGCATCCAGGAACGACGACGGTCACGGAGGGATGGGGCCTGCACGTACCCCACCACCCCGACAACTGGCACCGGAAGCAATGAGAGCTGTGGGGACACCGGCGGTGGCGCCACCCGCGCCGATCGTGATCCGAGAAAAAGCCAAGTCGCTGAAACTGACGAAATTCAAAGGGCTTGACGACGCCATGCCCGTAACGATGTGGCTGAAGACCGTACGGGAAGAGGTGCGCCGCCAAGCCGTGACGCGAGGCGTGAACTGGCAGGAGAAGCAGCTCTATCACGAGGTAGCCGCCCACCTTGAAGGGGAAGCGCAACGATGGTTCGCCACCGTGATGGAAACGGTGCCAGAATCGGAGGAGAACATCGGCACGCTCGCCGACATGCTGCGAGCGAAGTACGTCACACGCAGGACCGGACCTGAGGTCGTAGACCTGCTGAACTCGAGGCGGCAGATGCGGGGCGAGCGGCTGCTGGAGTTCGCGCAGTCGCTGCGTGAGATCGCGGAGCAGGGGGACATCGGCGAAGACTGGCTCGTCAACGCGTTCCCGAAGGGGATGAGCAGCACGATCGGCGCGACGAACGTGCGCGGCCATCGCCCTCGGAACCAGGACGACGCGGTCAACCTGGCGATCCCACACGTAGGCGACTACGGCGAGGGTTACGGCGTGGGTCTGGAGAAGGCCATGACGACGTGGGACGAGCGCGAAGCCACCAAAGGGCGCTGGCCTCTGGCGACGGCAGCGGCGACGCAAGACCAGGAGCAGACAAGTTGGAGTGGGAACAACGGAAGTGTGGTTACGGGGTACGGCCCGATGTGGGGCAAGGCTCACAAGCCACCCAGCTACGATACCGAAGGACGACCGGTAATGGACGGTAAAGCCAGTGTGGGGGAATGGTGGAAAGCCATCCCTCCTGGCTACAAACTGGTGCCAGCCAATCAGGGGCCACCCACCAACAGTTCAAAAATTCAAACAGGCGGGGGCGGGCAACCAACAGCCGCCCCACAACAAAGTGGATGGCGAGGCAAGCGGCCTGCGGGCGGGGAGCAGAGCGCACGACGGCCCGCCAAGGTGCTGAAGGTCGAAGGACAAGGCGGCGGGGGACACTACGGCGGAGGAGGACGAGTCACCGACGCCCCGTTCGACACACGCGAGGGGCGACTGAGACGCAACGAGCAGTACCTGCAGCGACGGACGGCGACGGGTGGCTTCGGCGCCCGCTCGAACGACCAGTGCTACTGGTGCGGCCAAGCGGGCCACTATTCACGCGACTGTGACGTGAGGAGAGAAGACCTGGCGGCACACGCAACGGCAGCCGCTCAGGACTCGACGGAGATGGCCGACGGACAGGGAAACGAGCAGCGAGCATAGGGGCCCCGGCCCTATCGCTCGCTGGTCCTGATCCGGGTGGAGGCGTACAACGGCGTAACGTACAGCTGGTCGGCGGACCAGAACGGCGCGAACGCAGTGGAGAACGGCGCGGTCGACAGCGAGGTGGTCGACGCGCCAAGAGAGCGAAGTTGAGGAGCGGAAGGGTTGGCGAAGTGGAGACTGGGGATGGCGCCGCGCGCGCAGCACGAGCCCCCACACCCGATGGCCAAAGTGGGGATGGCGCAACAACGGCGCGGCTGCACGGCGAGGAGACGACAGAGCGGCGGGTGAGGTTCGTTGACGAAGAGAGGGTCGATCCGGAGGCCATCAGCGGCGAGAGTGTCACGAAGGACGGCGAGGAAGCACCGGGCGCGGCGGACGCCGGCACGGAGCGAGAACGAGTGAGCGCCAGCGTTACAAGGCGACTGGCGGGGTTGATGGAAGTGTCGGTTGCGTCGGAGGCGGACCCCGACGAGGAAACCAATAGCGCGGACCAAGACTCGGCAGCGGAGGCTGAAGGAGCCACACCGCAGAGCATGCAGACGGCGATCGACGCCGAGATGAACGCCGGCGACGTCAAGGTGGGCAAGGCGATGCTCATCAAGGCGTGGGAGGCAACAAGAAACAGCACGGCTGACGAGGAGGCTGAACGGTGGCGGCGGAAACGGCAGAGGCGTCTGGACCACGCGAAGGCGCGTCGTGACCGCCGCGACGAGCGAGAGCGACTCGCGGCGACGGCCAGCGTGCAGGGCGCGGGCGGGAGAGTGACATCGCGACGGGGAGGCGGTGGCGAACGTGTGGAAGGGTTGGCGGAGGGCGTGTCCGACGAGCAAGACATCGGCATGCCCGAACCCAGCCCCAAGTTTGAGGAAGCCATCGACGGGAGCGCACGCGCGGCCCAAGCGCTGCGCGAGGTCAAGGCGAGAAGGCAGGAGCTGGAAGACAGCTATGTCGACCTGGCAATCGCGGAAGCGAGACGCCAGGAGGAGCTGGCGGCAGGCAGTGCTGTCGGCGAGTTCACGACGCGAGAAGGCGTAGCGCGGCAGCTAGTGACGGCGGCGGCCGGGCTGGAAGCGATCGGCGAGGCGGGTCTGGCGGATGGAGACACCACGGCTCTGCAGCGAGCTCGGGCCAGGCGGCGGTTCGAATGGCGGGTTCGCAAGGCACGAGCCAAGGAGCTGCGAGAGCTGCGCGAGATGTTGGAGCGCTCCAGGTGGCCCAACGGGGGCTGCTACCGGATGGATGGGGAACGCTGGCGAGGCCCACATGACGCGACGAGGGTGCTGAGTCTGGAGGAAGCGGAGGCGATTGGCATCGCCCTGCCCAGTGCGACGAAGGCGCTACGGTCGAGAGGCAAGCGGACGGTGACGAAGCAGTACGACTACCATAGTGGGAGCGTGTATGCGCACCCACGAGTGGAACAGGGCAACGACGGCCGGCGACCGAGGCGAGTCGGGCAGCTGAGAGCAGTGCACGCTCAAACCGTGGAGTCGCTGCCCACGGCGAGAGTCGAGGACAAGGGCAAGGACGAGCGGATCAATGTGCGACTGGTGCGTCGTGCGCGCATGCAGACCCAGACGTGCAGGAACGTGGCGGTGGCAGTAGCAGCACCCGCAGGTGCGGTTGGGGTCTTCATGCCGAGACCAAGGACCAAGGCTAACCTACTGTTGGCGCCAACACTGACGACGGTTCGAGGGGGCAAGATCGTGGTGCCCGTGTTAAACTTGATCGGGGCGACGACCAAGCTGCCGTCACGCGAGGTGCTCGGCACGTGGGCACCGACGAGTGACGACATGACGGTGATGGAGTTGGACGGCGAGTTGACGAACGCCAAGGTGAAGAGGTGGTTGGACGAGAAGTTCGGAGAGGCGAAACCACTGAGCAACGAAGGAGGGCTACGAATGGGGCACATGGGTGCCGAGGACAAGGAGTTGTTCCTCCAGCTGCTGCGGCAGTACCCCGCGCTGCTGGAACCACGGACGGGGTGCCCGCCGGCGACAACGTTGCCGGTGGAGCACGAGATCCACACCGGCAACGAGCCGCCGATCAAGGCGAGACCACGGAGGTACGCGCAGAGTGAGCATGGGGCCATCGACGGCGAGGTGAAGGGCATGCTCAAGGACGGGGTCATTGAAAAGGGTGACGGCGCATGGGGGTTTCCGGTCGTATTAGTTAAGAAGAAGGACGGGTCCGTCCGCTTCTGCATCGACTACCGGAAGCTGAACGCAATCACGAAGCGTGACGTCTACCTCTTGCCGAGGATAGACGACACGCTGGACAATCTACATGGCGCCAAGAGGTACACGAGCCTCGATCTGCACGCGGGCTATTGGCAGGTGCCTGTGGCGCTCAAGGACCGTGAAAAGACGGCCTTCGTGACGAGGCAAGGCCTCTTCCGTTTCATGAGGATGCCGTTCGGGTTGGCAAACGCCCCCGGCACCTTCCAGAGGATGATGGATGCGGTATTGAGGGGACTAACATGGCAAACGTGCCTAGTCTACTTAGATGATGTCATTGTCTTTTCGAGAGGCGGGGTCGGGCAACATGTCGTGGAGCTGGCGATGGTGCTCGAGCGACTGAGCAACGCCGGGTTGTCGTTGAAGGCCAAGAAGTGTTCGTTCGCAACCGAACGACTGGAGTACTTGGGCCACGAGCTCGACGAGAAGGGGGTTCGCCCCATGGCGAGCCTCGTGGAGAGCGTAGTGAACTTCCCTGTGCCAATGGACGCGGCCGCCATTAAGAGCTTCGTACATATGGCGGGCTACTACAGGCGGTTCGTGCCCAACTTTGCAGAGAAGGCCGCGCCGCTGACACGGCTGCTACGTAAAGGGGTGGAATGGAGCAGGGGGGCGCCCCAGCACGAGGCGTTCGAGTGTCTAAAAAGGGTCTTGACGGGGCGGCCACTGCTGGCCTACCCCGACTTTTCGAAGCCATTCACGTTGGTGACGGACATGTCGAAGGTAGGGCTTGGAGCAGCGTTGACACAGGACCAAGGGCAGGGGGAGCAACCCGTAGCCTACGCGTCCAAGGTGAACGCGAAGAACGTGGCGCAGTACGGGATCATGGACTTAGAGTGCGCGGCGGTCATCTGGGCCGTCAAGCTGTTCCGGCCGTACCTCTACGGCCGCAAGTTTCGGCAAGTGACGGACCACGCCGCGCTAAAGTGGCTAATGACGTCGAAGGATCTGATGGGTAGGTTGCATCGCTGGGCTTTACAGCTCCAGGAGTACGATTTTGAGATCGTGTATCGTCCGGGCAAGGACAATGTCGTGGCGGACGCGTTGTCCAGGGCGCCCGTGCGGACGGTGGTCGGCGGCAGGACGGACGCCGCCCCACCTGGCGGCGAAGGACAACTGACGGACGACGAAATTGCGGCGGAGCAGGCCAAGGACAAGACTGTCCAGAGCCTGAAGGGCAGGAAGAAGTACGGCGATAGGCGAGTCGGCGAGGAGGGGGCGTTGGTTTATATCTACGAGAGGGACGGTAGCAAGCGAGTGGTGCTACCGTCATCGCTTTGGGCCAAGGTCCTGAGGGAGAACCACGACTCGGTCTTCGCGTGCCACCTGCGCACGCCCCAGACCTACGCGAAGATTGCTGCCAACTACTGGTGGCCAGACATGCGGGCGTGGGTGCGGCGTTGGGTGCAGTCGTGTCGTGACTGCGGCACCAGGAAGGCGAGGGCGAAGGAGGTGATCCCGCCGCTTCGAAGCCAAGGGGTGGGCGAAGCGGGTGATCGCTGGGCACTGGACGTTGCGGGCCCTCTACCCGTGACGGACAAGGGCAACCGGTATGTGGTGGCAGCCGTGGATTACGCCACACGGTATGCGGTGGTGGTAGCAGTGCCGAGCCACCGGGCGCCAGACATCGCCAACTTCATCGTCGAGAAGCTGGTGATGGTCTACGGGCCGATGAGAGAGCTCGTGATGGACGGGGCCCCGGAGCTAAATGGGGCAGTAGTGGAGGCGCTGGTGAACGCTCTCCAGGCGAAGCAGCTTACACCGGTACCGTATCGGCCAGCGCTGCTCGGCCTGGTCGAGCGCTTCCATCGAACATGGAAGGACATGGTCGCCATGTTCGTGTCGGAGGCGCAGAGCGACTGGGATCGGTGGCTACCGTGTGCAGCCTACGCGTACAATGGAGCCCGACACTCGGGCACGGGCTACAGCCCCAACGAACTCATGATGGGCAGGCGGTTGAGGACGCCCAATGAACTACTGCGCACGAGCGGCGTCACGCAAGTCGGCGTGTTCGCCGACTACCACCGGGCGCTAGTTAAGAAGATGGCGGTAGCGACGGAAGCGGCCAAGAAGGCCCTGAGCAAGGACCAAGCGCGAAGGGCTCGGTACTACGACCGGCAGGTGCGGAGACACAGCGAGTTCCAGGTGGGCGACAAGGTGTGGGTGCTGCGGCCGCCAAGGGGCAAGGGAATCACGAAGCTGGCCCACAAGTGGGTGGGTCCAGCGCGCATCGAGGCGGACGCGGGCTTCGACAACTGGGAGGGACACGGACGAGAGGGTGATCGCCCACTGCAGCTTCCTCGTGAAGTGCAGCTGCTCCAGCAGCTCGCTCGGAGTGATAGCCGAGCGGGTGCTGAGAGACCTGATCGAGGAAGACACAGCGGCAGAGGGCGTGGACACGAACGAGGAGGCACCAGACGTGCCCGCCTCGGCGAACACGGGCCCAGCCAGGGCACGTGATGCGGCGGCGGAGGAGCGAACGGGGGAGTCGGCGACGGTGGCCGCTGGATCAGACTCGAGGGCGGCGCCAATGGCCGGTCGCGGGCCAGTAGCTGCGACGCCAGTAGCTGCGACGACGGCGGAGCCGGTGGTGGCCGGAGGTTCGAGCCAGCAAGCCCCATCACCCCCACCAGCAAAACCACAGCGGCGGCGAGCGAAGCAGACACGACCTCACGGTGGCCAGGACGCGGATGAAGCACAGAAGCGGCGCCGGCGTGAAGAAGCCGACGCAGCACGAGAGCAGCGGGCAGCTAGGCGCGATGCTGGTCGTCACGAGCCGGAAGCCGCAGCAACAAAGGCGGTGGCGGTAGACGGAGATGACGGGGTTCATGACGCTGCGCCAGCGGCGCGAAGAGAAGAAGCTGGACCAAGAGACGAACCCGGGCTCAAGCGAGCAAAGCGACGCGACGGAGATCGTCGTGAAACTCGAACCGGCGACGGACGTGGGGTCGGGGCCGACAGCGTCGACGGCCGACACGGAAGCAGCGGAGTAGGTAGCGATACTGGAGCCACGGTGGATATGCTACGAGGACGTGGGCGACCGAGGCAGCCGGTCCAATGCCGGAGCTACTGCAGGTGGCGACGGCAGACCACATCGAGGAGAGAGCGAGGCGGCGGGCCCGGAATCGGGCTGGCCGCTACGTGATTGAGCACGAAGTGGAATACACCACGCGTCCGGGGATGCCGACGGGGCGAAGATGGCTCACCGCAGCCGAGTTCGAAACGCTGCTAGACGCGGGGAAGATCGCGGACGATCTTACGTCCGGGGATGGCGTGTAGCTGGGTGGACCGTCGCTCACCGGCCAGCGGGCCAGGCGGAGCGTTCGGCGGATAGGTGGTGGCGGGCGACGGCGGTGGCGTGGTGCACGCGAGGTGGATCGGGACGTCGGTGTGCTGGTAGACAAGGCCGGTGGTGGAAGCGAGCCAGCCGGCTAGCGCCACGGCTGAGATGGGCCCAGGTTGAAGTTGGCCAGCTGCCAGAAGATCGCGGGCGGGACGACGCGCCCGGAGAGGACGAGCAGACGGGAGAAGGCGAGGACGGGCGACATCAGGGCAAGGAAACGAGCGGCCACGGGGCCGTGAGACGAAAGGCGCACGGAGAAGGGGGAGAGGTCCAAGTGTAGCTAGGTAAGGGCGCTGTTCGGTAGGTAGTGGGGTGGAGGGCTTCGTAGGAGGGCTCCGAGCAGCAGCTTGCTGCTCGTCCCTCAGTCTAGATTTGGCACGGAGGTGCTGAGTAAGGGCTAAGAAAACGAACTTTGCGCTGGACGTGAGCGTGCACGCCGGACGAGGCCGGTATCCCAAGGTGAGGTGCGCTGTGTGGGACTGGCGGGGACGGCCGGACAGTAGAGTGTAGGGGGCTGCAGAGAGAGACTGTAGGGGCTGCGGTGCCTAAAGATGGCGCCTTAGCCGAGAGGGCTGCTCACGACCAAGCCGCCTGCGCCAAGTAGCCTTGTCGAGCAGGCGTGCGGCAGCCCGTGCATGTTGTATGGGGACCTAGCGTGGAAGCAGCCCGGCCTACCCCAGACCGGGTGAGCTACGAGCTTCCTCCCCTGCGCCTCTATCCTAGACCCTCACGGGGAAAGGGCCAGCAGTACGCTGGTGGAACGCCCAGCCCCGACCCCATGGTAAGCGCCCGCCCCAGCGGCGAAGCAAGTTCTGATAATCTAAAAGCTAGTTGCCCGAACGAGGCGGGTGCTAGTGGTGGTTTACAGCCGGGAGAGGCCCGAGCTAACTACACATGTCATTTCCAGGATATGAATATTAGGAGTCATCGTACGTATCGAATTCCCAGAATGGGGAATGAGTGATCGAAAGTGAGGGTAGTGGGTCTGAAGTTGTCATTTAACCGTGCTTCAATGAAGAATTTCTTCGGGTCATTCTCCAATTCTCCACGATGGCGCGTCGAGGGGGAAAGCGTAAAAGGACGACGAGACGGAGCTCGATCTCAACGAGGCAGAGCACACCTGGTCAAGATGAAAGCGACGCCGACGATCGCGAGTCTAAGATACCGCGAATTTCCATACCTGAGGTGCCCGACTGCCCGTTGTTCGCTGTGCTGAGAGCAGTACCTTCACTCTTTGTACGGATGCTGACATCCCGAGATGCCTGTAAGCTACTTATCAGTTGCTCGCGTGGTGTCGCCCAAGACGTGCGCGATGCCATTGGCAATAACGCCTTCCCACTGTACTACGGAGGCAGTGATGTACACCTATATCACAAATGTTACGGGGATTGGCACCAATTGGTTCCAGCTCATATAGCAACGAAGCGCTCCGATTGCACGTGTCCAAGATATGACTGCCAGTACAGAAGCTTAATCAGTTCGAGCACATGGTCCTTGCCTAGATCCCCCAGAGCTCGTACGCACTTGCTGGAAGCTGTACACCTCGTATATCGAGGCATTCGCCAGCATTGCTTCAAAACTTTGCGGATTCCGACTACAGCAATGAGTAAATGGCCTAGTTGGCTGAGTTGGACTGATGTTCCCGTTGGTACCATGCAGCCGGTTGCATTTTCGTTGGCTGCAGTCATGGAGGTGGAACGCCAGAAAGACCGCGAAGTCTTGACAAATGACACCGAGGGTATTAACGTGGACAATGTCGACGAATTGGCGCGTTTGATGAATATTGTGGAGCCGGAGCTGGGCTTTCACTATTTCAGCACGAGGAACAATACACGCGAGCCTACGAATGTCTTCGAAGTGCACTGGAGGGGGATTGAAGTCGATGCGGTGAGTGGTAAAACCACGTGCCGGTACTGTGAAAACTACTATGAAAGCTATCTGTTCACGCGATTTCTGAATCGCCTCAGCCGAGAACATTTCACGGCACATTGCACTGACGTGTATCAGCCATTGAAGAAGTTCATGCTGCAGCACTTGGAACATGTGCGCTACGTGCGTCCTCCTCGTGGGTGGAATGAAAATGACAAATCTGTTTACGGCTTCAAGCGCCCATTCATGGAACTCGTCGCAGGGTTCACTTCTGCAGGAGTTCTCGTCGGAGTGCGTTTGGTAGCCCAAGACGTTCCTTTGTAACCGTGATCGGCAGACCAATGCGGTACCCACGGTCGCTAACGACGTTTTTCGAGGAAATTGATCTACTTTGCCTTTGAGTCGTTGACTTTGTTTCGTTTGAAGTTGCTACTTTGAAGTATTACTTTACTGACGTAGCGGTACTTCGAAACAAAAATCTTGCTTGAACATTTTGCCTCGGATACCATTTCTGCTTTTAAAAATATGTCGCAATATACAAACTATCTGCGTATAAAAAAAACTAACACACCAGTCAGATCAGAACTTCAGACTCTGCAATTACAACGGCCGATGAAAAAGCAGAATATGTCAATAACGCTGGCGGATGTCGTGACGCTACTGCACCGGCCGCTGCTGAGTCTCCTGTGGACGAAGGACCTCACCGCCTTGTACGTCAGTTGCGGCCACTCTCTTCCTGAAGACGTCCGATTCGAGTATCGCGACTACTTGGCGATGCAGGAGCTGGACCTCCTCGCTGTCAACAATTCGTGCCACTTTGGTGCCAAATGCGAGCTCGACTGGTACCAACTCACCCCCGTGGAGATCGAAGGAGCGTTGGAGGACTTCGAGTGTCCTTGCTTCAAGACTGTCAAGTACAGTGAGTACCCTCGGTACGAACCTCCCGACATCCTCCCTCTTCCCCGCATCCTGGACGCTCCTGCAAAGCTTCTGGAGGCTGGACGCCTCGTGCGGACATTGCGGAAGTTGGTAGAACCAACTTGGGGGCGCGTTCTGGAGCTCGCAGACTTGGACGAACCGGACAAGTTTCGCTTCGGCACTTTCCAGCCCATGATGTTTTCACTGACGAATGTCCTGGAGGGGTCTCTACACAGGGAAATGCCGCGTGAGTTGAGACCAACTGAAGTGGACGTTCTCGAAGAGGGCAGACACCAGCGTTGTGTCAATTTTAATTGCAATAAAATCATTGAGAAAATTGGTAGGAACAATTTCAATTTAAAAATTGTCATCAACTATATTATTGTATTGAATACGACAACGACTTGTCAAATGTATACCAAAACCTATCTGTAGTAGCCAATCAAATCGCCGCACTAGTCTCTATACAAATTATATGATATATACTATTTACAATTAAATGTCAGCATTGAACAATTAGTATTATGGCGCGACAGCAGATCCCAATCAATTTTTCAATGTAAATTGGCGCAACGCTGGCAGACACAGAGTGAGGGCGGTACCCCACGGCCCCGACGACTCGGACTACGAGGATGGGGATCAGGACTACAGTTTGTCGGACGCTTTAACTCATGAGGAAGATGAACGCGGGATGGCGGAGTAAAGTCTCCGGGATCTAGGACGATGGTGCTTTGGCGAGAAGAGAGAAGTTTCACAAGTGAGGAAAGTCTCTTCTCGCCAACGAGCTCCAAGGCCTCATTGATCCTAAAATACATTATACAAATGTCATGACTACTTCAACATATTATCCTATTTGTAGAGACGTGAGCATAAGACAAGGAGGTATCCTATCCTCCGACTCTCCCCCTTGCTCGCGTTGCTCTGCGAGCATGAACATCACCGCTCGAGAAAGTTGAATAGGGAAGCCTGCGAACATCGCGGCTTATTCTTGATATGCATGAATATCATGCCCCACTCGACCGTCACAGCAATTAATTGCCTCGCACACGAACGTCGTGTTCAGCACGATTATGCTCACGAATATCATCGCAAATCAAAGCGAGATGTGTCTTCTTGTGCTTGACACGACCATCATGCAAGTCATCTAAGGGTGACCATCACCTTGCTTAGATTGAAGACTGACCATCATCCACGCTACCACCACACCCTTCGTTTCGGGACGGACTCTCCCATTTCCTCCCCCTTGTTCATCACGATGAACGACTCCGAGTAGAGAACGAAAATACTCGAACTTCACACGCGCAAGCGGCTTGGTCATAATATCCGCCGTCATCTCGTCGGTGCGACAGTGTTGCACGTTGAGCAGGTCCCGATCCTCGAGATTGCGAACGTAGTGAAAGCGATTTTCAACATGCTTACTGCCATTGTGTTTTCCCGGCTTCTTTGACAGCGAGATAGCGGCCGTGTTGTCACACCAAAGTGTAGGTAGCTGGTACTGCCACTTCAGCTCATCGCAGAGACCTCGCAACCACATGATGTCTCTAGCTCCCTCGTTCATTGCTACGTACTCGGCTTCCATGGTACTTTGAGCATTCAGACCCTGCTTCCGCGAGCCGTAGGAAACAACGCAGCCATTGATCATCGTAACCTAGCCGCTCACAGACTGACGGTCAGTTTTGTCATTAGCGTAGTCGGCATCGCTGTAGGCTTCAATTCTGAGCAAATCCACCTTAGCCGAACTAGTGACAATCATACTGAGGCCAAATTGCTTCGTCGCTTGTAAGTACCGAAGTACGCGCTTGGCTTGCGCATAGTGAACTGCTGTGAAGCACGACATGTACTGGCCCAGTCGACGAACCACGTGAGCAATATCAGGCCTTGAACCTGCCACGAGATACTGGAGTGCTCCTACAACTTCCCGATAAGGCAGATCGCCCTCCACCTTTGCGGAATCGGGTTCCACTTCGGCCGATGTCGCTTCTGGCGTAGCAACTCCATGACACTCGTTCATATGAAATCTGCGCAGCACTTCATCTACGTAACCTGCTTGGCTGAAGAAAACTCCGCCCTTCTCACGATCGATGCTTACTTCAACTCCTAGCAGGTACTTGACCGGTCCTAGGTCCACGAGCTCAAAGTTGGCGGCTAGTTTTCTCGCGACCGCCTGGCACCGATCCGATTCTCCCATGAGTAGCAAATCGTCGACGTAAACTGTCAGGCGCATGACAATCTCCCCCTTCTCGTGGAGGGAGTAAAGGCCGTGGTCACTTTCGAGACGCACAAATCCAAGTGCCACGAGATGCCGATGCAGCGTCTTGTTCCAAACATGGGGTGCTTGTTTTAAGCCGTATAGGGACTTGATCAACTGACAAATTGCGCTATTACCAGGCGAACCAGACCCTTGTGGCATCTCCATGAACAAATTTTCAGCCAGCTTGCCATGCAGGAATGCGGTTTTCACATCGTACTGTAGTATAGACCAGCCTCGTTGAACAGCAAAATAAATAGCGACGCGGATTGTGTCAAACCTGATCACGGGTGCAAAAGTCTCGTTGTAGTTAACACCAAACTTTTGCTTGAACCCGTGAACGACGAGACGTGCCTTGAAGCGCTTGACAAATCCATTCTCGTACTTTTTCACCGTGAAGACCCACTTGTTCGTGATGACGGCAGCTTCTCCTGCAGCGCTTCGCTCGACAACTATCCAGACTCCATGCTTGCGCAACGACTCGAGCTCCTCCGCTATTGCTGCCAGCCAAAACGAAGCATATTTAGATCGAACTGCCTGTCGATAAGTCTTCGGTACTGGAACGTCCCGGGAATGCAACCGACGCTGCGCTAGTGCTTTGAGCTCGCATTGAAGCACCTTGAACAATTTATGGGAGGTAAAATGCACTTCAAAATCCTGTAGGCGAGAACTGCGCTTCCTTTTTTTCGACCACTTCGAGAAACTTGATGTCGAGCAACAGTATCACTTTCTGCAATAGTTCGTTTGGGGGCACTGGGTGCTGGCACAAGCCCACCCAATCGTGTTTGCCGCTCAACAAACTGTTCAGCTTCAGTTGGCTCGATGGCTGCAGGAAGTTGGGAAGGTTGTTGGTCACGTTCAGGTTGGCTCTGCTGAACTAAAATGCTTTCTTTGACTGCATCCAGACGAACGATATCTGCAATCTGCATCTGCATAGGAACCAAAGGCGCTCGAGCTGGAAGTTCATGGTCCCCATGGCTGTATGCGTTGGCCAATAGCATCTCCATGTAATCCCGACCCACAGTGTACTCTTCTGCAAAAATTAAGTTCCCACCTCGATGGGTTGACACAGCTCCGGTTGAGAGATCTAGGACTTTGTAGCCACGCGTTGAAGGAGAATAGCTGGCAAATATGGCAGTGCCCATTCTCGACGATAATTTCTTCTTCTTCGAACGCTGACCACTGGCAATATGGTAGTAGCACAAGCTACCCCACGTCCGCAGGCACGACACATCAGGAGATTCTCCAGAAAACTTTTCGTGAGGGGTCAGACCTCCAAGCACTCGAGTTGCTGTTACATTCAGCGTGTACACCACGTGAAGAGCAGCTTCGCCCCACAACAGATCTGGTAGATTCGTCATGTGCAGGAGTGCGCGGACCTTCGGCAACACGATCCCGTTGGCTCGCTCAACGATGCCGTTTTCTTGGGGCGCGTATCCGTTCGTCGAGGTCAGGGTGATGCCTTCCGAGTCGCAATATTCTTGGATGTCACTATTGTCAAATTCTCCCCCTTGGTCCGAGTGTATTTCTTCTACTTGCCACTTCCGATCTCGATACTTGACATGTAGACGATTAACCAGCGCGATAATGTGCTTTTTGGCTTCACTCTTCTGGCGCAGCAGGAACAGCCACTTGTACCTGCTAAACTCGTCC
Organism: Phytophthora fragariae; assembly: GCA_009729435.1. Classification (NCBI taxonomy): domain Eukaryota; phylum Oomycota; class Peronosporomycetes; order Peronosporales; family Peronosporaceae; genus Phytophthora; species Phytophthora fragariae. Next base: position 726,986 of record QQOI01000038.1, on the reverse strand, counting down.
ACAACCAGCAGAAACGAAGTACAGCCGTCGATAGTTGGCTCATTTACCGTGCAGCAATCCACTTGAAGTCGACGTAGCGGCTTGCTAGCGTGGTGTAGCCTCTCAGCATAGGTCATCCGGACTTTCTTGCCATGAAGGCAGGGGAGACAGAGATATTCTGCGCCTTCTTCGTTCTTGTCAATCTTTAGGCCGCGGGACACTTGCTTCTTGGCCATGTCGACCATCGTTGACTCGCTCGCATGGTCAAAACCCTTGTGCCACACAGTCAAAGGCGTGGCTTTCTTCGACTTCACAATTGCACTGCAAACCACAGTACGCTGTTTCGACGAATCCCGTGGAGACCACACGCGATACAGGCGGTTAACCTTCGCGAACTTTAGACGCATGCCCTTCTTGCTTAAGTAGCAGATGGACTGATCCCTGGAATACGACACGAAGTACTTCAACTCCGTCTGCAAGTAGTCCTGCGACAGCAAATTAGCCGGTGCTTCTGGTACAAAATACACATCAGGAAGAAGCCGCTTCTCCTGCCGTCCAGTAAGCTCATTGACGATGTTCAGCTCCACGCAGCCGACTTGGTTGATTTTTACCAAGTTTCCACTGGCACACAGCGTTTCGGGGTCGTCACCAATGGTCGAAATACTGGTGAACAGGGAAAGATCATTGCAGACGTTTCCGGTTGCAGCGCTATCAAGACACCACTCCGCGACATCCAATTGTATCTGAGTGTGCGAACCTCCGAAAGATGCCACCAGCATTGCCGGACCAGAGTGTTCCTTTCGTCCACCGCTCTTTCCACCCGACTTGGTCTGCCCGCCGCGACTTCCACCATGCTGTGGACGATTGTTGCTGTTTTGCCAGCAATCACGAGACCAATGGCCCAGCTTTCCGCACTTCGAACATGGACGGCGTTGCACGGCCTCCTTCACCGACTCATGACGCCTCGCATTTGTCGAGTTCCGATTCTGCCAATGTTTCCCGCCATTCTAGTTGGGCCGGGGGATACTGCGGTCGGGTCCATTCGAAAACTGGAATACGGGATTGGACACCGGCTGAGCACCGTGAGAGGCTTGATCGCTAGAAGCATTACGCGATGCATTGCTGGTCGAAGGTAGTCGCATATTCTCTTCCTGCTCCCTTGCCAAAAGTCGCCCTCGTACTTTACCGACTTCCAGGTCCCTTGACTTCATTCTGGCCCCAACCAGCTCGCTGCTAAGATCTGGAAACACCTCCAGCGAGTTAGTCAGAAGAAGCCGGGCCGGTTCGGCTTCGTCAAGGGGGTGACCGAGTACCACTAAGTCCTCCTGCGACTTCATGATATCGTCGATATACGTATCTACGCGCTCTCCCTTCACCAATTTCCGCACGAACATGGCCGTCTTGATCAAGATGTCGTTCTTGGTGGCGCTTCCAGCGTTGTATTCTTTTTCAATCTCTTGAAATAGCTGGACAGGATCACAGTTGACCAATAGTCGCCTGTAACGCCCAGCCAAGCGAGGTCCGAGTGATCCAGCGATGACGGCCTGTGCTTTAAGCCAACGCTCGTCCCAGCGACGCTTCTTTGCCGAGCTCCAGGTGTCATCCTGGACAACATCCTCAACCACTAAAGACCACAACTTCAGGACCTTGAGCTTCAATTCGATCATAGTGCGCCACAACTCGTAGTCATCTGCGCCAGTCAGCTTGGGAACCTCCAGGCTTGTAGTGTCACGGGGCACCGATCTGCTTCTATTTTGCCTTTTTTTTTCCTCTTATGCTGCTTCTTCTTGCTGGAACGTTTCCGCTTTGAGCTTTTGCGTTTCTTCTTGCTCTCGGCGCTGGAACTTGACGTGCCGCTGTCAGAGGTGTCCGAGTCGCCGGAGTCGAAGCCTTCACTACCAGAGCTCTCCGAACTACGGCTCGAGCTCGCACTTTCACTGGCATCAGGCTGCGAGCCTGAAGGCGGTCCCGGTGACGACGCCTCCATCGAGCCTTCTTCATCAGAATCGGACTGTTCTTGCTGACTGTCGGCACTGTTGACATTCACCATGTTGCTTGATCCACGGAGACGGTGAGCTGCTCGGTTTGGGCTCATAACCTATCGGACGCTTTAACTCATGAGGAAGATGAACGCGGGATGGCGGAGCAAAGTCTCCGGGATCTAGGACGATGGTGCTTTGGCGAGAAGAGAGAAGTTTCACAAGTGAGGAAAGTCTCTTCTCGCCAACGAGCTCCAAGGCCTCATTGATCCTAAAATACATTATACAAATGTCATGACTACTTCAACATATTATCCTATTTGTAGAGACGTGAGCATAAGACAAGGAGGTATCCTATCCTCCGACACAGTTGTGAGTTCGGCTGGGTCTCCGAATCCGAGTCGGAAGGCGACTTCACGCTCGACGTTCTACGTCGGGAGCGAGAATACGAGCAAAAGTTGTTCGTGAAACGCGGGAGGTGGCTCCGGCAGAAGGCGAAAGAGGCGGACACCAAACCTGTCGAGTCGGACAATGTGGAGCAGCTCACGCAATTGCTGAACACCGCAGAGGAGGGATTTGGCACCAGGTTTTTCGCGAATACGACGGACCAAGCGCGTGTTGCCCACGGTATCGTGGAGGAGGTTAGCTCTAAATTGGATCGTATACGGAACTGATCTGGTCTATGATCAGGACTGTTGATCGGATGTGTGAACTGATTAATGTCATGGTGCAGCAAGTGTGTAGTGGTGAAGTTGCTGAATTATAGGAGTGTGCTAGTAGCTACCTAACAATACCTAAAGTGCGACACTGACTGAAGCGGTGGAGTTGTCGGAGGGAGCGACTGCTTCGGTCGTCTCCACGTCGCTCGTTATATCGGCTGAAATGTCAACAACCTCAGAAAGCTGGATTACTTCACGAGCAACGCGTCGAGCACGGCCACGAGGGACGTTGGCAACACGACGCACATACTCTTGCGAGATCGTCTTGATCACCGTGACGAATGTAGCCATGGAGGGGTGCGGCGTTGGGAACCTGCTATTTAACTCCCGGTTAAACCGATCGAGAGGATTGTTCGTCCTCGCGATCAGTTCATTGTCCAGCCCAAACACATTCCAAACCTCGATGGAGTACTGCTCGAGCCATGTGCGTTCGAAATAGCCCCAGAATTCACCCCATTTAGCTGCCGAATAGGTCACATCAGCTACCACGCATCGCCGCTTGATCTCCCGCTTCACCAATTTAATCCCTCGTTCGATGTGGTCATGCTGAATCACGGTCAGTGTGTCTAACACACCATGCGTCATGGCGATTAGACACTCCTCTTCCGGAATAGCGTAGCGCTTCATAGCGCGACGGAGTGCCTGCTTCATATGAAACAGGCACCCTAGCACAATTGCGTTAGGAAACTGGGTTTGAAGGGAATCCATTAAAGCGGCCTCAAAGTCGCAGACAATCTCAGCGGGTTCAATCTGCTGATCGGTAGCTTGGACGATGAAGTGTATCATATCCCAGTAGCTGTCCGCCGTTCGAGAGGTGCTCAGAACGTAAAACACAGGTACGAACACGCCCGACGCGCGATCATGCACCATGAACACGACGCATTGCGCGTAGCCACTCGGAACACATCTGAACGTTCCATCGACGAATAGCGTCGTTCCATGATAGCGTAAGAGCGCCACTAGTGCAGGGTGCGCCCAACCCAGAAGACGAGTAGGCTTGGTCAGGTCGTCTCGGTGGGGTGTAATGCAGTGAAACTGGAAAAATGTGACAGCCTCATCGAGCGCGAGTGCGAGCGGCGGGATCTCGATTGAACCGTGCACGTTGCCGGAGTAGTGTTGGCGTCTTGCATGATGCACGCGGCCTGTAACTTGCTGCTCCGACAGGCCCCGCACGACATCAGGGTTGTCCGTAGAGTAGAAACGTCGTTGCAGCTCCTCCCACACGCGACGCACAGGCCACGCAACATGCTCAATTGCTAAGAGGTCAGCTTGCGCTTTCATTTCAGCTTCAACGTTGGTGACGGAGCTAACTACAGCTGTCGCGCTGCAACTGTGCGCCTTGACGCAGGTGTAGCCCATGGACGCAATCCGGAACTCCATCGTGCCGCCGCAACCCGCTCGAAACTTAGAACATCGGTATACAATCTTGCGCGAAGAAGCCCAGGCGCGAGTATACTTGTACCCCTTGAAGTAACACGTTGTGCGCTCAGCACGTCTCGGGGCGTGGCTGCTCGTGTCTTCAACCGGCGGCTGAGGGCCGCTGTCACTCTCCAGCACCTCGGCCCCCATTTGCTCGTCTACCACGACTGCGTTGACACCTTCCTCCATGCCACTTGAGACCTTTGATGCAACTTCACGACTGATCGAGTAGCAAACACTGCATCTACCATGCCCCCAGCCTACCATTAGTTTCCCGATCACAGATCCGATCATCGACGCGACAACAACCCGATCATAGACCAGATCAGTTCCGTATACGAACCAAAATAAAATCTACCGTGGAGGAGCACTGGAATGGAATCAATGTGGACCTTGGCGCTGACATTACGACGTGCAGATTTTGTGCGAGCACCGCAAACCCGCTGCTTCACCAGCACTGCGAGGCAATCTTCCAGCCTTTGAAAAAGTTCATGCTTCGCCACCTGAAGCACGTTCGGTATGTCCGTCCTGCTACCAATTGGCTAGACGGTCGCTCAGGCGCGTCCAAGTGGTTCCTGACCTCATCGCAGGCTTCACACCAAGTGGAGTGCTGTGCGGCTTGTATCTAACGGACCTGGTCAGTCTCCGCAATGTGCTCTACGGCGAGGGCATTGCGGTCGGCAGCGTCGACCTTCAGCTCAACGGAACGGATAAGGGGCTCATCCGCAGACCTCGACTCATCGATGGCTTCTACACCGCTGGATAAGCTACGTATCACACTACACAAACAACCAATATGGCGCAATTTGAACCGGGCGCTGCCCATAGTCGCTCTTTTCTTCAAAATAAAGGTACAATCGACTTGATCTTTGGTGTGGATCCCTATGAGTACATGAGTTATCCTGCCAACCCCGAGAGAAACATATATGTATATCAACCATTCAAGAAGTTTTGGCTGCACCACTTGAAGCGTGCGCGCCCTCCGCGTGCGATCGTCGGGTTTGCGGCTATATGCGCAGATTTTAATGATCTTGCTGCCGGGTTTACAGCATGGGTCCTTGTCGGAGCCTACGCGGTGAGTACATGTACCTCGACAGTATTGATATGTCAGGGGTGTTTCTTGAAATCGTCGAGTTTGAGTTAAGCCTGTGTATTTGCTGCGTCAAGGAAGCACCGCAAAGTTTACCATCTCGACATTTTTTAGAGATTGAACTGTGCCATCGCCGTCGCAAACGCCTGGATCGGTGTGATCGGTGCACGGAAGTCCAAGTGGAACTTCTTGTCATCTACTTTGCCGAACTGGAGGAAAATGGGTCGTTCATTGTTCAGTACCTCCCCAGCCCCTGCCCGTACAAGCTGGAAGTTTTTCACGGATGGCACGGAGACGCGGCCATTGAAGTTGAGTCGGTAGAAGCCGTTCTCAAATACCGGCTCCTTGTTCTCGAAGATTTGGAGCGACTCGGGTGGGAGCGCCGAGTGAGCCACAGCCATATCGGCGTCTGTCAAGCTTCGATGGAGATCAATGAGCATAGAGAAGGTGGATAAACTGTCGCCGACAGTTAGACCCTCGATCTCTTGACGCCGCGACAGAGGTGGTAAGATTACTGTCAGCCGACGAGGTTCGGACGAGTTGAAGGTGTTCCCGAATACCATCGCGCCAAGTTCTGTCTTGCGGCTGAAGTTTCCCACGAGAACGTTCTTCTTCTTGGAAAAGTTGGAGCGCAATTTGCCAATGTAGTTGCCGCTCTTCTTCGAAAGCTTCGAGGATAGTGCGACGGAGCGTGTCATGTCGAAGAGATGGTAGTTGGAGGTGCGATTCTTCATCTGCATCTCGGCCATGAGAAGAAGCTGTCCGTTGATGAAGTAGTGATACTGTGAGCTCAGCATGGTTTTCACACGCAAAATGTGTCCTTGAACGAGCTTTGTATCCGTTCCTGGGAAGACGGCGAGCTTTGATAACCGAGACAAATCCAAGCTCGCTGCTGTATCAGTTGGCGCTGGCGCAGGAATAGGAGGCGTTGATTCCTCTGCGGACTCGCTATCCGATTCATCGTGAGAGTCTTCTTCGTCGGACTGCTGAGACAGATGCTGGCGTCGAGAAGGAGACTCTGGTCGTTCACTAGCTCTTCGAGACTTGTAGGTGTCTTCGTCAGAGTCGTCATCCGACGAGCAGACAGACCCTCGGCTTGCTTCATCCCACGCATGTCCGGGCTTGCCAAGTTGTCGGTCATCTTTGCTACCATCTTTTTTGGCTTCTAGAGACGGTCTCTTCTCGAAAATGGGCCTCCGGTTGTTGTTGTTCTGTTTTTCATCAGACTCGCCGTCGTCGCCGTCGCCGTCAACGGAGAACGGAACGACTTGGTTCTCATCGTCGTTGCTGTCGCGGCGAGATACCGGGCTTGAACCATGCTTGGTGATCATTCCTTTGTCACGAGGAGGGAGCGGAGTCAGAACGGGACGACCTCGAGTGGCCATTGTTTGAGCAACACCTGAAACGAACTATAGTGATAACTTCTTTCTGCCGCCGAAGTTGAAAATGAGCGAAACTACCCCAGAGCTCTTAGACTGCAACTCAGCTGGACACGGGCTTGGCATGGGATAATGCTCCGCTGAAAATAGGGAAATTCATGGCAGGATGCCACGGAAGACTGCGCTAATGATAGTGGTGGTGGTAAACACGCGACTGAAGCTGGTTGCTCATGAACAACAGCACTGCAATTCTTAGTTTAGCAGAAGCAAAAGATCGAGAACATGAGCATTCAGGCTGACAGGGAGTGGATCGAGGCCAGACGACGCATCCTCGTGGGCTCGATCCTGGCTCCTAGCGACAAAGATCAGTTCATCGAGGCATCCTTTGCCACGCATTTTGGTCGAAATGTCCCGGAGCCAGGATTCTGGGCAGCGTTTGAGCAGGCCTGCAGTTTTGCGGCGGATGGAATTCCGTGGCACCAACCTCGACAACTCATGCTCTCGTATTCACTGCCTCAGCAGGTTAACGGGAAAGATGCTCGGGTACGGTCCGTGACACTTAACTACCGTTGCATGTTCTGACGCGTACGTGTATTCAATCCACTGCCAAGGGCGAGACAATGATGACTTTGGCTGCAACATTCGGTCGAGCGAAGGTCGTGAGTATTTTGTGTCAAATCAAAGGCGACCCACGCATCGAGAACGCTAAGGTATCGCTAAGTTGTTCCTGGTATATGAACGACAAAGTTGAGACTCACTCAGTGATAATAGGGTTGGTCTTCAGTGCATGCAGCAGCCGCTTACAACCATGTCAACGTCTTAGAAGCGCTGCTAACTCTTGGCGTGAGCATGAACGAAACCGATTCACGTTTGGGCTACACACCGCTGCATCTAGCCGCTTCCGTTGACAACGTTGAGGTGCTTCGGACACTTTATGATTCTAAACAAGCAGATTTTTGGAAGAAAGCGAAAAATGTGAGTACTTTTGCATGTTCAGTCTCGTGGGGTCGATGCTTATTGCGCCGGTTCCTCCAGGGGTTCTCGATCCTGCATGTCGCCTCTGCTCATGGATCCGACAAATGCGTCAAGTTTCTCTCGGAGACGTTTCCAGACATGAAATTCCACGCTGATGGCGTGCTAAAGGAGAATCCAACTCACAAAGCTGCCAAGCATCTTCATCCGCACGTATACCGCCATCTAACCTCTCTCGGAGCACGGGACGATTTGGAAAATCTAGAGGTTAGAACGCTCACATGTGTCGCGAAGATAGGTTAGATACTAAGTTATTTTTTCGTTATCTGTGTAGGACGACACTGCTCGCGACATCTCATTGTTCAACAACCGATACAACTTCTAATCTCTACTGTATAAATATTAAATGAAGATCGTACATCTTACGCGGCGGTCGATTGCTGTGTGGCACTTGAGGCCGCATTCTTGGAGATGAACTTGCGCACCAACTTGTAGCGCAAGTCTTCGGTAGACGCTGGTTTGCACACATCCACGTGAGTCGCGTCCGAAATCGGGACAAATTCGCCAAAGCCTGGGTTTGCCGACGCCGAAGGTACTACCAAGGCCTCCACACCGATCACAGGAAGACGACATGGCAAACCTTCGCCCACGCTCAAGGACGGGATGTTTTTCTCCTCGAATACCTCTGAGCACCAATCGTTGAGCATCTCCAGATGCGGGGTGCCATGCAAGTGCTCGGTGACGGGGTGTTGGGTGATCCGTCGAGGCTTGAACGTTTGGATCCTTTGAGCGACCGGGCTGCCATGGTGCGGGACACCGAAGAAGACAACGCCGTTCACGTTGTTGATGAGCGAAGCCTCGTCATCCTCAGCGTCGGGGTTTGCAGATGCCAGCAACACCTGCTTGAGCAAGACACCGCCGAGACTGTGAGTCACGAAAACCACGGGACGATCGCCACAGCCGACACGAGCCGCGTTCAACTGAGTCAGAATTTCGATGCCCGTGTCTTCAAAGCACATCGGTTTCCAGACAGACCCAGACGCTAGCAACTGCGAGTCGTAGCCAACCGACAGCACTCGCGGATTGAGACCCTCCTGCTTCATATCGTCCAGCAGCCATTGTTGGGCCCATACAGTGCCTTCCTCTTCACCGCAGGTCCACGTACTGAATGGACAGCCCAGCAACCCGTGGACGAAGACGATGTCAACATCATAGTCGCTCTGTTGAGCGCTCGTGCTTCCAGACAGATGCAGCGGGTGAATACCGTCCAGATACTTCACCTCGTTGTCCATGTCTGCTCCTGTTTGGAGAGAGTTCTGGTACCTTCGATTAGACCGAGCTCGGTGTGCCATAGCTTCCAGTCGGATGTCATCGGACTGGGTCCATTTCTCCAGAGCTTTTTCCAGTTGGCAGTCATTCACCGCGAAGTTTTGCAGCGCCTCGGTCATGTCATCACAAGCGAACAAATTGGCTAGCACTCGCGCAGTCTCGCGTTGCACGACACCGTTTTCCGATTGCAAGAGGATCTTGAGGATTGGAATGCCGCCGCGACGGATCAGTTCCTCTTGACACTCCTTCCGCTCCATAACGAACGCAAGCGCGCGCAGTGCCTTAGCGTGCGAAGCCTCATACGACGACGTGTCCGTCGTGAGCCCTTGAATGGGCAAAGTGCGTGATCGAGCTTCTCGCACACTGCAAGCTCCTTTGGCGACTTCGGGGGGAACTTTGTCCAGCACAGAGTCCAAAACAGCGATCAGCCACTCCTGGACGACTTGGTCCTTGTAGCTGCTGCACGTCGCGATCTGGTCGAGGCAAAGCGCAGCTTCGTCTCGGATTCCTGCGTCGCTGCTCTTCAAGAAGGCGGTGAACAACTCGATCCATCCATCGACGTATCCGTGTCTGAGCACGATGTTCATATTCTCGATGTCATCGACGTAAAGGGGTTCGCCGTCTTCGGAGTCGCTCACGAAGGAGAGCGCGTCTCGGTCCAGCACGAACGGCGCGTCAGCGGTAATGGGGACAGCGAGGCAGCGAATCGCCTCCAGAAGTTTCGCTGTCACATGACGATCCGCGTCTTCAATGACCCGAGCTCGCAGCGTATCGAGTGCTCCCGCCTGGACAAGTTGACGCTGGAGGTCGTGGTCGACCTCCGCCAACTTGCAAACAATTTCAAGCGAAGTGCAGGCGAGGTCGTCACACGACGAGCTCATCCAGTCTACAAGCATCTTGGCACTTTGTTCACGACGCCGCATGCTCTGAGCCACTGCGACGTCGTTGCTGAGCTCGTTGATGAGCCGCGCCGCTTGCACTTGCACCAGCTCGGAGCGTTTCTCGGCGATGTCGATCAATGCACCCCACAACTTGTCACTGGCGATGAGTTTGCGCCGCGTTTTGGCCGTGCTGTCGTCGCCAAAAATCACTTTGCGCAGCTTGTAGCGTCTACCGACCGCTTCCGGTGTCGCCGCCTTGGCCAACCCCCACAATGCAAACTCTAAGTACTGATCGGGTACGTCCGCGACAGCTAGTGACAGCAGCGACGCGAGGTTGGCCGGTCCGAAGTGGCAGTCGTTGCTGTCGAGCGTCACCAGTCGATGCAGAGCGTCCCCCACCCTCGGGTCGTCGTCGTGCACCTCGGCCAAGTTGAGCAGCGCCTGCTTCCCGTACCGCGTGGCTCGCTCTGCAATGGCTTGGGCGCATTGCTCGTTGGTGGACAAGACGCCCATGGCGCGGTACAGCTCCTCCTCCAAGTCTTCCTGCAGGGAGAAACTGCTGTTGTTGTCCGCGTCTGAGAGCAGGTTCACGAGCATGGAGAAGCTGGAGCTGGCCAGCACTTGGTCGGGGTCCCACCCGCTCGTCTCGGGCGAGAGCTGCTGCAGCCACTTGGCCAAGTTCCGGTACACTTGGCTGGACTCGAGCACCTCTTTGCCCGCCTCCATGGTCGGGTACGGGGTCGTGAACGCCTGGCGGGTGGACGTCACTGAGGCCGACGAGATCCAACACGCCACGTCGCGGACGAAACTCTGCTGCAGACCGAGCTCCTGTCTGGACGTGGCCTTCAACGTCCTCGAACGGGACTTTCGAGTCAAGTGGCGCTTCATGGTGCAACCACCGGTAGAGTGGGTATCGGAGACTTTCAAAGGTTTGCCATCGTCGCCGAGATACATGAAGCTGGCGCTGGCACTGACGCTGGCGCCGGCCAGCAGAAATAACGGGCGCTTCGCGACGTGCAGCATGTGACGCAAGTCGCGGAATGAAAAGTGCTCTACAGTATTACTTGGTCTGGTACCGGTACAGGCCGTAACGGACGTAGTGCAAGCTCGGCGGCATAGTTGGGGCAAGTGTGGTTTCGCATGGGAGAGATAAGCGACGCGATATGACGGAAAACACGTGGGGAATCTGACGACGAGCAGCTCGACAGTTCATGATGCGGGGCGTTGAATCTGCGCCGCGGTTGGCGAGCTCCTTACCATAATAGAACCCAGACATCAGTGGATGCAACTTGTGATGCATCGCATGGCCCGGAGATAAGGAAGTTATGGTTCCGTTCGTAAGATGTTGCGGTTGCCTTGCGTTACGTGTACAGTAATCTGCCTCGATAAAGAAGTCTGCAAAACCGATAACCTGTGTAACCTCATACAACTCAAACTGAGGCCATTATTAACCTTTGACTTTGTTTTTCTAATAAACTTGCAAAATCTATGCACAGCCCGACTTCTTTATCGAGGCATATTACTGTACCTAAGCTACTGCGAGAAACGGCAATTGCAAGGAGAGACCATGACGTCACCTGGCCAAGAGCTATGCACACTTCCGTGTCGGAGCTCCAGTATCAGATGTTGTAGGGCTGTATTTTTAACATGGCTACATCAGCTTCATGTGTCATCGCGGCTTCCAGCCCCGCGACAACTTCACGCAGATGCCAATTTGCCACGTGGAGAGCGAGCAGCGAGTTGACATACACCGTTTCGGCTACCGTGGCTGTTAATTAATTAGTACGCGATACGCAGACGCGTGAGGTCGATTGCACTCTCGTCGAACGGGTACGCGCCGGGGGCGAGACGTTCAGGAATGCGGACGTCCATCAGATACACACCGCAGAGCACACCTCCGCGCGTGAACCCCGCGATGAGGTCGAGCCACTCGTTGCCTTGAAAACTGTCGCCGGTCTCGTTCCACCCGCGCGGAGGACGCACGTAGTGCACGTGCTGCAAGTGGCGCGTCATGAATTTCTTCAGTGGCTGGTACACGTCGCGGCAGTGCTGGCGCATGAGGAATTCGTACTCAGCCTCTCGGAACTGCGGATTCAACGGACCCTCGACCATGCTGCCTGTATTGGTGTCGCAGAAGTGGCAAAACGTCGTGTCAGTACCCAAGTCCACGTGAATACTCGTCCAGTGCGCCTCCATCATGCCCGCAGGGCTGCGGCGCTGGTCGGACGATCGGAAGAAGCGCGAGCCAAAGCCCGACTCTGAGCTGTTCATCAGACGAGTGAGCTGGGCCACATCCTTCACATCGATCGCCTTCTGCTCGCTGCTCGGCTGTTTCTCCAGCGCCGCAACGAGAGAGAAGACCAGAGGTTGAAGCACGCCGTATTGTCTGTGTTCGAAGCTCCGATCCAGTTGAAGCACCTGGAAGCAGTGCGGCTGGATGCCCGTGTACATCAGACACATGGCCTCCAACAAGTGGTGGCGTGCATTGAGTCGGCGGGGCAGTGGGAGATCACTCGGCATGACGTTGCGACTGCACCCGAAGTGATCGAGATGACCGGCTGCTGTCCTTGAAGGCACCAAGCGATGCCAGTCGCGCATGCAGCCTTTGCCGAAATGCATTTCCTCTCGGTGATAAAATGTTTTGAGACCTTGAGTGGAAACCGCATCGCGGACATCTTGCGACAGTGAAGGCGAGCAGTGTACTAGGAGGCTCAACGCGTCTTCGGGTGGAAGGAACGACGTGAGACCCAATGGTAACAGCGCCACAACGTCTGATAGTGAGCACGCGTCATCCTTGCAAATGACCCGCGTCCTCTTTGCTGTCGATTCCTGGGTGGTTCCTGCTTGCATCGATCGCTTGTGCTCTTTGGAGTAAAATCAAAACTTTTGATTCAAAAGTGATGGAAGATCGCCAGATCGCCACGCACTTCAACCGAGCTTCAACGGTCACTATTCTAGAATTCGAACGGTTAGTGCCATCCTGAGGGCTCCGCTGCTACTGCTACTCATCAAAACCTAAAGCTGCTGCTGCTGCGACTTGGACGAGACCTAAACCAGCAACACATCCTGAATACTGCGTTCTTCAAGGTCCCCGAAGGATACCAATATATAGTTATTTAATAATAGCCTCCAGTTGCTGGTAGGAACGAGGCAACGTTATTGCCATCAACAAAAATCAAAACCTCGCGGCACATACCTGTGCTCTGGATTCGCCCTGCTCTCTCCGTTGTGATCTTGCTTCACCTCTCTCTTGACTCCGAACTGATCTTACCCTTCAACTAGGTGGTCCGCAAGATGTGGCGCAACAGGCTTAAACGCGCCCAGCGCCAGTCTGTCGCGAACCATGCTGCGTGGGATCCGCAGGTCGGTCAAGTACACGCCGCACAGCACGCCAGCAGGCGTGAACCCTGCAATGAGATCCATCAAGTCGTCGTCTTGGAAGTCGTCGTCCAGGCAGTTCCACCCGCGGCACGGCTTCATATAGCGCACGTGCTTGAGATGTCGGAGCATGAACTGCTTCAGTGGCTGGTACAACGCGCTACAGTGCTGCTGTAACAGTCTGGCGAATACTTGCGTGCATCGTTCGCAGCGATGTGCGGACGCGTCCGCAGCAATGAACTGGCAGTAGCCACACGTGGTTGCTCCCGTCTTCGCATTCACTGTAATACTCCGCCAATGAGCCTCCACCGCGTTCGTCGCGGTGCAATTCCGCTTCCGTTTACTGAAGAACTGGGTGCCCAGCCCCATGTGCACCACGTCCATGAGTCTCGTGAGCTGTTGCACGTCGTCTGTGTCAATCTCCTCGTGAGTCTCCACCCGCTCCTGCTTTAGCCTGCAGACCTGAGATCTGTATGGTTTTCTCTGATTAATAACGTTAGCTTCATCTTGCTGCTGCTTCTCGAGCGCCGCCGCCAGCGAGAAGACCACGGGCTGCATGGAGCCGAGTCGGGGCGACGCGAACTGGCCGAAGTGCATATGCAGCACGCCGTCGCACACCGAGCCGAAGCCTTCGGTGGCGAGGCACGTGGCCTCCAGCAGGTGCTCGCGAGCGCTCTGCAGTCGCGGCAGCGGCAGATCTTTGGGCGCGTCGGAGCAGCAGGTGACGCACGGGCCCTCGCCGCCCTCGGCCTCCGTCGGCACCAGCTGGTGCCAGTCCGAGCTGCAGCGCTGACCGAAGTGCACGGACTTGCGCTCGTAGAGACTGCGGAGACCCGCGGAGGCCAGCGACTCGCGTAGCTCCGGCGACAGAAGACGCGACAGACTGCGCAGCAGCTGCGACAGGTCGCGCGGCGTCAGGAACGGCACCAGCTGCAGGTGCAGCAGCGTCACCAGGTCCGGCAGCGTCGTGGCGTCTATGGAGGGGGAAGGACGCACGCACGGCCTCTTCGCCTCGAGGCGCGTGGACGCAGCACGGCGCTTCGTGTTCCGGTCCATGAGTCGATGCAGAGAATGCGGGATGTGTGGGAGTGATGGTCAAGTTCAACTGTCGACCACCGAAAACGGCGCTGAAGAAACCGGTAGGGTTCCCGTAGAAAAATCATCGGTACAGCCTAGACCCAAAACCAAAATCCTTAGTCGTAGTCTACGACTCGTAGATCCCAGACTCGTGATCAGAAAGGCCGAGAAAGGACTGAGAGTGATCTGGGAGCCAATGAAAGAAGATGAAATCTGTACTGTACTAACAACGAAATAAACTATACTTCACTTGGTTTCCGATGCTGCGGCTGGTGTCGTCGGCGCGGAGTCGCTTGATTCGGGCGGGCGCCTTCCGCGCTGCGGTCCCAAACGCCCCCCTTGGCTGTGGATCGTGTCTTCTGTCAACGTCACTACGAGACGCCTCGCTTCTTCTCGTCCGACGCGAAAGACGATGGCAGACCATGGAAGACCCCAGCTCTGCACAACCCCATGACGTGGAACACGACGGTGAAGCCAGCGCTGCTCACGTTCCTCAAGCTCAAGAAGCACCTGATGGTGCCAATTAAGTTCGTCGTCCCCCACGGAGACGAGGCGTGGCCCGAAGCAGCGTGGGGGTATCCCCTGGGCAAACACGCCGCATGGCTACGTAAGCAGTGGGGAGAGGGAGGCCGCAGGATGGTTCCGAAACAACGCGAGGAACTGGAGGAGATGGAGTTCGCTTGGGATAGAAACCAATACAGGTGGGACCGCTTCGTCCTGCCAGCACTTCGGAGGTTCTACGAGTTGAACGGGCACACGGATGTGCCTGAACTCTATCGCATTCCGAAGGGGAGCCCAGAGTGGCCTGAGCACTTGTGGGGCCAGCGTTTAGGGAATAAAGTGGCGGACATTCGGAGGCATAAATACTTTGCGAAGCAGGTGGAAGCAGACAAGGAAGACCTGAAACGACTGAAGTTTTGCCATGACTCGACGTTGTACGATCGCAACTGGCGCGAGAAAGTGATGCCGGCACTGAGAGCATTTCGCCAGGAGTTTGGGCACTGTAATGTGAGCTATGCGTTCACGATACCGTCGCAATTTCCGTGGCCTGAAGCTGCATGGGGGATGCGTTTGGGTAATACTGTCAGTCGAATTCGTTATGGTGCATTCGGCGCCAATCAAGACAAGCACGCGCTGGACAAGCTGGGTTTCGTGTGGGATAATTCTGAGTCGGAGTGGAGCGAGCGCATTTTGCCTGCTTTGGAGACTTTTATCGCTTAAAGGGGCATTGTCGAGTGCCGCAATCTTGTGAGGTGCCATCGGATGAGAATTGGCCTACACCATCATGGGGTCTAAAGCTTGATAGTATCGTTAACACTATTCGTAGCCAAGGAACTTATTCCACCCAGGTAATGCGCAACAAGTCTCGATTGGAGGAGTTGGGTTTCGTGTGGGATCATACTGAATTTGAGTGGAGCGAGCGTATCTTTCCTGCTTTGGAGTGTTTTTATCTCTTGAAGGGGCATTGCCGAGTGCCTAAAGCTTTTGTGGTGCCATCGGATGAGAAATGGCCGACTCCGTCGTGGGGTCTGAGGCTTGGGAAGATCGTTAGCGGGATCCGTAGTAGTGACTGTTACTCCACCCAAGTTTCCCGTGATAAGGCTCGACTGGAGAAGTTGGGTTTTGTGTGGAAAGTCGTTGATTTTGAGTGGAGTGAGTGCATCCTGCCAGCGCTTGAGGCTTTTCATCAACTGCAGGGACACTGTTGCGTTACTAGATCGTTTGTGGTCCCGTCGGAACCATCTTGGCCGAAGAATGCGCATGGTCTCAAACTAGGAATCGCCGTTGACAACATCCGCAAGAGAGCCTCCTACTTTGACCAGATTGCTCGGGCGATGAACTCGTTGGAGGCAATCGCATTCGACTCGAAGATCGCAGTCTCCAAGTGGAAAAACCGTGTCGAGCCAATTTTGGTCACGTTCAAGCAGCTGCATGGACATCGTAACGTGCCGCGCGACTTTGTGGTCCCGTTGACCCCTCCTTGGCGAGAGAAGGACTGGGGCATCCAGTTGGGCAAGTTAGAGCCAATATAACTATCGCCCAGAAGGGTCAACTCGTTTGCTAGCCACAGCACGACACGGTTTTGGTGAATCAGTGTTGGGAGCTGCTGTCCTGGTCGGAGGGCCTAATAGGCCGCCTATGTTCCTCGAAAGAAGTTGCCGTGTCTATAAGAGGGTGGGTGTGATGACAGCCACGAGTTCTGCATTCCAGGGCAATGGTCTTGGTCTCCGAGGCGGGCTCGACCTCCAGCACGTAGAACTTAATTAAGGTGAATCAGCTAGAATAGCAAAAACTCGTACTGTTCACATGCATACGCAAAGTCGTGTACTGATTGACAGTCCGTTTGAAATTACTACAGTACTGCACTACCCCGCCAACCAACCCGATCGGTTCCTACCGTCACGACACCAACGGATCGCGCAGGATCGCCTGGATCTCCGGGTCGGCCATGCCGTGGCGCGCGCGCTCCTCGTCCGTCTCGCCGTTCTGGATCTTGTACATGACCGTTCGCAGACCGTCGATGCACTCCTGGTGGTTCGGGTCCAGCGCCAGCCCCTTCTCGTAGCTCTCGCGAGCCTTGTGGAACTCCTTCATGAAGCACTGGATGGCGCCCATGCGCGAGTACGCCTTGACGTACTTGGGGTCGAGCTCCAGGGCCTTCTCGCAGTCCTTCTTGGCCTCGTTGAACGACGTCAGCTTCGTGTAGTCCGACTTCAATTGCCTTCCTACAAAAAATAAAAATAAAAACATCAGCAACACAAAACATCAACATAAAAAACACCCACCACTTCAACTTACTTGCAGTCCTCGAGTTTGGGTACGTCTCGGATAGCACGACAGTGCCTCGCGGCTCGCAGGAATACCGCGTTGGGTAATTGTTGGTTGCCGCTGGCAGCAGTACGAGCGGGTCTGTGGCCGTGTCATCTTGACAGATTCTGCTTTGTCGGACGCAACTTACATGTTAATTAAGGTCCGTCAATTTCGGACCGTCTAAAATAGAGCAGACCCCACCCCAATCGCATCTAAAAGTGGTCCTTTTCTTTTCGTCCTTTTCAACAGACACCTTTGTACAAAATCTGTACAAAATCTGTACTGTACTAACAACGTACAGTAATTAAACTATACAACCCAGTGATTGGACAAAACTGAATAGTTTTTCACTTATCCAATCATTCGAGCGGATGCTGCGGCTGGTATCATCGGCGCGGAGTCGCTTGCTTCGGGCGGGCGCCTTCCGCGCTGCGGGTGCTGTGGTTCCAGGTACCACCCGTTTGGCTGTGGAGCGTGTCCCCTCCCAGTGCCACTACGAGGCGCCTCGCTGCTTCTCCTCGGACGCGAAAGACCACGACAGACCATGGAAGACTCCAGCTCTGCACAATCCCGTGGCGTGGCAGGAGACGGTGAAGCCAGCGTTCCTTACCTTCCTCAAGCTCAATAAGCATCTGATGGTGCCAGTCAAGTTCGTCGTCCCCCACGGGGATGATGCGTGGCCAGAAGCAGCGTGGGGGTATCCCCTGGGCAAACATGCCGAGTGGCTGCGGAAGCAGTGGAGAGAGGGAGGCCGGAGGATCGACCAGCAACAACTTAAGGAGCTGGAGGGTATGGAGTTCGCTTGGGATTGGTCCCAATACAGGTGGGGCCGCTTCGTCCTGCCAGCACTGCGACGGTTCTACGAGTTGAACGGGCACACGGATGTGCCTGAACTCTATCGCATTCCGAAGGGAAGTCCCGAGTGGCGTGAGCACTTGTGGGGCCAGCGTTTAGGAAGAAAGGTTGTTAACATACGTTGTCGGGGAGATTTTGCTAAGCAGATGGAAGTGGATGAGGACGAGCTGAAACGACTGAATTTTTGCCACGACGAATTGTTGTTCGATCGCGACTGGCGCGAGAAAGTGGTCCCAACACTGAGAGCATTTCACCAGGAGTTTGGGCACTGTAATGTTAGCGGTACATTCACGGTACCGTCGCAATTTCCTTGGCCTGCAGCTGCATGGGGGATGCGTTTGGGTGAAACAGTCAGTCAAATTCGTTATGGTTCATTCGGCGCCAATCAAGACAAGCGCGAGTTGGAAGAGTTGGGTTTCGTGTGGGATCATTCTGAGTCGGAGTGGAGCGAGCGTATTTTGCCTGCTTTGGAGACTTTTCATCGGTTGAAGGGGCATTGTCGAGTGCCGGCCTCTTTTGTGGTGCCATTGGATGAGAATTGGCCTACCCCATTTTGGGGTCTGAGGCTTGGAAAGCTTGTTGGCAGCATTCGTAACCGAGGGAGTTACTCCACCCAGGTAATGCGCGAGAAGACTCGATTGGAGAGGTTGGGTTTTGTGTTGAAAGTCGCTGAATCTGAGTGGAGTGAGCGCATCCTGCCAGCGCTTGAGGCTTTTCATCAACTGCAGGGACACTGTTGCGTTACTAGATCGTTTGTGGTCCCGTCGGAACCATCTTGGCCGAAGAATGCGCATGGTCTCAAACTAGGAATCGCCGTTGACAACATCCGCAAGAGAGCCTCCTACTTTGACCAGATTGCTCGGGCGATGAACTCGTTGGAGGCAATCGCATTCGACTCGAAGATCGCAGTCTCCAAGTGGAAAAACCGTGTCGAGCCAATTTTGGTCACGTTCAAGCAGCTGCATGGACATCGTAACGTGCCGCGCGACTTTGTGGTCCCGTTGACCCCTCCTTGGCGAGAGAAGGACTGGGGCATCCAGTTGGGCAAACTAGAACCGAGATAACTATCGCCCGGGAAGGGAGTAACTCGCTCGCTAACCACAGCACGAAACAGTTTTGGTGAATCAGTGTTGGGAGCTGCTGTACCTGGTCGGAGAGCCTATGACATCGAAAGGAATTACCGTGTCCTATACACTAGGATCTGTGTGATGAAAACCGCAAGTTCTGCATTCCAGTTCAATGATAGGAGTGCAATGGTAGAACTTCATTAAGGTGAATCAGCTAGAAATAGCATAAACTCGTACTGTTCGTATACATACGCAACGTCGTGTACTGATTGAAATTGACAGTCCGTTTGCGGCCTACGTCTACCCCGCCTGCCTAAGTGCCCGACTGGTTCCTACAGTCACGACTCCGACAGCCGGAGACCAGCCAGCGACAGCCTCATCTACGCTCACTTGGTCTGCAGCACACCGGCGGCAATCAGCTTCTCGATCTTGGCCATGATGCCCGGGTTCTGCAGGTGGCGCTGGGCGCCCATCGGGTCCGTCTGGAAGTCGTTCAGCACGTTCTGCATCACCGGGTCGCGCAGGATCGCCTGGATCTCCAGGTCGGCCATGCCGTGGCGCGCGCGCTCCTCGTCCGTTGCCCTCGTTCTTGGCCGCCAGCGCCTTCTCCGGGTCGATGTAGGCCAGCTCCTTGGCCTTGCGCAGCTTCACCTGCAGCGCCTTGATTTTGCGCTCCGCGTCCTTGGTGCGGTTCTCCATCTGCGCGCCTTCGTACGCGTCGATGGCCGCCGTCAGGTGCTCCTCCGTCTCGCCCTTCTTCAGGTGCGCGTTGCCGATACGCACATAGGCCTTGGCGATCTGCGCGTAGTCGGCGTGGTGAGCAGTCCGACTTCAATGGCTTTCCTACAAAAATCCAAAATAAAAAATCCAATGGCCTTCCTACAAAAATCCAAAATAAAAACATCAGCAACGCAAAACGTCAAAAAGGGAAACCCACCCTACCCCCACCATTTTGACATACAGTACAGTACTTGCAGTTCTCGATTCTGCTTGGTCATGATCGAAAAAGACGTCGAAAGTTATAATATCCATGCATTGTGTTGTTACTAGTGTTCTGGATCGTCACATAAGCTTGGTTACGTTCTCGGATAGCATGGCAGGGCCTCGAGGTTCGCAAAAACACCGCTTGGGGTAATTGTTGGTTGCTGCTGGAAGTAGTGGGAGTCCGCAACTTGCAATTTCGGACCGTCTAAAATCCCCAAATCGCATCTAAAAGCGGTCCTTTTCTATTTATCCTTTTCAATTTGTACAAAATCTGGTACTGCACTAACAACGTAATCAATTACCGGTATACGATCTAGTGATTGGACTATTAATAAATTGAATCGTTTTTCACTTGGCAAATCAATCATTCGAGCGGATGCTGCGGCTGGTATCATCGGCGCGGGGTCGCTTGCTTCGGGCGGGCGCCTTCCGCGCTGCGAGTGCTCCCGTCCGAGGAGATCCACGTTTGGCTGTAGAGCACGTCCCCTCCGATCGTCACTACGAGGCGCCTCGCTTCTTCTCCTTCGACGCGAAAGACAATCAGATACCATGGTATCTAACTCTGTACAGTCCCGTGACGTCGTCGTTAGTGGGATCCGTAGTGATGGCAGTTACTCAACCCAGGTGATGCGCGACAAGACTCGATTGAAGGAGTTG
The DNA here is from genome assembly GCA_009729435.1 of Phytophthora fragariae. Taxonomy (NCBI): domain Eukaryota; phylum Oomycota; class Peronosporomycetes; order Peronosporales; family Peronosporaceae; genus Phytophthora; species Phytophthora fragariae. Next base: position 706,410 of record QQOI01000038.1, on the reverse strand, counting down.
GGCTTCGTGTGGGACTTCTTTGAGTCTGAATGGAGTAAGCGCATCATGCCAGCGCTTGAGGCTTTTCATCAACTGCATGGTCACTGTCGGGTGTCTAGATCGTTTGTGGTCCCGTCGGAAGCAACTTGGCCGGAGAATGCTCATGGTCTCAAACTAGGAATAATCGTTGGTACCATCCACAGGAGCGCCTCTCACTTTGACCAGATTGCTCGGTCGATGAACTCGTTGGCGGCGATCGAATTCGACTCGAAGATCGCAGTCTCCAAGTGGAAAAACCGTGTCGAGCCAATATTGACCACGTTCGAGCAGCTGTATGGACATCGGAACGTGCCGCGCGACTTTGTCGTCCCGTCGACTCCTCCTTGGCAAAAGAAAGACTGGGGCATCCAGTTGGGCAAGTTAGAACCAAGATAACTATCGCCCGGGGGGGGGGGGTAACTCGTTCGCTAGCCACAGCACGAAACAATTTTGGTGAATCAGTGTTGGGAGCTGCAGTCCTGGTCGGAGGGCCTAATAGGCCGCCTAGTACCTCGAATGGAGTCGTCGTGTCTATAAGAGGATGCGTGTGATCACAGCCGCGAGTTATGCATTCCAGGGCAACGATAGAATTTCATAAAGGTGAATCAGCTAGAACTCGAACTGTTCACATACATACGCAACGTCGTGTACTGATTGAAATTGACAGTCTGTTTGAAAACTACTGCAGCGCCTACGTCTATCCCGCCAGCCTAAGTGCCCGACCGGTTCCTACAGTCACGACACCGACAGCCGGAGACCAGCCAGTGACAGCCTCATCTACGCTCACTTGGTCTGCAGCACACCGGCGGCAATCAGCTTCTCGATCTTGGCCATGATGCCCGGGTTCTGCAGGTGGCGCTGGGCGCCCATCGGGTCCGTCTGGAAGTCGTTCAGCACGTTCTGCATCACCGGGTCGCGCAGGATCGCCTGGATCTCCGGGTCGGCCATGCCGTGGCGCGCGCGCTCCTCGTCCGTCTCGCCGTTCTGGATCTTGTACATGACCGTTCGCAGACCGTCGATGCACTCCTGGTGGTTCGGGTCCAGCGCCAGCCCCTTCTCGTAGCTCTCGCGAGCCTTGTGGAACTCCTTCATGAAGCACTGGATGGCGCCCATGCGCGAGTACGCCTTGACGTACTTGGGGTCGAGCTCCAGGGCCTTCTCGCAGTCCTTCTTGGCCTCGTTGAACGACGTCAGCTTCGTGTAGGCCGCGGCGCGGTTGGCGTAGTACACGGCGCACGACGGGTCGCGCTTGATGGCCTCCGTGTAGCGCTCCACCGCCTGGGGGAACTCGCCGTTCTTGAAGAACTCGTTGCCCTCGTTCTTGGCCGCCAGCGCCTTCTCCGGGTCGATGTAGGCCAGCTCCTTGGCCTTGCGCAGCTTCACCTGCAGCGCCTTGATTTTGCGCTCCGCGTCCTTGGTGCGGTTCTCCATCTGCGCGCCTTCGTACGCGTCGATGGCCACCGTCAGGTACTCCTCCGTCTCACCCTTCTTCAGGTGCGCGTTGCCGATACGCACATAGGCCTTGGCGATCTGCGCGTAGTCGGCACGGTGAGCACGTCCGACTTCAATGGCCTTCCTACAAAAAATAAACAAAAATAAACAAAATAAAAAACATCAGCAACAAAAAATCAAAATCAAAAACCACCCTACCCACCACTTCAACTTACTTGCAGTCCTCGATGCACGCGTCGTACTGGCCCATCTCCAGCTTCACGGCGGCCAAGTTGCTGTAGAACGACATGTTGCTGGCGTCCTTCTCAATTGCTTCCGTGTAGCACTCGATGGCCTCCGAGAACTTCTTCTGCTTGTAGAAGGCGTTGCCGCGCTGTTTGGCCTCTTCCGCGGCCTTCTTTGCGGCGCGCTCGGCCTTCTCCTCGTCCGTCAGATCCTCCTCCATTGGAGTCGGCTCCGGGGCCTTAGGTGTCGACTGGGGCGCCTGGCGGGCAGGTGTCGAGGCCGAAGCCGCGGGCATCTCCTCGTCCTGGTCCTGCCCGTCCATGTTGATGTTGAGTCCCATGAGTTCGCCCAGCACTGTCATAACGCGCGAGTCCTTGATGTGCTCATTGATCTTCGAGGGGTCCCTCTGGATCTCTTGCAACACTTGCACGAACTGCGGGTCCCCCAAAAGAGGTGCTAACCGAGGGTTGGTGGCAATTTTGCCAAACATGTCGGGACCGAAGGCATTGGCCAATGGGTTGAAAGCCTGCGACTGTTGCGCCTTCTTCACCTCTTCGATGCCGCTGAGACACGCCGCGTTAACACCATCCACCTTAAGTCCGTCCTGATACGCCGCCGTGGCCTCGTCGTAGCGCCTGAGCGCGTGCAGCGCCGCGCCCTTGCGGCTGTAGGCCTTGGCCCAGTCGGGCTTCGTCTTGATGCACAGCTCCGCGTCCTCCAGCGCGTGCGCCGCGTCCTCCAGCGACAAATACGCGGCCGAGCGGTTCGAGTAGAACACGTGGTCGTTCGGGTTCAGCTCGATGGCCTTCGTGTAGCAGTCCACAGCCTCCTGCGGGTTGCCGGCGCTCAGCGCCGCGTTGCCTTTTGCCTTCCACTCTGCTGCTGTCTGCGCGCAATTGTTGACAATTATTGGTCAATTATTGGCAGGTTAGAGACGGTTAGAGACGTTTAGAGACGAACGCACCTCCGCCATGATCGCTCGCCCTTGCTTTTTGCTTTTCTGCTACTGGAGTGAGTTCCACTCGATCCTTTCCTCCCTTTTCATTCGCACATTCCAGAATTTCGGCCGCGCCCAATCAGCGCGGTCCGTTTACATCAGGGAATTTGTATGAAAACGATGGGGGACGATGCGGATTGGTGGAAATGCATTTTCAGGGAGGTTAACGCTCTTGCGGCGCTGCTGTGTCGGTGGTCAATGTGCGCGGCTTGAGTCGCGGCGTCTGGCTAATGCCGATCTGTGTGAGTGGCTGCACCAGTGTGGAGGGCGTGACGACACGACTCGGCAAACTCGACTTCTTCAAACTACCGCAGCTGGTGATTGAATTGACACATGGCTACATTTTTAGAGACAACTTCAACTTGACCAGCAAACCAAAAATGCAAAATGCACATACCTGGACTCGTGGAACCTCTTAAGCTCCTTGGCCACGTGCGTGGGGAAGAGGTCGGCCTCGAAGTCCGTCGGGTCTTGAGACCGCATCTTGCGTTTCTGGCTCGGACTGCTGTCCACCAGCACTGCACAACAACCAAAGGTATCAGATTCTGTTTCGATGAAGAAAAGATAGTGATTGCCACGCACAGCACGGAACGGAAGCTCGGATGGCCGAGAGTTTGTTGCGGGGGCCTCGACGTGCTCGCTCGGGGGTTTCATACACCACGAGACCTGGTCGCATGGCGCTGGTCTGCTGCGGGGTGGAGGTTGTGTGTGTCTCGGTGGGGGTCGAGAGGTCGGTCACGCTGGACTCGGCACTTCGCGTCGTGCTGTTTGTCGGTCTCTCGCTGGTTATCGACGAACCTGTTTGCTGCTCTGCCTGCTCGTCGGCGGAGACGGGCACCACGTGGGCGCCGAGGTGGCCCGGGGGTGGGCACTGGTACTCGACTTCCCACCAGGGCACCACGTCGCTGCTGCTGCAGCTGCTGGACGTCGACGCCGGAGTCGACTGCCCCGTGACCGACGACGTCTCTCCGTTGGCGGTGCAGTCGGCGTCGATCCGCAGCGAGAGCCGCAACTTGCCCGCCGCGAATCCTCGTCGGGAACGGTGCGGTCGGGAGCTGCTGAGACTTCGGTTCGGTGGGGCTGTCGTTGCAGTCGGAGGCGCGACTGAACCGACTAGAAAGGGCGAGGATGGCTCGCCGTCTGCGTTCACGGGTGCCGATATGGTGCTGTCCGAGGTGCTGTCCATCATGGTTCGGCGACGGAAGGAGAAGAAGATCTCTCTCTATCTCTCTCTTGAACGAGCGAGCGAGCTGTCTTATGCCGGGTGACGCCCCAAGACGATAGAGAGCGCACCCCGAGAGATCCACGGCGGCCTGCAAAGGGGCCGCACCGGCAGCAGTTGGCGCCGAACGGTTTCTCCGTAACTGAGGCCCAGCAACTTCTCCGGCCGCTAAACTTATCCATGCGTCGATCGTGGATTGATCCTCCGTGTGAGAGAGATCGCCATGTTCCTGCAAAAGTTGCTGGATCCAGAGGATGAACGCCGTCGCCGTGTCAGACGAGCGCGGATCGTCCGTCGCAACCGAATCAAACGGGAGGTGGCCCAAGGTCTCCCCGTTCGACGTCTGCGAGTGCCGAAAGCCAGCGACTTCGCTCTCAATCTGGACGAACCGGAGGAATGGACCGAGCCAAAGTCCCCGTTCCGACCAACGTTCGGCGGAAATTCCTACGAATCCACGCAGCAGCGTCAAACAGTGAAGCAAATCCGAGCCACTGCACAACAATCAGCAACACCAACCAAGTCGCTGTTTTCGTCAAAGAGTAGCAAGGTCCAGTCGACTGCAGCCAACAATGCGTCCGCTACTTCGTCACAGGAATCTGCTTCACCAACGCCGGTACCTTCGAGGAAATCGATTTCTCGATCAATGTCGCCGCATGTCAAAGCGAAATGGCAGGAGGTCTTCCAGCAGGTTGTCTTCAAGCGGCATGAAGAGATTTTAGCTAAGGACCCGAACCGGAAGTGGCGGCAGGAACGATTCGGGTTGCTGCTTTTTGCCAAGCGGGAGTATGCTCGGGCTAGTGAGCACTTGGCCAAGGCGGTCAGTCTTGGTGCCACCTCTAGTCTCTGCTGGCGAAGACTGGCTGAGAGCTACTATCACATGTGGGAGGATGGCGGGGAGTGGGAGGTGCTGTGGGCTTGTCGAGCTGCGTACGAGCAAGCTCTCAACCACGTGGAAGTTGCATGCAGCCCCGTTGCGTTGTTCACGTACGCGCAAGTGCTTGAACTCCTGGGCAGCTACATCGGCGCATTGACAATCTGCGCCTCAATTTTGCAGACATTCCCGAAATTTGAGCAGCTTCGAGAGGTCAAACTCCGTTTCGTTCTTCTCCAGCGCTACCAACTCTTCTCATCCGTGAGTGACACCTCAACAAAGCTTGCGGTCTTGAAAAAATGTACCGAGTACACGCAGGAATTGCTGCTGGACAAAGCCATCACCGAGGTAGGTTTTGCACTTGGCTCTAACAACTCAAATCACCATATCCTGACGAAAACAAAATGAATTCTCCAGGGTCCACGGCATATCAATGTGCTTTACTTGCACACTCGGTTGAACGAAATGCTGGTCGATCTCGCAACGCTATCGGTGTCGGAACCGCAGGGCCAAACACCAAAGCCAAAACTTGCTCATGTCAGCGTCGATATTTTGTTCCAGGGGCTGTACAAGCTAGCGGTTAAGTGTCCTGAGGTTGCACCTCCGCCTGGAGTCAAGTGGAAGTCGTGGAAGGACCGCAGTGAGACGTACACAGCCTTCGCCGAGTACTTTAGAGCTCAAGGCGAAAATGTTCTCGCATCCGATGCATTGTCCCAATCGCTGGAGCTCTTAGAAGCACTACCACCGGAGAGCACTAACTCTGGGAAGTCGACCAACTTGTGGAGAGGATTGACGGTAGAGCAACGCGACAAGCGCATTGCCTTGTACTTGGTGCTTGCTCGTAACTACTACCAGTGCAACCAAATGGAAAAGGCGATTCGCTCCATGGAAGCTGTGTTTGATCTTGATCCTCTGCATGCAGAGGCTCGGGCAAGTTTGGTGGAGTGGTTTCCTGCGAAATGGCAGTACGTGAAGTGCTGGTTGATAACTTGATGCATGCACCTTCCGCTGACTAATGGCGGCTAACCACGAAACAGATACCGACTGGAGCTGGAAGATGCCAGCCAAGTCCAAATCGCTCGCGTACTTCGAGGAATTTGGGACCGCAAGCGTGCTTTGCTGCGTCGTCGGGAGGTGATTCGTGCAGCTGAGCAAAAGTATCGCGAGAGCCCGTATCACCTCGGTTCTCGACGCCAAGTACTTCGGCTACTGCGCGACAAATACGTGTCCTTGTTTGCAGCCCAGGATCTTGCAGCGCGTAGTATTCAACGTGGTGCTCGGCGATATCTCCACTATGCGCGTATGCGGTGGAAGATAGAAGGTCAGCGTGAAAAAACTCTGCGCGAGCTGGTGAGTAATAAAGCATCGGCATTGACCGTAGCCTTACAGGATCTGTACTAATTAGGCCGTTCACACATGTTGTCCACAGAAAAGCAAGCACCAGACACGAAAATATCGATACAACCGCATCGTTCGAAGTCAATTGGCAGCCTTGCAACCCGATGAATACGAAAACCGATTCTTCCGTGAAGACTGTAGTGCGCTTCGTATCCAGGTAGGAGCCGGCTGGTACGCATCAGCATCACAAATTGCGAATTCATCACTTACTGAGTTGTTGTGACCACAGCGATGTTTTCGTGGCGAACGCACCCGGAAGGACTTTAGACGGCTTCGCGATGCCCGACGACAGCAACTTCAGCGTCAAAATGAAGCAGCGAAACGAATCCAGAGATTTTTACGTCGCTATTGCCGGCCACAAGTTGCTTCTCCACCGCCGGTTGATGAATTACTCTTTCGTGCACAGCAGAAGATCACTCGCGCTAAGGAACGGCTCGCACTGATGCTGCAGTGTCTATACAGGCACTGGAAAGCCGGCAAACATCGTAGACACTCCTCGTTGGTCGATGTGGTTCAAGTTGAGGCTAACGAGCAACGTCGGGCACTCCTGGAGCATTCTAGCATTCTTAAGATCCAGCGACTGTGGCGAAGATACACGGCTGGTAACGCGCTAGGCGGGAGGGTCAGCAGCCAAGCCCAGGTTTTTCTTGTGGAACATCTTTTCGCGGCACATAGACGACAAACCTTGCTGGGGGTCGACCTCAGTCACGCAGCCCGTAAGATTCAAGCTGCGTACCGCGGCAGGCTCTTGCGTCGCTTTCTCCAAATTCTGCGACGAAGAGTTTTGGCACCGCCTTGTGCAAGTCCAATTGTCACATTGATCGCAAAATGTGAGAGCAAGCACCAGGCAGGGACCGAGACGATGGCAGTGCTGCACTCGATCGACAACCTGGACGAGAAAAGGTCTCTTTTCGATCACCCAGTTCTGCTCTTGCGTGGCGCACGTATATCCCAACGACCCAATTCTCCATCAACCGATGAAAGCTTTTCGCTACAGCACGTTGTGTCTGCGATTCAATACAGCGCCGTATTAAAGTGTTTGATCTGCGCAAGTGGTGACTTCAAAGGCGACCGACTTTTGACGCTTCTTCAGGCCCTCCAAACGAGAAGAAATCTGCGGGTGTTAGCATTAGGCGAAATCGCCACCGCTCCTGACAAAAGCTCTGCAAATCAAGAGTCAAATGAGCAGTCAATACAACCAACTATATCCTCTGGATGGAGTATAGGCGACGACAATGACAGAAGTGCGCATACTTCGCCATCTTCTCCACTCGGGCAGCGATTATTATCTCTCCCATCCCCACCATCATCACCACAGCCGCACCAAAAGCGACAGCTAAGTGCAATGCACACACTCTCCAAGGCTCTGTGCACCTCGAATTTTCTGCTCGAGGAATTGTACTTTGAACGAAATTCGCTCCTAGTGAGACCTCAAGAAGGCGCAGTCCTTGCTGGGATTCTGGCCGACTATTTTTTCGCGAGATACGGACACCTCCACACGTTGGCCGTAGCGCACATGCGATTTTCAGATGAAAACGGCGCGCTGCTGGGCGCTGCTCTCGCAATCAACACCGTGCTGCAGAAGCTGGACCTCCACGGGAATTTACTCAGCGATGGCGCCGCAGTTGCTATCGCCAACGACGGACTTGCTCACAACAATACACTTCGCTACTTGAACTTGGCCGAGAACACAGTCGGGAGCGTTGGGGGCAAGGCGCTGTTCAAATGTCTGGGCACCAGTAACCGATCACTGCAGACACTTATCCTGCAAAACAACCACCTCATGAGCGATGTCATGCCGCCTCTGGTTGAAGCCTGGCAAATGAATGCGGTGATCGAAAGCGTAGAACTGGCAGGGAACCTCATCAACGATCAGTACCTGGTAGAATTTCAGACAGCAGCTGCTGAACGTCGTGAAGTTACGCCAGCAAAGGGAAACCAAGAGTTGCGTCTGCTTCTAGCACGGAAGCGCTTTGGGGTCCGCGATATCCGTTCACCGACCAGTAGGCGGGGAATGGGGATATTCTCCACTCCCCTCGCTTCATCAGGAAAGAACGGCGGTCCCAAAACGAAAAAGAAGAGCACGCCACTGTCACCGAAGAAGTGGCTAAGTGCCAACACACCCAAGGTCATCTCCCCCATCGCTTTTCCCACGTCGATGAACAGGCAGGCCAATGAAGTGTACGCAGCGACAAAGTTCTCCGCGGAAAATGTGTACGCACCTGCTCGACCACGAAAACTGCTGAAAGGGTCTTCCCCTGCTCGATTGCTGTCGCCTTCAAAGCTGCCAGCGCTATCAACGTTACCTGGCAAGAGAAGAGTAGCATGGTGACCTGACCACGTGAACAATGATAATTTCTGTCTTGCCATCAATACACTGGTACAATTTTCACCAAAAGACTTGACTGCAGAGCATCCAGCACCCAGTGGCTCAGTAGGTCGACGCCGCGGCGATTGTGCCGACCCGCATGACGAAAGTGCCCATGAGGATGAACCCGTTCTGGAACACGATGGCGGCGCCTGGCCACGCCGACTCCTTGAACTCATTGTTCACGTACGTGTGCGTGAACACGAGCACTGACCCCACGAGAGCAGCCACGGACAGCGCCATGCAGAACACCACGAAGCACCTGCAACAGAATAGTAATATATAGTAAAAATGAAAAGTACTATTTCATCAATTGCTCATAGTCAAGCCGTACCGAGCTCTGGTGGCCACCTCGGACCCGTAAGCGAAGCGCGCGTCCTCCGAGAGCATGCCCCAGTCCACCGTGTTCACCCTGACAGCAGGACATCATACCGTTAGTATCACACTACTAAATTACTATTTAATGCTCCATGACTACTATTACTACTCTCGTTCTCACAGGAAGAAGGCGTGCGTCGAGACGATGCCCGGCAGGTACTTGACGAAGTCGAAGGGGATCTGCGAGTCGTGATACGCCGCGAACGCCGCGCCGTCCGCCAGCACCCACCACCCCACGCCCACCAGCAGCCCCGCCGCGTAGCTCCCGGCCTTGCCCGGATCCACGCCCATAGTAGCTACGCTATATTAATACAGTAGTACTGTACTTGCAAAGTTGAAGACGCATTTGACACGCATCTCATAAAACCCAAATCCCTTTCAAATCGCATATTCCAACCACCCACTTGGTCACCCATCCCTCCACAACCTGATTGTCACACATCGAGCCATAAGCCCAAGCCCAAGCCATGGAGCTGTCCCGCGCCGAGAGCGCCCTCCGCACGCTCAAGAACCGCCCGAAGGTTCCTGCAGGCGCCGTGGACACCGCACACGCCATTCTACAGCTGATCACCCCTGTCAAGTCGCTTCCCGACTCACCCACGCAGTCCAATGACCCCCTCCCGTCCTCCAGTGACGATGAGACGCAGCGCGAGCTGCTGCAGCAGGAGCTGCAGACGCTGCTGCTCTACGGGCGCGAGCGCTGGGAGCCCGTGGCCGTGTTCCTCGTGGTGGTGCGCGAGCTGCTGAGCCGCCGCCTGCAGCTGCCCGACCTGGACGCCGACACGGACTTCAGCCTGCCGTCCGAGCCGTCCGAGCCGCCTCTGGGCTCGTCGCTGTCCGACGCCTTCGTGACGCAGACCGTCAAGCAGGCCGTGCACCAGCACGCGGAGTTCTACGAGCCCCGCGTGCGCATGGCCGTGGCCAAACTGCTGGGCGTGCTGGCTCGGTGGGACCTCAAGTGGGTGGCTCAAGAGTTCACGCCGCAGCTCGTGGACTCGGTCGTGAGCAACCTGAGCCGCTCGCCCGACTTCGAGGAGACGGGCTTCGACGAGCTGGACGACGACAACGTGAGCCAGAACGGCATGCAGACGCCGCCCCAGAGCCCCGAGAGCACGCCGCGCACGCCCTCCACGCCCTACCGCCTGGACGACGTGAGCGGCTGGAAGGCGCTCGAGAGCTCGCTCTGCGCGCTCAAGTACATCATCAAGGGCAGCGGAGCGGCCTTCCTGGAGGAGACGGACGACGGCAAGCAGTTCGTGTACCTGACGCCGCAGATCCTCGAGCTCGTGGCCACCAAGAGCTGCTTCCACGTGAACCGCCACGTCCGAGTCGTCGGACTGGACACGATCACGGTGCTGTCCGATATCGCCCCCGTCGGCTTCTTGGAGACCCACCGCGCCACTGTGAGCGACGTGCTGAACCAGTGCATCAAGCGCGGCATGGAGGACAACTGGTGCCAGGTGCGCTACGCCGCCTCCATCTCGGCGCGCACCTTCCTGCTCAAGCTGCAGGAGCACGGACGCGCCGCGTACCTGCCCGTGCTGCTGCCGAGACTGTGTCTGAACCGATACTACATCGCTGAGCGCGTGCAGAAGTACTCGCAGGAGTCGTGGCAGATGATCATGGGCAACCAAGGCCGCGAGCTCGTGGCCAGATACGCCAACGAGATCGTGGACTACTACGTGGAGATGACCAACCACTGCGTTCGGGAGTCGGCGTGCCAGTGCATCACCGAGCTGGGAATGAAGGTGGACCCGACGGCGATCCGTCCCCACGTTGGACGCCTCATGCAGGCTCTGCTCATCTGCTTCTACGACGTGTCGAACCTGGTGCGAGATGCGGCGTGTCTGGCATCAGCGCAGCTGGTGCTTGGCTTCCCTGAGGAGTGTCGTCCCTTCCTGGATGAACTGTATCACCTGTGGATCGACCACCTTTCGGACGATATCTGGTCGGTGCGTGAAGATGCCGCTATTGCACTGGGCAACGTGGTTCGTGCCTACGGCCAGGAGGCGCTGGACCGCGTGGTCAAGGTTACGGAGGAGTACTTGCCGCTCGCGAAGAAGCAGCCAGCGATGACGCAGCAGGAGTACGACGAGCTCATGCGCTCTGAGAAGAAGCACCTGAGCAAGCAGGTCTTCTCTTGCTGCTCGTTGGAGCCCAAGCTGTTCGAGCGCCACGAGCACCGCGACAAGGAGCCGTGGGAGCACACTGACGGTGCCATTTACATGGTTCGCGAGCTCTGCAGCGTGGCTCCTGACCTTGCTGTCAAGTTCCTTCCGCAGGTTGCAGACATTGCGATCCTGCGTCACTTCCCGCAGACGGCCGTGCTGCAGGAGACGATTTGGAAGCAGCTGCCGCTAATGTGCGAGGCGCTCAGCAAGAAGGTGTTCAAGCGCTACCTCGAGCTGTTCTTCGACCCCTTGGTCTTCACGCTCCAGGGCACGAACCGCCTGGCAAAGTTCGCAGCTCGCGACTGCGTTGCTCAGATCAGCAAGCAGATCGGCCCCAGCATCTTCTTGGGTCGCCTGGACGCGAACCCTGCCTGGAAGGAGACTCTGGGTCCTGTGGTGCCAGTGCAGTCGTACATGATCAAGTAGGCAGCCGTCCAACGAGCGAATGGCTGCCACTTCGGTTCACAAGACCCGCGTTCTCATCCTATGTATTGCATGTGAACTCGCATCTGCTACTAGCTCAGGGCGTAGTGCTGTTTGTTCCAGCAGTTGAAGTAACCCGAAGAGAAATATTGCAAACAACAAAAACTCAACGCCAGTAAGTCGATTCACAAGTAACCAAAACCACTTCACTGCCAACTAGTTTCTTCGTTATTTGCTGCATGTTCAAGTGGCTCAAGTCTCAGCCCAGGAATGGATTCTTGCGAGGCGCAGCGTTCGGAATGAGTGTTGACTTGGTCGAGCTCGAGCATCAGGCACGCTGATACTCCACCGGACCTTGGGGCGTCACCATTACGGGCACTTGACCTTCGTACTGCGGCATCTGCTGCTGCAACTTCTTCTTCGTCCGGTACACGGTGCAGTACCACATCGAGGCGCCTCCCGCGAAGAACGCGCAGATGATCAGGATCAAACTCACGAGCATCCTCCTTCTTCTTGGCGAATATTACGAATTAACGAGAAAACACCAACGGGGGAATGAGGGACGTGGCGTGTGGGACAAGATGCAGCTAGTTCAGCTAGCACTCAGCCAATGTCCCAATCGGCGGGTAGCTTTGATAACATGAAAATGTGGCATATACAACTTCTCACTCAGAGCAAAAGGGAAGTTGAGAACCTAATGTTCAGGCGATTCAGGAATCTCGAAAACGACTTCTGCTATTTTCAATACGCTGGCAACCGCTTCCGACTCGTGCACATGGGCAGTGTGGCTTCTCACTGCGTCTCGATTCCTAGTGCAAGTCGGGTGCGTGAGGGAATTCTGGTCGCGCTAGGACGCCACTTCAGTGGAAATCAGAACGTAGCCAGTCAGTCTGCACGCTCGTGGTTAAGCGCATGCTTCCAGCGATACGATGAGGTATGATTCCCGACATTTTGAGTAGAGTTTCGTTGCTAATTTGTAGTGTGCACATCAACAGAATGGTTCTGGTTTTGTATCGTGTGATGCGGTGCTGAATGTGGTGGCTGAGCTCACGCTCTTCCGAATTCACGAGTGGTCTGCGAACGAAGTCTCTCAATTCTGTGCCTTCTTTTTCCGAGGCGAAGACAGCGAGCAGAACTTCGATTACCGATTATTCCTCGACTACCTCTTCTTCCCGGTCAATCAGCATACACCCCAGATCAAACTGAAGAAGCAGATCGCCACCGACGATATCTTCACTATTCACGAGGGGAAGCTGTACCCAACACCTCTCGGTCCGGAAGAACCCGATGAAGGTGCATGTCGTCCTGTCATTCTCAAACAACTTGACCTGACAAAGTTCACCGCTGAAGCAGAGAAAAATCCGCAGTACGGTGGAGCTGCAGAGCTTGTGACTCAGTTACGCCACCGAGTGAATGAATTACGGCTACTCACCCACCCAAACCTGGCCGGATTTCAGACAACACTGCAGAATGGAACCTCGCTCTACGTAATCCAAGAACACCATCAGATCTGCACACTGCGTACAATTCTCGAGTCCTTTGGAGCGATGAAAGAGCCGACAATTCGCCGCTACCTTCTGCAGATTCTTCAGGCCGTGTCCTTCCTTCACGACCACGGCGTGCATCACGGGTAAGATCAGTCTTAAAACCTGCAGATCCGTACAATCAAAGTAACCACAAGCTGTTGTTCAATACAGGAATTTGAACATGCAGGCAGTCCATATTGACAGCTACGGTCTCCTCAAACTGACCGATTTTGGCATTCGACGCTGTTTGCTCCCTCTTCTTTCAGTGAAAAACTCCGCTGACGACGACTCTGCCCGTAGAAATTTGGTGCGTACGCTTGTAGAGATCTAAAAGAGCTTTCGAGTGTGCATCTAACGGCACCCTCGTGCAACTGATCCAGGCCCCTGAAGTTCTTCGGGATTGCCGAGTCTGGGGCGAGAAGGCTGATGTGTGGTGCATCGGAATGCTGACACTTCAAATGGCAAACGGGCTCGTGAGATACTCAGCTCAATTCTCGTTAGAGAAGCCTGCAGATAGGAACCCTTCGCTGCGTCACGCTCGTTTCCAATCAAGCAGAACTAACCAATCCCCTACGAGGAAACGAGGCCCCGAGTCGCCCGAAGCACTGGGAGCTTCTCGAATTCCGTCACTCCCAGAAGCAACGTCGAAAAACTTAAAGATTTTCGTCCGTGCCTGCCTTCAGCGCGATCCCCGCAACCGACCAGCAGTGAGAGAGCTCATGGAGATGGGATTCTTCCGCATTGACCAGGCGAGAGAAACAAACGAAGTTCTTCGCACAGTTTGCACCGATTTGGACGCAACAATCCGCAAACTCATGGCGTCGTCTCCAAGATCCGTACGCCCCAAGACAAGAAACTACGCAATGTAGTCTCTGCTGTCCATGTACACAACAGATAACATCAAAATGATAAGCATTTATTTGGATATGAGCTCGTTGATCTTAGAGGAATTCGCTCGAACCGCAGCCATGATATCTTTCGCTTGTCGTGTGAGTTGTGGGTTTAGCAAAGCACCCGTTTTGAGAGCGGCTTTGACCGGCGACTTAATGGCGTTGAGCTTGGTTCTCTTCTTAGTTTTCCCAAACGCTCGAGCTTTTGACGGCGATGTTGAGCGATGTTGTTCATTCAGACCTGGCGCCTTCGCTGGTGAGCGGAAAATCGGAGCAGATGCAGACGCGCCAAGTGTCTGATCATTTGGAGGTCGCCCCAGATCGGCAGTCGAGAAATGCTTCTGGATTGTCTCCTTGATGTAGTCCCGCATATTCGAGTTCTTGGCGCCGGTCGGGTAGAAGAGCTTGACGTCGTCACTCTTGTCCACTTTGCTTAGCTTCATCTTGATGGAAGGTTCTCCCTCAGGCTTGGACGCTGATTCCGCAGGTGTTACCGGTCGAAGCAGCGATGTGGCAGGATCGAATACACCAGTGTGACTCAAATCTGGTAGCTGGATGGGTTCCAGAAGTAGGTGAACCGAAGACAGCAGTGCATCAAGTCGAGCTGCTTCCTCTTCTGAAGTCAGAGACACCAAGTTGCCGCGTTTAAAGGTCTTAGTGGAGCTAGAGTTTGACTCTACTCCAAGCTTATTTTTCAGTTGGCGTTCATGTGCCTTGATGTCCTTGAGTGCGACTGGCAGCAGCCGACTGGAGTGGAATGACAACACGTCCAAGAACGGTGGTGGATCCACATACTTGCGATTCAATGCCAGCGGCTGGCCGATTGTAGTCGGTGCAGTTGGAGAGGGATCCACATACACATCTTCGGGTTCTTCTTCACTTTCAGAGCTGTCGAAGTCTTCATCTTCCATCGTTTTGGAGTTGAGCGGACGCGAATAGTGTAAGCGGTTGGAAACTTCAATTGTATTTTGAGTCTTTAGTATGAAATTGCATTGTAACTACATCAGTTTGCATTTTGGTGGTGGCGATTAGTTGGTTGGGATATCAGCGAGTTGAATACGGGTTTGACGTCATACTGTGCTCAGCACAGTCAGACGATGTCGGCAACTTTTGATTCGTCATTCTCCCAGACTTCAGCCACAGTTCACCACAATACAAATACAAAGACAAACATGCAAGCGTACCACTACAAGTGAATTATACACCGAGTAAGCGCAGCAACGGAGCTCCAACAGCGGTGAGGGTGATTGGTACTTTTGAAAATGAGGCAGCAGCTCAACACGCTGTATTGCATTTGGTAGGAGTCGAAGGACTAACATTGCTTCCGTAATAATCATTCGTTGATGAGAAATCTTGACTCGAATAATCATGTCCATGCTCTGACCACAGGGAACATTCCCCTTGGTCGGATAGAACGAAGACTCCACACTATTGTACAAGGCGACAAGTGTACGTCGGCATAAAATTACAGGCGAACGTGAAAACAAATTCTTGCACGGCAGCTAAAATGCCAGCGATTACCAAAAAAAACTAACCTCTGAAGTCGATTTTTGTTTTCCATTGATAACAGTGAATGCGAGTATTCGTGCAAATGTAGCATTACAAGAACGTTATGCTGTGCGACCAGCGATACCATACCAACCTTCTAGTTAGTTTGTTAAGTAATTCACGCCTTCGCAAGCCCTGCGCTTTTGGCAACTTGAGCACGTTTGCGACCACTGCCGTGCCATCTCTAACTTTAAACGCTACCTAAATTCCAGAGCTTCTTCGTGCCCCGCACGACTTTGTTTTCCATTGATAGTGAATGCGAGTACATGTATCACAAAGAGCGCTCTTGACTAGTACGAAGTACCTTATTACTTCGATTAAATGATGAGAGAACACTTTCTGGGACGAGAGTAAAGTTCTTAACGAAGGTTCTGAGGTGCCAACTTCCATTCTTGTACCATTTGCGTATACCGATTCAACATGGCAATCGATGGGATCATCTCCGCGATCGCTTCACTCGATTGGGACCGAGTGGAGCAAACCCCACGGGGCGAAGTCTACGAAGTCTGCAACGCCGACGAGGAGGACTGGAAGTTGTTCCTGGATAGCGAAGCGCCGGAGACCGAATGTGGCAAAATGGAGTTGATCGAAGGGAAGATCGTGATCGTGGAGTTTCCATCGGTGGAGCGCGGAGCCTTCATGGGCGCATTTTCACGATTCTTGACGCATGACGCCGTGATCGACACGTACATGCGACCCCGCCCCGCTGTGCGCACGCAGAACTATGAAGCTGATCTCAGCTTCGCCCCAACTCCCCAAACTGGGGCTGCTCTACCGCGCGGGTTGCGCTGGACCCAATGGCACACTCTCAGGATTGAAATCGGGTACTCCCGTGGTTGGGGCCATCGCCGCGGTCAACTCGATTGGAAGGCCAACCGATGGGCTACGATCCCAGGGGTCAACTACGTTATCTGTGTGGCGGTTGAAGACGGTCTTACAAGCGCAACCTACAAGTTGTACAGGGTGCCGCGGCAGAACGACCGCCTCCATGACCAAGATCCAATCTCCATTGAAGCCCCTCGCACGACCGTGATACTTGATTCACAAGTGCTGCTAGGTATGTCTCCACGCGCGCGGTTGCCAACTCAGCCTCCAGTTCCTGCTCGGCTTGCCATCGACTTGTACGCTACCCTGGAGTACGCCCGAGTAGGATTTTGACGTTGGCACTTGCAATGAAGCTTAACCTAAGCTTAATACATCAACATACATTTTCTGTTCTCTGAAATTTATTTCAGAGTATTGTGGTTTTCATCTCTTTTGGCTAAACGGACGGTCCGATATCCGATATGTCGGCCTCAGCCCCAGCTCAATAACCAACGATTTTGATCTACACAGGCCTACCAACAGTGCCTCGACCCTTTCGACTCCTACTTTTCAAACGATCACGCGCCCGTCAAGTTGCTACTGCACTCTCACCCCCTTCGTATCAATCCGGCGCATGAAAGCCGCCAATCGAGCCTATAAAACCAGTTTCGCTAAACGAAATGTTATTGAGCAGGTGTGCCAACGCGTGCTGTGTCAGCATTGTCAAGTCGAGCCAGGCTGGTAGATGTCCGGCGTTTAGACTCGCTACCGGTATTGATAAAAATCGAGGACGTCATCATCAATTCTTTAGCACTCAACTACTGCCATCGTCAGCCAGCCAGAATTACTGCTGTAATACCCTGCCAAATTGAACACCCTTGAACTCCTCGAGGGTAGCCCAGACCAAGAATGTAGTGATTTTGTACCAATACGCTTTCATGGACCACGGTGACTTTCTTTGAGAGTCAGTATTGTGCCTTTCTGTCTTTTTGCGCGTCCTTCAGGGGACTTTAGAAGGTACTTTTTTACTACTGGGGAGTACTTATATCTTAGGATTTGATATGTAAAACGGAGTAGCCACCAACTATCAGGCAAGTGCCGTCGAAGTTGGCCAAGTACCTGCCTAGCGGTGACGGGTAGCTACCGCGTATTTTCGCTAGCAATAAAGACATTTTGACCATGTAATATCGTTCATCTACTTAGCTAAAGAATTATGAGCCCCAACTGCGTCGTGTCGCCTGTTTTGCCGGCAGTCTTGCAAGCAACTACTTTGGTAGTAGGCACCTACAAAGGTATTTCCTCCGTTCAAAAAGCCCGATTGGCCGCTTTCAACACTGCCAAAACGGGCTTTCTCTCCTACGCAGGGCTTCACAAAGCCTTATGAGGGTGCTTCAGGGAGGATTTGCCGGCTAGGCTAATCTGTACCTCCGTGGTGGTAACTTGTTGCGATTACCCTACCCCTATGTTAACAAAGATAGTTTTTCACTGCCGTCTGGCCAAAAGAGATGAAAGGCACAATACATATGTGCTATCATGCCAGAGATCTCGATTTTTTTTGATGTGCAATACACATGTATTCTCACATGGCCGCGACTGCTGTCACATACGATTTCAAGATAAAGTACGAGTGTGTGACCAGTTGTGACTCGAGTTTGAGTCACATACTGTCACATACTGCGTAATTTAAGCTGGCATTCCATTGTGTACGCCACACAATGCGTAATTTAACCGGGCACGGGGAAGGCCATTGTGTACAGTTACACAACTGTCGTTGGTCATCGGACGCCACAGCGGAAAGTTGCAGTCTGCAATCTCTCGTCGTTGGACCACGTCGAAGAAAGAGCACGCGTTCTTGCGCGTTGCCGCCGAAGCCTTGCGGCTGGATAAGCCCGTCAGTACAGTACGTGCGTGCGTCTTCTTTACAGCCGGGGTCACATCCGCGTATCTGCCGAGGGGATGCGGGTCTCGGGCGGCGTCAACGGGGCCATGACACCCCAAGTACTGACTACTAGTACTTCTGTGTCTACAGCTGGGCCTAGCCATCGCGCACAAGTAGCTGTTTGCTATGGAGGTATATCTGATAGACGTCGACTACGAATACGCTGCTAAGAGTACCAAGACGCGCTGACCCATGTGCACACGCTCGTAAAGCAAGGGCCGGCTACCATATCCATTCACTGGGCGCCATGAGCTGTTGCGTGGATGACAACGCTGATACAATCGAGGTCAAGCACGATATACAGCTCATCTAGCTCAAGCTGCACGCTCGAGTACAAAGACATGTCGACCAACTTTCAGTCGTTGCGGCTTACAAGCGCAGATACCCACCAATGGGCAGCGTCTAGACCACGACCGTCAACCCACACCAGCTTCATCGAACATGTAGGTTTGTCTTTTTGCACGACCTAACAGCAAATATTGGTTTTTTATGATGAATATATGTATTGTCTTGATTGAAGCAGCCGTATCGAGCTATGTTATGAGGTAAGAGAACTGCTAAAACGTTGACGAAAGTCCTTGATTCTGAAGTTGGCAAGTTACGATGATAATTACGCGCTTGGCGTAGTCGATCACCACGAGACACCAGTGATTTCCATTAACATTTAGAGGCATCAAGACAATACCTGACCTGTGTGAAAATACCACACACAAGTCAGCATTGCTGCTAATGTCTTCTGGTGGAATGTACGCGAACATACTGGCATCTACATATCGAACTTCCGGCCGATTTTGAGTCATGACGTCCACTGCCAGTCGGATACACATATCATTGATCCATTCACTGCCTCGGAAGGCTAGAAGCTCGTAGAAAAATGCGACCTGAACAGCAGCATTAATAAATTAGCCTTATAGCAGTGCCCCCAGGAAACATGTTCATCTGCACACACGACTTTACCTGATTGGATGTGATGCTGACGTTCGTGCAAACGGATGTTACTCTGGTTGCCGCGAGGATATTCTCAATGCTCTCACTAATTTGGCGGAGTCTTGCTTCCGCTGTAAGCCACTGAATACAGTAATCGACGGCTCTGATGAGTTTCCTTTTCTCGTGAAAAGTGGTCATAGCTTCGATAACACTGTCAGGATACACGATTGGATACCGATCTGGACTCGGATGAAAGGTAACACCAATATCATCGTCTGCAAGCAGCTCGATAACATGTTTGCGGACCTCGGTGCTCTCCGGGTTGACCGCACGATTCGGCCTCTCGTGTTCTTGGTTCATTGCGTCACGCTCACGATCCAGAGCCATTTTATACGATGCAATTGTGTCAGTGGCCATCTTAACCAAGCCAATGCCCAGTACACCGCAACCGATATCCAATACAGCCACATCGTCGGATGGTTTTATCCGACATGCCGTCGGGACGATCATTTTGGAACTATTACGCACCGGGACACTCATCAACGAGGTAAACCAATTGGCATGAGTAAAACCAGCGTGCGATGCGTCGCATACTTCTTTCACCGACAAATGCCCAACTTGTATACCCGCCATGTTGGCCAGTAGAGGAAGTGTCAGAATCGTCTCGATATTCATCATCTGACAAATTCCGATCGGGGATTTCAGGCAGTGCTGGTGTTGGCTTCACAGGATACCACGCCCGCGTCTGCTTCGTAGATTTTGCGCGCCCACTAACTCTCACCTTTTGGATCAGCTTGAATTGATTGCTCTGCGCAGGGTCGATGCAAGTTTTCGTTGATGTTGTTGGCAAGGTGGGGTCGTCTGATGCACGCTCGAAATCGCCGCGCAAGTTTTTTTTTCTCCACGAGCGTAGCGAAGCGGGGTGTACTGACACCAACAGACCCGCCTTCCGAAACTTGCGGGATGCTTGACCGTTCTAACACGTTGTAAAAGATTTCCAATGCTGTGTAGATTGCTTCAAAACGTTCTGTGCCGTTGGCGATTGCGACCTCGGTTACTTTGTTCTGCACGGCCTTGAATCGACACCACTATTGCGTTTCACCAAGAGCCATGTGTCGTGACTTAACTTGTTTTACCTGCAGCTTGGTAGGAGGAGGTGCTGTCATTTTCGCCAAGATATCATAACTTGTTTGCCACCTTGGGTGGATTTTAGCTAATGGAATCCAGGGTTTTACCCGCAACTACACGTATCAAACAAGAATAAGAGCGAGGTCACCGCCAAACAGTTACCGAATACACCAAACAAGCTACCTACCGCTTTGCGGAAGTAAATGGCATACAGACAGGGAAGAAGCATCGTCTTGGAAAATGGACGTGATCAATCCCACTGCTCTGTATCTAAGGTGTGTTTAAAGCCACCAGAACCATCGTTGCCGACGCGAAACACTCCCGGACGTTCTTCCTTGTATAGAATAATGTAGAAACCTGGTAATATTTAACAGGCCGACAAACACACCAGAACATAGTCAGAGATTCGACATTGCCACACTTTCTAAGAGCGCATGAGTCATACCTTGGTTGCGTACGCGTACTCTGGAAATATTAAACCAGCCACGTACGGACTACTTGCTGTCAGAACGGCTGCCATTTCCGCATCGTACTCAGCGTGGATAACTTCGCCGACAACCTTTCAGACAACACGATGAGCTCGCTATTAATTTGCCAACCACCTTGTCTAACGAACGTACATTTGTGTGGCGCTCAAACTCCTTCTCCTTGAACATCTGAAGAGTGAGAACGGTCTCAATACATTGGTCAAGGGGTGTGTCAGCGTTAAGCTCAGGCTTCATCTTGCTCCAGCCAGATTCAATACGGTTGTTGGTGTTGTTCCCCAGGTGAGGAGTATCTGTGCGTAAGTACTCCACCCACCGTCGCCGACATGATTCCCAGTTCTCATTAAAGTAACCGATGAAAGGATGTGACTTCTTGTCACTCGAGTCGTTTAGTTTGCTACGATCTTTGGTAGCATTGGGCTTGAGCGATTCTTCGAGCATGTCAAAAAGTTCATCACGAGCGGCTTCGTAGTCACTAGCGCTTTTAGAGTACACCATTTGCTTGATCCGCAACAGCATCTCATTCTGAAGAACCCTGCTCAACGCAAACCGATCGTCCGCTAGATACACACACGATGTTTGTAAGTCAGCATTTTGTGGTGCAAATATTTTTTTTGACACGTACTTCGAATCTGTCGGAACCATTTCAGGACGTGGAAACGGCAAAGTAGCACTCGTGCGTTAGGGAACTTCTTCTCCAGTACTCCTATCTCGGTCAAATCTTTATCAACCTGTTCAAACACACGTCAATAAGCATTATTACTAAAACCAAACCTAGTCGAGATAAAATGCACAACATACCATGATCACTGCGACTTGAGCCCAATCCTTGTTATTTTCTTGAAATGCCTCAACGGCTAGCTCCATGTTGGCATCGGTCTCTTGATCAACCAACGCGTGCTGGGCAAATTGACCTTTGCCGTATGCGTCCGTGATCATAAATGAGAACAGCTTGTAGCGCAGGTCATTTGTTTTATGTGTTGAATCAACAAGTAAAACCTCAGGAAATAGCGAAAACATTTTCGGCATTCCAGTGGTCTGGAATACGATGCAAGTGGCCACGGAATCCGAATTTTTGCAAATGCGTGCCACATTTCCAGACTCTTCAGCTCGAAATTCATCCAGCAATGAGCGAACACGTTCTTCCACGCATTCCTGCTTAACTTCGTTCTGTATGTCTTGAATCATATTCCTGACATCCTTAAAAATGACAGGTTTTCCTGAACATATTTAGAAAACAAAATACATCAGAAATAAAACAACGTGGCTTATAATTCCAGACCAGAAACAGAATACAGTACCAGAATGTTCTGCGACATAACGGTAGATTTGTCGAAACGCTGTCCCCGCCCCGACGAATCTACGTACCATGCTAACAATTTCCGGGTCGTCAACCCTGTGATTTTCTGCGTACGCCTGCCATATCCGCTCACTGACCGTATGTGTATGACTGGTTTGCTGTCTTGTAACGTGAATTTCCGACGTAAACACGCCGTCTTGCAATTCAATGCATTTTTGGGTCACTACAACTTGAGCTATGCAGTCCGTCGACCGAATACTCTGGACGGGTCGAGCACCCTTGCCTACAATCACCAAATAGGACACGTAAATGTTTTGTTTTAAGCAATATATATATATATATATATATATCATACCTCGTGGCCGCTTTGACCATCCGTGAGTACAAACAAAAATGATCTGGTAAATGTTGCTCATGGAAGTATCATATTTCCACTTTCGGCGCGAGGTTTTGTTTCTACTACTTGCGCTTATTTTGCTGCGCTTTCTGCATGTACAATATAAACGACAGTTAGACAAAACAAACCAAGGAAAAACAAATTAAGGCAAGAAAGCTTACCGATAGGCTTGAAACGTTGAGCTACAGTAGCGATCAAAACGAGCAAAGAACTCATCCCAGTTGTCGAATACTGTTTCCTCAATACCGGGACACTCAAACACAGATTTCTGTGAGACATCTTCGGCAGGAGCTGCATCTACCGTGTCTCCATGGTCGTTGCAGCAGGTTGCGCCACATCTCCTCTTTAAAGTGGGCTCTGACACATCGGCGGAATTGTCCTGAAGTTGTGCACCGCAAATATAGCACCACAAAATTAGTTCGAGGTAAATATTTCAGCAAAGCAGCATAAGAATATAGCTATACCGTACATTACATGCGCGCATGCGCTTAGCAGTGGATACTGCGTCCTCTACCTCGTCTCCTTCAGTCCCCATAACGCGAAGCTGGCTGTGAGTGCGCTTCAGGCCGAATGGAAATGAGTGGTTTAAGGAACAAACGTATACATATTAGTTTTTACATCACCCTATAAGTTTTCACAAGCGAAAATATTTATTTTCGCTCTGACCGTCGATAAATTGCAGTCACAACTGGTCACATACTCGTACTTTCTCTTGAAATAGTATGTGACAACAGACACTCCGATTCTCACATCACCACTCATCGGTACAAAATCACCAGAGATTTGGACATCATCACCAGGGGGATGTGGATTACTCCAATGCCGCGAATCCGAGCACAGCTCAGTTTCACTTTCGCCACCCGCCTGCGAACCATGAACCTGCGCTCCCTACTCCTCACTGTTGTTGCCTCCGCTACGCTCACCTCTGTGGGGGCTGGCAGGATCAACCACGATAAAGTGCAGCCGTTCCCGCAGCCTGAGCCGGTCACTGTGTTCGAGAAGGCCGCCGTCAAGTTCAAGCCGAGTCTCACAATCGGCGGCGGGTGTCATCCATACCCTGCTGTCAATGCCGCGGGTGAGACGAGCGGCGGGTTGAAAGCATCGGGACCATTCAACGGAAAATGCAAGGGGTCAGGTCTGGGCTCGCAAGTGTACGGCCGAGCTGCCTGGCACAAGGATCTCTGTGCCATCATGTATGCATGGTATTTCCCGAAGGACCCGTACTACGAGGTTTACGGCGAGAAGGGTCACCGACACAATTGGGCTAGCGTCGTTGTGTGGCTTGACAACCCTGCTCTCGAGAAGCCCAAGGTACTCGCCGTGTCAGCAGCGACCACGAACGGAAAATATCGTATTGTGAAGGACGGTCCACCACCGTGCAGACGCTGGTCGTGTGATCCACCTTTCGCTGACTATTTCAACGATACCAGTCCAATGTTCAAGTACGGAACTGGTTCATCTGCGGTTACGACGCTGGTCTTGACTACTGAGAGGTTTGGTGAGCTCCAGGACCTCGTCATGTGGGAACAAATGACGGAAGAAGCGCGTGGTGCTCTAAGCGAAACCGACTTTGGAGAGATGGCCAAGGTCCCGTTCCTCGATGCCAACTTCAACTCCAACCTCGAGGCGTCTCTCCCTGTTTAATTGCTACTCTTTGAAGTAAAATCCATTGATCCGCATTTTTCAGAGGATGGCAAAGTGAAATGCACGCATTGTTCCAGTTTTACTTGAGCAAAATCGTCTTCAAACTCAATACTTCTTGTAGTATGTCGCTGCATCCTCATAAGCGCGGTGGAAACTGTGGCCTCCGACGGTGTAGTGTTTTGGCATCGACAAAAAGGCAGAAAACGTATACGAAGGTCGATTTCTCTCATGGTTGCCAGTAAGGAATTCTTAGAAGGGGTATGACAATCGATGGGATCATCTCGCACATTGCTGCACTCGATTGGGATCGAGTGAAGCAAACTCCACGAGGCGAAGTCTACGAAGTCTGCGTCGCCGACGAGGAGGACTGGAAGTTGTTCGCGGATAGCGATGCGGCGGAGTCCAAGTGTTGCAAAATGGAGTGGATCGAAGGGAAGGTCGTGATCGTAGAGCTTTCGTCGCGCACACAGCAGGACTTCGTGGCGGCGCTCTCACGATATATGTGGCGAAACGATACTGTCCTGGCACACTTGCACTTCAGCCAAGCAGCGCGCACGCCACCTCATCTCCGCCAACTTGAACCTGATCTATGTTGTGGTCCACTTCCCCAATGTGGGGGAATTCTACCGCCGGGGATTAGATGGGAAGACTGGGATACTCTCAAAATTGAAATCGGGTACTCCCGTGGCTGGAGCCATCGCCCTGGTCAACTCGATTGGAAGGCAAATGAATGGGCTAAGATCCCAGGCGTCAACTACATCCTCTGTGTGAAGGTTGAAGACCGCCTTGCAAGCGCAACCTACAAGTTGTACACGGTTCTGCATCACAACCGACGCCTCCCTATCGAGATTCCAATCCGCATCGAAGCACCTCGCACAGTCGTGAAGTTTGATTCGCGTCTGCTGTTAGGCTTGGCCCCACGTGAACGGTTGTTGGCTCAGCCCCCAGTCCCTGCTCGTGTTGCCATCGACTTGTACGCTATCCTGGAATATGCACGAGTACGATGTTGACGTCCACACTTCCTCATAACTAAGCATAATAATACAACCACAAACAGCAACAAATGTAAAATGTACTACTTCGAAGTAGAAGTTGTCAAACATATATGTAAGTGCAGTTGGGGGGTGTCCAACGTTTCATGAGTCATGTTTGAGTTCCACCTAGATTAGAGCTGTACTTGTACCAAGCGCTTTGCTCTTGACTAGAGTGATAAAGCAACGATGCGACCTGGAATGAATCAACACTTCATAGCACAATAATTACGGTAATACTAATAAGTACTTGTTCCTATATCTTGAGTCTGTTGAGGTGGGCAGGTGCAGTTGTCCGGGAGAAATACGAACTAAGCTTGCCGACAGCGTCTGGCGGTACTGATATCTCACAAGCAAGCAATTCGCTTGGCATCACTAACACCATGAATTGGATTGACAATGATCTGAAATGTGTTGAAGAATGTTTTTTTAATCCTGATAGCATTATTGGTTCCAATGCCGCAAAAGATGTCATCACGACTTGAATAACCATTCGAACGCTTGGGTGAACTGTGTAAATGAGACGCGCTGCTCGTTCTTCCCGCCTGCTGAAAGAATCTTGCTCTCATTTAATCGGATTGACATATCCTCGTAACTGCGGATCGGCTGATCCAGCGGGGTGAGCGTCTGGAATGCTATCAATGCTGCATCCAACGCCACACACCCATCTCTTAAATCTGGACCCAACCGCAAGAAGACGCTGCGCAGTAACACTTGCGAATCCTCATACCGCTTTAATTCCTGCTGCAAAGTCGAGAGCCGATTCTCCAGTGGTGCCATTCGCGCCTTCTCGCAATCAATTCTAAGCTCCCACTGGCGGAGTTCTTCCTTGTAGCGCTCGACAGTGATTTCCATACTGGCCAACTCGCTCTGAAGCGCTGTCTTCGTAGCTGTACCAGCCTTGCTGCTCGTCACCAACTCCTTTTCAACACGCGAAGAAGAGCGAGACGACTGAGACTCCAGAGCGCGCTTTTCTTCGAGTAGCCGCGCAATCTCAGCCTGAACATCCACAAGCGTGCAGAGATGGCGGCGAGGCACGCGGGCCAGCTTCGCACTCATCTCGTCTCGCCGTTTCTGCTTGCGCTGCAGAAGAAGCTGCTTGTCTTGAACCGCCATCTTCAGCACGAGTAGATCTTCAGCTAAGCTCTGGTTTTCGAGCTTCTGGTCGAGTACGCGTTCGCCCCACTGTGCAGTCGTCTTGGGCTTTGCCAGACCCTTCGTGGAACCACTGGGGCTTCCAGTGAGCACAGCTGAACGGGGCACTTGGCGCATAACGTTCGCCAGTGCTGCGCTCGTTTTCAGCTGCTGGAGCTCGCTCTTGATTGCTGTCGACACTTGCTCCTTCTCAGTGAGTTGCATCGTCAGCGTGTGCAGCTGGTTCGTCAGCGTCTTCTTCTCGTGTCGGAGCTTCTGCCGCATCTCGCGCAGCGAGTCCTCGTCCCGAAAGAAGGCTGCTGACGAGCGCATGAACGCTCGTGCAGGTTTGATTGGCCTCTGCTGCTGTTTCGTTGACTGCACCGACGGGTCTTCGAGCTCTGGAGCTGGAGTCGGCGTTACTTCCTCCTCCTCCTCTTCGAGTTGATCAGCCGGCTCGACATCGTCATTCTGGTCGTCTCCATACTCCTCTTCACCATCGTTGTAGTCAGGGTCTGGATCGGCTCGAGAGGAGACGACGTTGTTGTCTGTTTGATCCTCTTCTTGAGCCTCTTCAGACTCTCCCAGGAACCGAATGGCATGCTCGCCTGCGTCCACCTCCCACTGCTCCTCGCCGTCGTCGTACTTGACGTAGTAGCCTCTCTCCGGCGAGAACACGTCCACGACGCCCTCGAACCACTCGTCCTCGCCCTCCCAGTACACCTGCACGCGGCTCCCAACCGCCAGCTCGCCGCGCATGGCTATCAAATGGCTACACAAACTTCAACAACTGCCGACAATCACTCTCGATGTGCGACTAGGGTGGTACAATGTACCATAGTTTTGGCACTCCATGTCAAGGTCACCATTATCCGATCTGTAGCCATGTTGCTCAATGTGAACGTGGGCGTGCTGGGGCACGTGGACAGCGGCAAGACGAGCCTCGTGCGTGCGCTGAGCACTCAGCTGTCCACACCGGCGCTGGACAAGCACCCGCAGAGCCAGCAGCGCGGCATCACGCTGGACCTGGGCTTCTCCAGTTTCGTCCTGATGGGTACACATCCATCTCTCCAGGTCACACTGGTCGACTGCCCGGGGCACGCGTCCTTATTTCGAACGATTTTGGGAGGTGTAGCCATCATTGACGCGGTGCTGCTGGTGGTGGACTGCCGCAAAGGACTGCAGCCGCAGACCATCGAGAGTCTGCTGCTGGCGGCGTTAGCGGCGAAGAAGCGCGTGGTGGTGGCGCTCACCAAGACGGACTTGCTGTCATGTGTCAACTCCGAGAAAATGGCTACAATTGATGCAGTGGCGGCCGAGACGCGAGTCTTTTTGGCTACATACCTCCAAGTTGAAGTTGAAGCTGTCCCGGTGGTTCCTGTGGCCGTGGGGGTCGACCAAGAGCCCCAAGGGATTCAGGAGCTTCTGGAGGCGCTCAGGACCAATTTACAGCCTCCAGATCGAGATACGTCCGGAGATTTTCGACTTGCAGTGGACCATTGCTTCGCCGTGCCTGGGAATGGCACAGTGCTGACTGGCACCGTGCTGTCCGGAGCTCTAAAGAGGGGCGACGAGCTGGAGCTGCTGCCAATTGGAGTGAAGACCAAGGTCAAGACGCTGCAGGTATTCAAGCGAGAGGTCGACAGGTGCGCTCAGGGGGATCGGGTCGGAGTCCGGGTGAACGGACTCGACCCGACACTCGTGGAGAGAGCGTTGGCAGTGTCTCCTCCCGGCAGTTTGGCTCCAGTGACGCAGGTGGTGATCCCAGTCACGCGGGTGTCGTTCTTCCAAGGTGCGGCGTGTAAGAGTGGCGGAAAGTGTCATGCTACAGTGGGGCACACAACCGTGATCGCGACGACTACGTTCTTTTCGAGATTGGGGGCAGCAACAGAGGAGAGAGGGGGGGAAGGAGCGGGGTTTGATCCGTCAGCTTTGTATGAGTATGTGGCAGAACTCGATTTCGGTGACAAGGGCCAAGGTGATGGTGGTAGTAAGGCGTCAGTGTTTGCGCTACTTCAGTTCGAGCACGCTGTCTTCTGTCCTCCCAATGCCCTTGTGGTGTGCTCACGTTTGGATCTGGATGCAAAGCGATTTCCATGTCGGCTGGCGTTTTACGGTGCTGTGACGAGTGTTGTCGGCTCGAATAGCGAGGAGTTGAGTGCACTGGCTGCAGTGCACCGGTCTGTGGTGGAACTGACCCAGCTTCAAATCGGCCGGGTCAAAAGTCGAGAGGGTTTCGTGGACAAGGTGGTGGCTCCAAGAAGTGGCAACATTGTCGATGCAAGAGAGGTCATCGGGCGTGACATGTTCTCGAAGGATGTGAAGTGGAGCGTCTATCAGGACACGGTTGTGTTATTCGAGCAGGCGCGCGTACTGGGTACGATTCTCGGGCCATTCGGTAAGGCTGGCAAGTTTCGCATAGCGTTAGAAGCAAGTACGCTGCATCGATCACTCCCTGTATCAGGCGAGAAGTTTGTGCTGCGCTTTCTTAAGCTGATGACGCTGAAACCTCCTACACTGAAAGGAAAATCAGTGACATTAAAGACAGCCGCATTCAATGCCAAGCCCAAAGTCATCACCAAGGATAATGGACGCCCATTTCTCCAGGACAAAGATCTGCTTTACCCTGAGGCTTTCACACCACTTTCAACAACGGCAGTGAAGGAGGAAGATGTTGAAACTGTGACAATAGAGACTGCCAATTTATCTACCGTTGAAGTACCTGCTAGAGCGCATGAAGGAGCGACTACCGAACCAACGACTGCTCCACGGAGTGGACGCATTGAGCGGCTGAAGGGCGAGACGGCTGCAGATGGAAGAAACCCTTTTGCTATTGTCGTGGGTATGTTCACTTCGGAGCAAGAAGCGGAAGAAGCTGTGGGGTGTCGTGTGCGTTTCGTTCACAAAGATGGAGTAAATACGGACTTCGGAACCATTGAGAAACCTTTTGGCAAGGCCGGCAAAATTCGCGTTGAATTCCGTGGTGGAGGTACAATGGGCCAAGTGGGAGATTCCGTTGAACGATGCTGAGTTTAATAGTTTTAAGAACCAGCGTGCCCCTACTTGTATTCATCAAGTAAACGGATACGTTAGCAGAAGGAAGAGTACGAAACCGTGAGGCGCAGTCACCATTGAAGGCAAAGCTGATTCGACTGACAACTCTCATCGAGAAAATTGACAGCGCTTCTTCTGGTGGCAGTGGTCAGGTATGCGAATTGCAGCGACCATTTCACTGGTCTGATAATCAGTGAGGACGATGCCGGCAGACAACAATCGCGTGAGGCGCTTGGATGATGCTCGTTCCGACAAGACGGGCACCCTAACGACCAACCGCGTGACAGTCATGCAGATCGGGATCGATGGGCAGGGCTTTACGTCGGCCTCGCAGACTCCCGATGAAATGTCCGAGTCCACGCGCCATGTTTTCTGCAACGGCGTGTGCATCAACTCGACCGCTGAAATTCTTCCGCCGGTGGACAGCTTAAGCACATGGGGAACAAGACCGAGTGTGCCTGTCCTGATGCAGCTCGTGCGTGATTGCGGCGTAGATCACCTGAACGCCCGACACGAAACTCGTTCACAGGCTGACGTTCAGCAGCAAGAAGAAGCGCGGGTCTGTGGTGGGCAAACCGTAGCGACATCGACACCTCGGCGCAGAAGATCACTCAGTACATCGACAAGGACTTGACTTGCATCGCCATTGTGGGCATTGCCGATACAGAGCGTAATTAACCTCTGCCATCGTGCTGGCATCGTCGTGCGTATGGTCACTGGTGTCGAATGTGGCTGCAACATGGACGGCACGATCACCTAGTTCCTCATATTTCATAGTGAGCGTTGGGGTCATCATCACTCTCGCCTTCTTGTGGCCATCGCGCCCGCTCATAGCGGTTCGATTGCTGTGGATGGACCTGATGGACCTCATTAGCATTGGCCAAGAAGAAGCCGCCGACACCACCGACCGTACCCGCTGCTCTCGAAGATCATGACCAAAAGCACATCATCGGCCCACCCATTTACTAGCTCGTGACACTACTCACGGTCACCTTCGTGGGCGAGGAGCCCGTGGACGTCCCGTCAGAGGAAAACATCTTCGAGGGCTTGCTGAGCAACCGCGTCTACATTTACGTGCCGCTACTCGTACATTGCACCGGTGCTTTCTTCAACTGCAAGCTGCTGACGGCGGTTCAGTGGGGCGCCTCCACGCCGCTGCGTGTGATATTGCGCTGCTTGTCGCCAAGTCGTTGCCAACGTTGCCAAAACGCCGACGTGGATGTAAGGCCTCCCACCGACCGGTAAGGACATTGGCAAAGGTACATGTAGATTTTCACTCAAATCTTGATTCGGGTTATTAGGAAACCTGGTGTGGATTCAAGTTTTTAGGCTAGAATTCTACTGCAATACTTCGAAGTAAAACGGAAAAAGTCATGACTAGGTCATGATGACCCAGTGACCTGATATCCGAAGATACCAGCCGGTTTTGGCTTGTTAGCTGCAGATACCAGCCGCTGGGTCATGACCTAAATACTACGCGTTCATTGGCGAATATTGGCCAATTTCGTAAAACGAAGGCTGCACTGCAGCGCTGCAGTACCAAGTTCGTGCATCTCCCTTGGCCGAGGTCGTGCTCGCCGCAAGCAACAATGGCTACGCTCTAGGTGACGCCCAAGAGAGGTGCCCGCGCAGAAGAGCGATGCGCGTCGCGCACTTCGGCCCGAGCCAATTGGTAGCGGTGCAGCAGGAGTTAGCCCGCTTCCGCTAATCTCGTTCATGCTAGCCCAGCTCGATCCTGCCCATGCCGCATCAAGACTGCCGCGCTCATGTTGGTGATCGACTGCAGCGACCCGTTGACCTCGCGCTTCAGGCCATTGGCCTGGTGCCAGCAGGCTGGGAGGGTCATGCAACGTCTATGGCTAACGTGCTGTCAAGCGTCTGCATGGACTGCTACTACGTGTTCGTGGCCATGTTGTATGATGGCGTCGACGCTCACGATACGCAAGGTAAGCTCTCTTCAGCATATCCTGCCCTATTGCTTTCATGATGCTATGAAATGCTCTCATCACTACGATCACTAATGCAAATACAGCATGCAAGTCTCGCTAGCGGTCGATACCATGTTTACGATATTGATAACGATGTAATAATGCATGATATACCATTTCATTGAGCAGTTCTGTCAACGCTTACAACTAGTAGTTCTGAACTACTAGTTCTTAGCCTTCAGTCGCCTCGCACTTGAGTCCAGCGTGACCATGAGCTTCTGCGCGTGCTGCTGCTGCACGAGCGCCACGATGCAGTGACCGAAGTCGTCCGTCATGACTGCGCCAAAGACGCCCTCGCAGCCGCGCGCCGTCTCCACGAGGCGGTTCAGCTCGGGTGTGCTCACCTCGTAGTCGTCGCGCAGAGAATCGTGGCTGACGAACATGAGCTTGCCCGCCTCGGTGTACTGGCGCGCGCGGATGTGGTCCACGGCAGCCACCGTGCACTCTTCCTGCGTGATCACGTGGCGCGCGCGGCGGTACTTGTACACGACCTCGTCGCCCAGCGCACCGAGTCGAGATCGGGCACCGAGGCGTCACGCAGGTGCATCATGCCCGGGTGGCCGTGGGTCGGCAGCGCCTTGACGACCACCTGGCTCTGCAGCACGCGCTCCTTGTACTCGCCGCCGTTGAGATCGTGCTTGACGTTCGAGTTGCACTCGACGCTGAGGACGTCCGGGTCCTAGAAGGCCACAGCCGTCGGCTCGTTGGTGCGGCAGTCGATCAGCAGCGCGCAGTCCTTCCGGCCGCACGACGAGATGAACTGGTCCACGATGCCGCACAACACGTTGCAGTACTCGTGCTCGGCCTCCCGGCACAGCAGCGCTTTCTGGATCGCCGACACGCCCTTGATCTCGAACAAACTCTCGAGGAACGTCGCGAAGCCCACCTTGAGCCTGCTCAAGTCGATGCTTCTGAACACTGTGTGCAGCACAGTGCGCTGCTCCTCGGACGGGATTCGGCCAACCCTCGGGCACATGTCGCCCAGCGGGCCCGTGACTCAGTGCTCAAGAAGGGCGACGCCGTGTTTGTGACCATCCTCACGCGCGACGAGAGCAAGCTGGGGCTGCAGGTCTTCATGGCGCGCCAAGCTGTCGTCCTCAGCAGAATGTTTCGTTTGAGTGTCGACCAAAAATAAATATTTCGATTAGGTCGCAATTGTGATATTGACTCGGGTCAGGACCCACACAATCGCACACCTGATACTCATTAAGTACTACATTACCTTTCTAGCATACTGTACTCGAAGCTGTCATCACGCCGGTCTTCGGGTAGACACTGCAACCATTTGACGAAGTGAACGTAAAGAGGTGCTCCGGCCAGGAAGGGCAGCTTCCAACGCTGATTCATCAAATGTGTTGTGATGATTATCTCGGTTCTAGCTTGCCCAACTGGATGCCCCAGTCCTTCTCTCGCCAAGGAGGGGTCGACGGGACCACGAAGTCGCGCGGCACGTTCCGATGTCCATGCAGCTGTTCGAACGTGGCTAATATTGGCTCGACGCGCTCTTTCCACTTGGAAACTGCGATCGTCGAGTCGAATTCGATCGCCTCCAACGAGTCCATTTCTCGGGCAGTCTGGTCAAAGTAGGAGCCGCGAATGCGGATGTTGCCAGCGGCTATTCCTAGCTTGAGGCCATGCGCTTGATTCGGCCAAGTCGCTTCTGACGGGACCACAAACGTTCTAGGAACCCGGCAGTGTTCATGTACTTTATGAAAAGCCTGCAGCGCTGGCAAGATGCGCTCACTCCACTCAAATTCAGCGATGCTCCACACAAAACCCAACCTCTCCAATCGAGCCTTATCACGGGAAATTTGAGTGGGGTAAGTCCCTCGGCTACGAATATAGTGAACAACGTTCCAAGCTTCAGACCCCATGAAGATGCCGGCCAGCTTTTATCAGATGGCACCACAAACGCATTAGGCACTCGGCAATGACCTTGCAGGTGACGATAAGCCTCCAAAGCAGGCAAGATACGCTCGCTCCACTCAGATTCAAGAAAGTCCCATACGAAACCCAACTCTTCTAGTCGGGTCTTGTCCCGCAATACCTGGGTGGAGTAAGTCTCGTGGCTACGAATACTGTTAACGATACTTCCAAGCTTCAGACCCCAGGAAGGTGTCGGCCAACTTTTATCAGATGGCACCACAAAAGCATGAGGCACTCGGCAATGACCTTTCAGGTGATTGAAATACTCAAATGCTGGCATGATACGCTCACTCCACTCAGATTCAAAAACATCCCACACGAAACCCAACTCCTCCAATCGATTCTTGTCGCGCAATACCTGGGTGGAGTAAGTCCCTTGGTTACGGATCCTGCTCACAAAATTCCCAAGGTTTAGACCCCGTGATGGTGTAGACCAATTCTCATCCGACGACACCACAAAAGATCGCGGCACTCGCCAATGCCCCTTTAGGTGATGAAAAGTCTCCAAAGCGGGCAAGATGCGCTCACTCCATTCAGACTCAAAGAACTCCCACACAAAGCCCAACTTCTCCAGTCGGGTCTTATCGCGCATGACCTGGGTGGGGTAATTGCCATTGTTACGGATTCCGCCAACGACGTTCCCAAGCCTCAGACCCCAAAATGGAGTCGGCCAATTCTCATCAGATGGCACCACAAAAGAGTCCGGCACTCGACAATGCCCCTTCAGGCGATGAAAAGTCTTCAGAGCAGGCAGGACACGCTCGCCCCACTCAAATTCATAGTGATTCCACACAAAACCCAACTCTTCCAACTCGCGCTTGTCTTGATTGACACCGAAAATTCCTCTCCGGATGCCCTGGACAGCATTACCCAAACGCATCCCCCAACTAGGTTCCGGCCACGGAATTTGCGACGGAACCGTGAACATTTCACTTACATTACAGTGGCCAAACTCCTGGTGAAATGCTCTCAGTGCCGAAACCACTTTCTCGCGCCAATCGCGATCGTACAACGATTCGTTGTGGCAAAAGTTCAGTCGTTTCAGCTCGTCTTCATCCACTTTCATCTGCTTAGCAAAATCTCCCCGACAACGTATGTTCATAACCTTTCTTCCCAAACGCTGGCCCCACAAGTGCTCAGGCCACTCGGGGCTCCCCTTCGGAATGCGATAGAGTTCAGGCACATCCGTGTGTCCGATTAAGTCGTAGAACCTCCGAAGTGCTGGCAGGACGTAGCGGTCCCACTTGTATTGGAACCGATCCCAAGCAAACTCCATCTCCTCCAGTTCCTTGAATTGTTTCTGGTCGATCCTGTGTCCTCCCTCTCCCCACTGCTTCCGTAACCACGCGGCATGTTTGCCCAGGGGATACCCCCACGCTGCTTCGGGCCACGCATCGTCTCCATGGGGGACAACGAACTTAATCGGTACCATCAGATGCTTATTGAGCTTGAAGAACGCGAGGAGCGCTGGCTTCACCGCCTCCTGCCACGCCACGGGACTGTACACAGCAGGAGACTTCCACAGTCTGTCATGGTCTTTCGCGTCCGAGGAGAAGAAGTGAGGCGTCTC
This sequence comes from Phytophthora fragariae, assembly GCA_009729435.1. Lineage (NCBI taxonomy): Eukaryota > Oomycota > Peronosporomycetes > Peronosporales > Peronosporaceae > Phytophthora > Phytophthora fragariae. The sequence continues at coordinate 671,596 of QQOI01000038.1, read as the reverse complement.
GTAGTGGAGTTGGAAGGGGGCACGCCCCACAGCCAAACGTAGAGCTCCTGGGACTGGAGCACCCGCAGCGCGGAAGGCGTCCGCCCGAATCAAGCGACTCCGAGCCGACGATACCAGCCGAAGCATCAGCTCGAATGATTAGCCAAGTGAAAAATAAATCTGTTTTGACCAATCACAATGGCTGATCTTGAGGAGCCACAAATCAACGAATATCACTAACTTATGGGCAATTTATTGTTGAGCACCACCTGCAGAATACCCAGACATCATGGCCAAGATCGGGAAGCTGATTCCCACCAGTGCAAGTCGGCGCAGAAGAAGTTGTCGCTGGCAGGTCTCCGGCTGTCGGTGTCATGAGGCTGTCGGTGTCGTGAAGGCACCCAAGGCGAAAGAAGACTAAAAAATAAAAAAATCCAAGCGCGTGTTGTGCCAAGCCACAACGGCAGCGGGGATAGTGGCTGCTGAGATGTTGGCTGTCGCGCAGGTTGGACATCGTAGTGATGGAGACTGACCCAGGAAACTCCAAGAACTTAACCAGAAAATCCTAGAACTAGCTAACTGACAGATAAGCAGACAAGAGGCCACTGCTAAACAAGTTCTCACTTTCAATTTTGCCAAGTCAAGTCCAGAGACTCAACACGCGAGCTGGGGGTTTTGCCATATTTTCTCTAAAAAACTCCATATCGCTCTGGGTGAGTGAGAACCAATTCCCCATTTCCACCGCCATGGCGAAGAGCCCGCCGAAGAAGCAGCCGCGGCTCGACAAAGCAGCCGCGGCTCGACGAAGCGACACTGACGACCCCCGCGTCGGTCGGCAGTGGCGCGTCACAGACACAGAGCGTCCGAGTCGACGAGATCGAGCAGAAGGCGGCGTGGAGCGACAGTCCGACGCTGCCCTTCCCAACTGGGCTGCCCATGGAGCACGAGTATCTGGGCCAAGATTTCTACGTGCGCTCGTGTTACTCAAAGTACTACAAGTACGTTACGGGCCTGCTGGACGATCCAGACACGGCAGTGGTCACTGTCACCGGCACGCCAGGTTGGTAGCGTGGGTAGACAGACATTGGAAGGTGATAGCAACGTTGACTCATTTTGTATTGAGTGCAGGCATCGGCAAGTCCATCTTCTACGCGTACTTTCTCAAGCGCTTGAGCCTTGAGGACAAGGAGACCACAATCATCACGGTGTCGATCAGCAGAGAATCCGTTCTGAAGAAGGCGGCAGCGTGGAAGGGGGGCAAAATGCTTGGCAGCGCTGTGGATGAGTCCACCGACAGCTCCGCCATGAAAGCTGTCATCGATAAAGCGAAGACGGAGAGGCAGGCCACGCACAGACTGATCTACTTGATCGACGGGCCGCCAAAGATTCACCCGGGAGACGCGCAGTCGGTCGTATTTGTGAGCCCAAATGACGCGTGGTTCAGCTACATCAGGAAGGATTGGACGCGGCCGATGGTGGTGATGCCGCTGTGGACCATGAAGGAGCTAGTGGCTGCCGCCATCGAACTTGATCTAAGGATGCGGGTTGACAAACACCCGTTTGATGAGGAAAGCATGGGGGCACTCGAAGACGTTCCAGTGGCTCCAATGGTTGCGGATCTGGTCGAGCAGCGGTTCCATATTTTTGGCGGTGTTGCTCGTGAATGTCTGTCTACATACGAAGAGTTCGTCAAGGAGCAGCAAGACAGAATTCTTCGTATGAATTCTCCACGACGAATGACTCCCGTTGAAGAATAGTTATCAACGATCCGTGTTATCTGCCGGGACGGGAAACTACGAAGAAATCGCTGCATTCTTGTGCGTTTGTAGTGCAATGAATGCTAGTGTTGGTATTGCTGCTTTATCGCTGTGATTTGGCCAAAGAAGCAGCATTCACGGTGTGTGGTGCACGGTGGTTTCTCAACTTGTTCTTGAGGTAGCACCTGGAACGTCTTGATCACTGACGCTCGGCTCTGTGAGCTGGACGGACACGCCATGCAGACTGCAGCGCCTTTAGTGGCGTAGGTCCCTGGAAGACAGGGATTCAGCCGATAATCGGTGGTGGCGAACGGACAGAAGTAGCCTGCAGGACACCAGCCACTGCACGACGCTGCGCTGAGTCCTTCAACGTCTCCGTAGGTTCCTTCTGGGCAACGAATGCGAATGCCCTGACGGCAGTAGAAGCCCTTCGGACAGATCTTGGCATCGTTTTGGGTGGCATTGCGACCATCAACAGCCAGTTCACTAGTCAGGACGCTGTAGTATCCGCTCGTCACGGCCTTCGGTTCATTGCCTGTGCCTTCCGGACAGTAGACACTGCTGTTGCCACACTCATTCTGCGTACGCGAGATACTTGGGGGACTGAGGTATGACGGACAAAAGTATCCTGCTCCGAATGTGCCCGCAGGACACTGGTACTTGATGCCATCAATGCAAAAGTACCCAGGCTCACACGGTCTCTGGAAGAATCGGGTGGTGTTGGTGACGCCGATGGAATAGTAGCCGACCTGGATGAGCTGCGGCTCGGGCGAACCGGTACGACGGGGAACGCACTCCACCACTGCAAAAGCATATGGGTTTTGGAAGGCACCCATGCCTTCCCACACAAACCCACAATAAAATACAAAACAAATATCAGCAACACAAAACATCAAAGTCAAACGTTTTTACTCAAAACCCACCCACCCCCACATAACACGATGCATGCACATTATAGCTTTCAAAGTATTTTTCGATCATGTAGATTCTTGTTTCGCGAAAACAAACGAGGAGAAGGCCGGACGCGCCGGCAAAACTGCCGCGGACAAGCCCAAGCAGCCTGGCAACGCCCTATACAAGCATAAGAAGTTATCGGAGGCCATCGAGTGCTACACCGAAGCAATCGAGAAGGATGCCACCAACATGTCGTTCTACAGATACTTGGCCGCCGTGAAGCCAATACGGCATCGTGCAAGTTGAAGTGGGGTTTTTGAGTCAAAACTTTTGACTTTGATGTTTTGTGTTGCTGATATTTGTTTTGTATTTTATTGTGGGTTTGTGTGGGAAGGCATGGGTGCCTTCCAAAACCCATATACTTTTGCAGTGGTGGAGTGCGTTCCTCATGTCCCGCAGGATATTACGGCGATGCCAGCCTCGAAACACGATCGACGTGCGCTGGAGTGTGTTCGTCAGGGTTCTACTGCCCACTCGCAAGTCGGAACAGCACGGCGCGCATCTGCGGAGACGCAAATGTTATTTGTCCAAGCGGTAGTGCTGTCCCCATGCCAGTTTGGCCAGGCTACTACTCCGTTCGACTTCTCCCCTTCGGGGCTGACAGCTTCTTGGTCTCTGGCGTTGGTTTTGAAGGTTACAGCGTGAGTTCGTCAGGCGAGCAAGCACCGAAGAACGAGGACATTCGTGACGGCCAGCGGATCTGTGAGCCCGGATCATTTTTGCGTTGATGGCAAGAAGTACTTGTGTCCTGCTGGCCGCTATGGCGACAAGTCCGACGAGACGTCATCGCTCTGCGCAGGCTTGTGCACGCGAGGGTATTACTGCCCCAAGGGAAGCACGTCTCCAACGCAACGTGAGTGCGGCGCAGACGGATTGATCTGTCGTACCGGTTCGCCCGAGCCGCAGCTCATTCAGGTTGGCTACTATTCCATCGGCATCACCAACACCACCCGATTCTCTACTTCCAAATCAGCCGACTGCTCAAGACTCTCTGGACTCAAGACAGCCGACGGATCGATACACATACCCAGGGGGGCGCTTGGAAGGCCAACTAAAAAACCCTGGCTATACTGAAACTCAGTCAAAAAGCTGAAAAGGCACTCAAGAGCGGACGGACAGGAGGGGCCCACGAGCGTGGCGGAGAAAGCGACGGAGACAGCGACGGAGATGCAGACGGACAAGAAGGCTCCTACGCAGGCTCAAGGACAGGGTGCTGAGAGACCAGACATGCAACGAGACGATGGCTGGAAGACGGCAGGACCCAAGATCAAGAATGGAGCGCCCCAAGCCAGACAAGCGGCTGCACAGGGACAACAAAGACCAATCGGAGGCAAGGCAGCCACGCAACGGAACAGCAAACTCTCGCCATCAAGACTCAAGAACGGCAGCCAGCAGAGAAGCGGTCCCAACAAAGCAGCGGCTAAGCAGCTATCAGGGGCGGACCCAGGCGATGGAAGTGTAATCTTCGACCAGCTGTGCTACTACCTGAACACCAGGGCGTCCCAAGCATACGTCGCACACACGGCGATGCGGCTGAGCGATCTAGCAAAGGAACGACGGTTCGGGGCCTTCGAGAAGGCACTTCCAGAAGTGGAAAGAAACGGCAAAACAACGCAAGAATTACGCGAAAGTTGGAGCGATACAGCACCGGAGTACCGACAGGATAAGTATGGTGGGCTGAATAGTGTGTGGCGCCTTCACATCCATGAACATCAAGGAAGGCTATATCAACTGCTGATTAAGTGGGTAGTCAATGAACAAGTGAAGCAGAGGGAACTGGACGATCGACTACAATTCTTCAAGTTCGAGACAACGCCCGAGCACATGCAACCCATGGTAGATGAGCCCACGCTGCTGAGAGGATCCTACAGAGAAGCGGTGGGACCTGCAGAGAGGACGAGGGCAACACCTACTCCCTCCACTGAACAGGGACGACTGACAGCACTGTGTTTACAGCCAGCCGAGCTGCTGACGCAACTAAGAGAGAGAACGGAGGATGAAGTCAAGGTCATCGTCATGATTCTAAACCATGAAATCGAAGTCCCCAACGTGCCCCCCTTTCTCATCCAGTCGATGGACCCGAGTGAACTTGCGTGTTTCGAGGACATATTCATGGCCTTGGAATACCCGCTTTACGCACACTTGGCACCGGGACAAAGGTTTTTCGCCAACATGACCAAAGGGGCCATACTTGCGCAGATCTACGTGGGGGTTGAGGCAGCCCCTGCTCAAAAACGTGACATCGAAAACTTTAAGAAGACATTGTCGCGGATCACCCTGGATATGGACACGCGAGTGGTGAAGATAACCTTTAAAGGCAAGCAGTCCGCAGCCAGATGGTCGGGATGGCAAATGCCACTTGCAGGAAAACCACTCCTGCTGATCGACTATGAGAGTATAAGAGAACGAGCCAAGGTAACCAAGGAGTTGGTACTCTTGGACTCCTATCAATTTGAAGTTGAAGTGAGGAAGGGAGAGGTTACGTCGAAGGACATGCACTGGGTGCTCACGCAGAAGCTATGACTCAAAGTACAGTCGATGATGCATCCAGTAACGGAGCTAACCGGGATCAAAGCGCAGCAGTGGCAAGTGCGCATAAAGGCGAATGGCTGCCCTGAGGAGATTCGGCACAAGAGCCTGGTAGTGGTGGACAGTGCAGAAATTGTGTTGCATCACCTGAATGCGAATGTAAACTGGCCATGCCGGCGCTGACAATCCCCTGAACATCCCACAAAGTACTGCCGAGTGTCGGAAGCAGAGCTGGAAACAGAGGCAGTGAAGTACAAAATCCAGTGCAGCGGGAAGCTGCCGCCCACGCTCGGGCACAGCAGTCGGGTGTACGCGGCCGGGAATCATCCCAAAACTATGGCAGACTTAGAGGCCCTTCTAAGAAAAGAGGGAGACAATCAGCGGACAAAGACATCGAGCAAAAGGATGACAGTGGGCAGCGTACCGAAACGGGAAAATGCATCGAAGAGCAACAGCACCGCGGACATGACCGGGAAACTCTCACTGCCACCGGAGTGGAGTCAGTCAGTCAACCCCGATGCGGGGGCCTCAAAAGAAGACAGCACGGATAGCCACGACGCATCGGCGACCTGTATTGGACAGGATTTCGGCTCTACGGAAGAGACCAAGCAGAAGATGCCGAAACAACATGCAAAGGTGGCCACAGGAGTGACACACATACAGTACGACGATGCGAGGATGGCTGGGACCTCCGAAGAAGAAGAAGAAGCAAAGCGAGCGAAGCAAGCACAGCCCGACACCACTAACGAGAGCAAGTACCAAAAGTTCAAGGAGGAAGAACAACCGGAGGTCAAACAGCCTGAGGACAGCCCAGGGTGGGGGCTCCAAGAGCTCTATGAGGAGCACAAAACCGAGAGAGATTTGCCCAGCGAACGGATGCCGGACGTGGAAATGGAAGTAGTAGGGAGCGATAATGCAGAAGGGGTGTCGGCGACCCTGAAGACTCAACCACAACATCGAGTGGACCGGAAGGAAGGGGGCAGGGGTAGATCGCCCACGACCAGAAGCAAAAGGATGGACAAAACCAAGAAAGACCTGCGAGCAGACTTTAAGAAGAACAGCCAGGATGCAGCACAGCGACCAAGCACGAGGGTGCGCAAGGTATCGCTTTCTCCCAAGCGCAAAGCTGCAGCCCACTGGACGGCGGATCGCAATCACGATATGCTGGATGAACTAATGGGGACTTCTCAAATACCAAGGCAGCACAGAACAGCAAGGTCTCTGTCGCCAAAAATGCGGGCGGTGTCACCAAAGCGAAGGACAACGGAGGCATCACGGAAAGGGAAAAAAACGGCGAGGCAGCAGTTTATTCACCAGTACATGCAAGCAACATCCGGCAATACCAATGGAGGTGACGAGGATAACTCAAGAGAGCAGAAAACGGAAGCAGGAGAGGCGGAACAGCCAGACGCCACCCAGCCAGAAGCAGCTCAGGAAGAGGAATGCTGCATCATCCGAGTCACTCCTTCAACGGATGCCGGTGCACCGCTGTTAACGTGGTTGTCTACTCTAGGGGGCAAAGTGGTCAATGTAGCAGCGAACGGTCACTGTGGCTGGCTAGCGTTTTACGCAGCCCTCTTTAATGTCGAAGAAGGACTCGACTCAGTGTCCAAAGAAGTAGCAGAGAGCGCGAACATGCTCAAGAAACAAGTCCTGAATGCAATGATCGCAAACATCATGGACGAGGTCACGTTACACCCGCAAGAGCTGCAGACGGAGTTAAGAGCGAGCGGGTGTCACAAAGCGGCAGCCGGCACATACGAAGAACAGGTGTGCGCGATAGTAAACCATTATGTCGCCCAGCGGGACAAGTCTGTGAGAACTCATGTGCCAATGCATTTTTGGATACGACCAACGCACATTAAAGCCATGGCGCAACATGCGTGGGAGACCATTTACGTGCTCGACGTGCAGAGTGACGGCCAAGCGAGAATGCAGGCGTATGCATTCCATGAGGTCGAGGCTGCTCCCGACATGAAGATTGAAACAGGAACAGTCTGTCCAGTACCGACAGAGCAGGCTCTGAGTCTACTGCGAGACCTAGTAGCAGCACGGATAACCCCACCAGTGATGGTGCTACGCTGGAACGGAACAGGAAACCATTTCCAAGCGATTAACTACCAAGCGGCGGAGCACGAGCATTATGCGACCAACATAGCTGCTCTATCGCTGAAGCGCAATGATATCGTAATTGAACATGGGTGGAAGGCTCTCGATGCCATCGAATACGACGAGGACAAGACCGGCAGGGCAGCAGCCCAAACCATCAAAGCAGTGAGGAGAGCGGCAAGGGAAGCCAGGAGAGCGACCGAACTGCCCACTGGAGCAGAATCTGGAGCCAACGACGGGGGCCCAGATTCAGCACAGGATCTGGAGGCAGACCCAAGCAACGGACAGGGATGCAACAGTGCGGGGGTACAAAGAGAGCTCTTTATGTACCAGTATCCAAGTTCTAGCGAAGAAGACCGATCCACGCAGGCAAAGGATGGAAGACAGACTGTACTACGCGAAGCAGAGGAAGTGCGGGGCACCGAGTTGAGTCAGGCTACGGCCAAGGAAGAGCAACGGGAGGCTACGCAGGGCATCGGGAATGAGCAGCCAGCAGAGATTGGGCAGGGGCAGAGTAACCAGGAACTCCAGCATCTTAGCCAGCAAAACATTTCCGGGAAGAACACTGACGGCCAACAGGCGCAGATGAAGATGACTTCCTCCGAGGGTGCCGAGGCAGATCGGCAGCCGGGCTCACTCTAAGCTGAGTGGACCAGCGACGACTCAGGCCAGAGTGGGCGAAGGAAGGAAGCAGGGCAAGACGAGGGGTGGTACCGGATCAATCCGAAACTACTTCAGCGGGCAGACGAGAGAGGAGAGGAGAAAAGCTGAGAAGACAGACTTCAGGAGGCTGAGCAGGCAAATTAAGAGAAACAAGAAACGTGCATTGGGATACAACTCGCACATCCAAGCGCAAAAACACAAACAAGACCGAGCGATCGGGGTGACAACAATTAATGTGCGAGGACTGGCAACGCACATCAGGAACCTTGGAAGCAAACTTCAAGGGCTGAAAGACCAGCATCGAAGGGGGGTGAGAGACGTGATATTTTTACAGGAGACGCATCTCCAACCGGGTGAACATGACACAGCGGCTCAACAGCATGGGGCCATGTGGGGGGTTAATTATACAACGGCGAACAAGTTCTCATTTTGGGCGTCCGGCAATGACAGGAGAGCAGGCGTAGCAATTTTAGTGAACCCGTACGGGGCGGTACGGAACGTGAAACCGTGGAACGCAGACAAATGGTCTGAATACTTAGTCATGGTCACAGGGTAGCTGGCAGGCAAGCGGATACTATTTGTCAACGTGTACGCACCTGTGCACGGAGCGTCTCGGGTACTATTTCTCAGAAGGCTACATCAGCTGACATTTCCGGAAGATGTCAGCATTATATACGGAGGGGATTTCAAATGCGTGGCAAATAACGGGCTTGATCGAGAAGGAGGCTCCCGCAAGATGGAATTAGGCGCAAAGGAGCTGGAGGGGTTCGCAGCAAAGCATGGGCTTTGGGACGCAGGTTTCTACAATTTCCCGAGAACGGATGGGATCACTGCGAAAAGAGAATATGCACAGAGGTGTCATACCCACTTTCATACAACAGCCAGCGGAAAGAAAAGGATCCTCGAGGCTCGACAGGTTTTACGTCAGTACGACCATCAAAGAGCTAGTGAGGGGCTCAGAAGCGGAAGATGCACTCTGCAAGTCGGACCATCGAGCAGTTCTTCTCGAGCTTCACTCGCCTAAGGGCATCATCCGGGTCAAGAAGAGGCCGAAGTTGTACCCAGCTCCTGCATATGTGCAAACTGCAATGAACAGCTTGATCGCGCAGAGCATTGAAACCCTGGGTGACAAACTGAAGCAGGACACAGAAGGCTCGGTAGCCACGTCATGGGATGACTTCAAAGTGAACTTAAAAGCGGACATGAACAAATTAAAGACAGCAGCAAAGAAGCGGACGACGGCAGGCTTTAGTCAGCGTATCCAACGAATCAAGGCTCAGCTCGCGAAAACAGGAACCGGGCAATTGGATCAAAACGGGGCACGATCAGAACTGTTGGCAGCTTTACATAGGACGCAGGAGGCGAGACGTGCATTAAATCGACGAATTTTAGTGGCAAGCAACGCTTGGAGCTCCAAAGCGTCCACCAAGAGGTTCTTCAGGAGGGTGTGCACCAAATATGCGGACAACACTATACCTACACTGATTTCGAGGAAGGAGGACAGTACACGGGATACCCATGATAAGGCCAATATTCTGGCAGAGAGTTGGGAGAACATTTTTCGAGGTGAAGCAGAAGACAAACACAACATTGACGAATTTATTGGTATTTACAGCAAGAACTGGAAACAGGTAGACCTTTCTGAACTGGATGAGGAGGTAACAGAGGTGGAAGTAGCTGCAGCAATCGCCAAATGCAAAACAGGCAAAGCTTGCGGTCCTGACCAGCTTGGGAACGAGTGGTACCGTGATCATGCGGCCGCATTAACGCCAGTGTTGACCAGACTATACAACGAATGCTTGGATCAAGGGCAGGCTCCTTCCAGCTTTTTGGAAGCTTACATTTTTAGCATCGGCAAGGGAGGGGATACGTCTAACCCGCTGAACTACAGACCGATCGCGTTACTCAATGCAGACTATAAAATCTTCACGCGGATCATAGCGTGGAGGGTAAGCAAGTTTATTGTGCAGCTGGTGAACCGCAGGCAGTGCGGATTTGTGCCAGGCAGAACCATCCACGAGGCCATTGATATGCTGGAGGCCGCCAAAGAGGTTTGTCGGAACAAAGGAGAATTAACCGAAGCTCAGGTCTTATTACTCGACTTTGCAAAAGCTTACGATTCTTTAGACAGAGATTTTCTTATGGCAATATTGAAGGCGAAAGGCTTCCCACCGAAGCTATGCAGAATAATTCGAGCAACACACACGAACACGACGGTGCAATTCCTCGCTAATGGACATTTATCGGACAAAGTGCAGGTCACGAGTGGCATCCGGCAAGGTTGTCCACTTGCACCGCTATTATTCATCATTGCGGTCGACATTTTATATGACGTCATAGAAAGTGATGACAAGCTGGAAGGAATACAGCTCGGGGGGGATTACGCAACAGCACCAATCCGAGTGGCAGGATATGCGGACGACACCGCTATCTACATAGCTCATAAAAACATGCAGGAGGCGGCGATAGCAGCAGTAGCGAAATTTTCAAGTGTTTCAGGCCTGAAGCTCAATGTGCAGAAGTCGGCGGCAATTCGACTTGGGTTGGAGGAACCACAGGATGACGACGCGGCGGAGATTGCTACTGGAGGTACCAATGCAGGGGAGCGGGGGCCGACCGCCGGGGTGCCGCAACCAGTCGAGGTTACATCAACAACCAGATATCTAGGGCATATAGCGGGGGCAGGAAGCACCGTGAAGGTGGCATGGGAGAAGGCCTTTGCGGCGCTCAGAGTTCGACTAGTGCTAGCAGAAGCGAAAACGAACAGCGTCCAACAACGAGCAGCTATGGCGGCGGTAATCGTGCCAAAAATGCTGTATGTGGCCAGACACGCCTGGCCCACTGAGGAAATTATCAAGCAAGCCGACTGGTCCATCAGAAACTACGTGTGGAAGGCCAAATGTATGGCGCCAGACCACCCACCGGCAGGTTGGGTGCAATCGGCGGTGGCGGGGAGGAGCCCGAAGCAAGGGGGACTGGGGACGCCCGACATCAGGGTGGAGCTGATGGCCCTAAGTGCGTGCACAGTGGGCGCATGGGCGCTGGCGGTTGATGAACAGAAGCAGAGGATTGGGGAGATACTGCAGCAACGGGACTGCGGAGAGACCGATTACTTGGTACCAAGGAAAATTGTACCGAAGGCGGAGCCCCAAGATACACTGTGGGGTACAGGAGACCATGGGTTGAAGCGCACTTTCATGAGATGCATCACCCCGCCGAGGACGACACAGCAGTATTGCGAGACAGCAGGAGGGCACTCAGATACGATAACGGACTGTTGACACGATGGACTACTCACGGCCTGAAAATACACTGCACAGGGCAGGCTGGGCTCAACTTAGCGAGGAGGAGAAATGATAGGCACAAGTCGCGCGGGGAATGCTACACGGAGACCATTGGGGAAGTGATGCTGACCGCACTTTGGCTTGGCAGCACACAAGGGGGCGAAGGTAAATGGGGAGACTACAAAAAGCTACTCACCACCACAAGAGGAAGAAAGGTGAAGGAGGTGGTGCAAATTACGAAGCTTGAAGATGATGGGGTGCTCTTCACACCGCAAGCACACCAGATACCAATGGAGAGCGGCGTGGCGCACCTCTTTAGGGAATTGAGCCTTAATTTACTGGTCAATTACCCGGAAATATTATTCAGCAAGACGCAGAGGAACGCATTGAAGGTCTCGCACCAATTGGAGGATCTACATCACGTATTCCTCTTGACGGACAACAAGAATAAGCAGATCGAGCACTCATGGGGTCCAATACCAGCGCGGATAGAATGGAATCGACAGCAAGAGTCCGTCGACACAGCGATTGCGCGATTCTTGGGGGTTGGAGAGCGATCGGTCTGGACGGTGCCGCACCCGTGGTTGATGAGATGTCGGCCGCTATGGGCAGGAAATAGAAGGTGGACGCAGCCAAGGAGAAAATACATACAACAGATGAACAAGAACAAGAATAAGGAGGCGGAGGAGGCCTGCAAACGGGCGGACCAGAAATCGGCAGCAGCAAACGACAAACTTGCGGGGGCTTTAAGAAAGGTATCGTGGAAGCAGATCCAACGCATGGAAGGAGTCTCAGCGTATCATACGCAGAATATCGTGAAACTAAAGCATAACAGGTTACGGATCTGGGCAGGAGCAGAGAACAAATTCAAATGCACGGCCATGAGATGTACAAACGCAACTACCACTGGAACCACACATCTACTGTGGCAATGTCCGGAGGCGGCGCAACTATGGACCATGATGCTGCAAGGATGGGGGCTGGCCCAACGTGGACAGAGGTGCACGGACCAGGAACGAGAAACGGCACTCCCGGACATCTTCAGTTTCACGCTGCGCATGCTGCCCAAATGGCTGGTGGAATGGGGGAGAACGGGGAATTTCGAGCCCTGGAGTGATGTAAGAGAGGTTGCCACAGACTTATGGCAACAAGGCGTGGCAGTACTCATCACACATATCTGGAGGAGGAACGTAGATCGGGTACACCACGACGGACGGAAGGAAAGGAACATGGCAGAAGTGATCAGTGGGGCGCGAGGCAGCATCGTGGAGGCTTTCGAGAGATACAGAATCGGACTGTATCCGCTAAACAACCGATCCGAACCAAGACTGCGAATAGCGGAATGCATCTTATCGAAATGGAGGACGTTCGCCCACAACGAACCGGAGCACCAAGTGGTGACAGTAGGGGCAAGAGTGAAGCGGGTTGGCTTTTTTTACGGTGGTTCGAGGGGCAACCCAGGACCAGGCGGTAGCGGAAGTGTCTTCGTCACCCTGCGGGAGGATGAAGATGCTGCGACACCGGAATGGGCGGCAGTGACGGCGCTAGGGCGGCGGACGACGACCAATAATGAGGCGGAATTTATCGGGCTGCATCGCTTACTATTGAGGGCAGTGGACATGGCTTGGACACGCATTCACATTGTGGGGGACAGCGCTATGATCCTACGAATGATGAGAACGCGGACGATGCTGAAAGCGGCAAAAATGATATACTGGTACAAGACCTGCAGCAGACTCGCTGATATATGCAGGGTGGAAAGCTGGTCGCACCATTACCGCCATCACAACAAGATGGCGGATTGGCTTGCGAACGTGGCTATGGACACCAAAGTTAGCGTGATGTCACAGATGAGAGTTGACGGTACAGCGCACGCGCTGTGCAGCGGGATAGAGGAGCGAATGAAAGGAGATATCGAACAATGGAAGAAGGCGAGAGCGTGATAGAGACACGGAGGGAGAGTTGAGGTCACAGGGCGGCGGAAGGTTGCCACAACACCGGTCAAGCTGTAAATACTGGACTGGCATGGTTATTAGAGTTCTTCTCTAGCAGCAGGGATAGTAACACAATATACCTCAAACATAAAAAAAAAACACCACCCGATTCTTCCAGAGACCGTGTGAGCCTGGGTACTTTTGCATCGATGGCATCAAGTACCAGTGTCCTGCAGGCACATTCGGAGCCACCAGTGGTCTCAGCACGGCTGCGTGCTCTGGCCTGTGTGCCCCAGGATACTTTTGTCCGTCATACCCCATTCCCCCAAGTATCTCGCGTACGCAGAATGAGTGTGGCAACAGCACTGTCTACTGTCCGGAAGGCACATGCAATGAACCGAAGGCCGTGACGAGCGGATACTACAGCGTCCTGACGAGTGGAATGGCTGTTGATGGTCGCAATGCCACCCAAAACGATGCCAAGATCTGTCCGAAGGGCTTCTACTGCCGTCAGGGCATTCGCATTCGTTGTCCAGAAGGAACCTACGGAGACGTTGAAGGACTTAGCGCAGCGTCGTGCAGTGGCTGGTGTCCTGCAGGCTACTTCTGTCCGTTCGCCACCACCGATTTTCGACCGAATCCCTGTCTTCCAGGGACCTACGCAGCGAAAGGTGCTGCAGTCTGCATGACGTGTCCGGCCAGCTCACAGAGCCGAGCGTCAGTGCTCAAGACGTTCCAGGTGCTACCTCAAGAACAAGTTGTAAAGCCACCGTGCACCACACACCGTGAATGCTGCTTCTTTGGCCAAATCACAGCGAGAAAGCAGGAATACTTGGACGTGAATCCATTGCACTACAAACCCACAAGAATGCAACGATTTCTTCGTAGTTTCCCGTCCCGGTAAATACTACTACAGTAGTAACACGGATCGTTGATAACTACTACTACAGTAGTACGTAGTAATACCTGCCTAGCGGTAACAGTAAGCTACCGCGTATTTTCGCTAGCAATATATAGACATTTTGACCATGTAATATCGTTCATCTACTTAGCTAAATGATTCTGAGCCCCAACTGCGTCGTGTCGCCTGTTTTGCCGGCAGTCTTGCAAGCGACTACTTTCGTAGTAGGCACCTACAAAGGTACCTCCTCCGTTGAAAAGCCCGATTGGCCGCTTTCAGCGCTGCCAAAACGGGCTTTTTCTCCTACGCAGGGCTTCGCAAAGCCTTATGAGGGTGCTTCAGGGAGGATTTGCCTGGTGGTAACTTGTTGCGACTACCCTACCCCTATGTCAAGAAAGGTAATTTTTCACTTGCCCTCTGGCCAAAAGAGATGAAAGGCACAATACTTGGCCAACTTCGAGGCACTTGCCTAATAGTTGGTGGCTACTCCGTTTTACATATCAAATCCTAAGATATAAGTACTCCCCAGTAGTAAAAAAGTGTTGTGCCTTTCATCTCTTTTGGCCAGACGGCAGTGAAAAACAATCTTTCTTGACACAGGGGTAGGGTAATCGTAACAAGTTACCACCATAGCCTAGCCGGCAAATCCTCCCTGAAGCACCCTCATAAGGCTTTGCGAAGCCCTGCGTAGGAGAAAAAGCCCGTTTTGGCAGCGCTGAAAGCGGCCAATCGGGCTTTTCAACGGAGGAGGTAGCTTTGTAGGTGCCTACTACGAAAGTAGTTGCTTGCAAGACTGCCGGCAAAACAGGCGACACGACGCAGTTGGGGCTCATAATTCTTTAGCTAAGTAGATGAACGATATTACATGGTCAAAATGTCTTTATTTCTAGCGAAAATACGCGGTAGCCTACCCGTTACCGCTAGGCAGGTACTTGGCCAACCTCGACGGCACTTGCCTGATAGTTGGTGGCTACTCCGTTTTACATATCAAATCCTAAGATATAAGTACTCCCCAGTAGTAAAAAGTACCTTCTAAAGTCCCCTGAAGGCCGCGCAAAAAGACAGAAAGGCACAATACCTTCTAAAGTCCCCCGAAGGACGCGCAAAAAGACAGAAAGGCACAATACTACGTATTCTTCAACGGGAGTCATTCGTCGTGGACGCATATCCCTGTGCGTGCACACAAATGCTGTACTTCGAAGTATGATGTAAAGCTTGCGCTGATACGAATGGAGATGGGTACACACCATTTTAGCTTGCAGCCCAAGTTGGTGAAGTCGAGAACACTCTTGCTTGAGGTCTTGGAAGGCTGGATCAATGCGTTTAGTTCAAACTGGAGCACAGACTCACGGGGAGAGTGTTTGTTCCTTCACGTAGTACCAAATATTATGCAGAAAATAACTGTGTCAATCGAAGTATTCGGCAACTGCTGTGTCGTGTGCCACACGCATTCAGCTCCAACTCGTTCGCTCAACGTGTAGGCATCGTCTTCAGCATCGGACGTTGGTTAACTTTCCTCGGCACCTACGTCCCGACGCCCCACACGAACTGCGGAATGGCTTCGAGCACATCCTTCAGGCTGGCCTCCCCTTGGTTTAACTTTTTCTGCTCCTCGTCATGCTCGGAAAGGGAGCGGCGGAGCTTTCCAAACGTAAGCCCTTTCGCCACACGCTCTTTGTTGGACTGATTTCCCTGCAGATACGTTCGAAGCTCACCGATCGTGCGGACTTTGATGGCTTTCAGGGCGTTCTCGGCCACCGCTCCAATGTTGTGCACCTTGCGCACACTGTCAGCGTCGCCCAAGATGCCGTCCAGGACGAACGTTTGGCGCGTGAACTCCTGCTCCACCTTCAACGGGACCGAGAAGATCAAAGCAACTCGCTTCGGGTTCTCTCTCACGTCCCCCAACAATCCCAGCCTGCTCAAAACATTTACCAGGCCAGCTCCATTCACAGGATGCGTCTTCGCCACCGTCATCTGGAACAGACACAAACTCGCTTGACCAGACACATGTGGCGTCTCCTCGTAGTAGAACGAGTCGACGGACGCAAATCGCTTCGAGGTTGGAACGTGGTACGGGCCACTCGAAAGCACCGACGCGGAAAAATTATCGTCGAAATAGCACCAGGCCTTACCCGCCACTTGCGGCGTCGACTCGGCGCACACGAACGTCTGCATCTTCTTCTCGGTGTCTTCTTTTTCAAGTGCACGCGCCTCAAACCTGCACCCGGAGTTCAATTGGTCGTGCACAATGTTTTCAAAGAGCGCCCCGCGGAATGAAGCCGCAGCTGGGTTGTCCAGCAAATCGGTGATTTCCTTCCTTTTGCTCTTGGTGAGGTCGCCCAAGCATTCAGTCAGAAACCGCCGCACAAACGGAGTCGGTTCCGCGATCGTATACTCCATTGGATCCTTTTCGTTCGGCACGAAGTAGCAGATGCGGTGGTACATCTTTTCATGTTCCTTTTGATGCTTGAGAATGGCCCGCAGATCTTTTGGGTCCTTGAACATCGTGATGATCGCTTCAATGCTGTCTTGCTGCTTCTTGACGAACTTTTCTTTTACAGACAGACATTCACGAGCAACACCGCCAAAAACATGGAACCGCTGCTCGACCAGATCCGCAATTCGAGCCACTGGAACGTCTTCGAGTGCCCCCATGCTTTCCTCATCAAACGGGCGTTTGTCAACCCGCATCGTCAGATCAAGTTCGATGGCGGCAGCCTCTAGCTCCTTCATGGTCCACAGCGGCATCACCACCATCGGCCGCGTCCAATCCTTCCTGATGTAGCTGAACCACGCGTCATTTGGGCTCGCAAATACGACCGACTGCGCGTCTCCCGGGTGAATCTTTGGCGGCCCGTCGATCAAGTAGATCAGTCTGTGCGTGGCCTGCCTCTCCGTCTTCGCTTTATCGATGACAGCTTTCATGGCGGAGCTGTCGGTGGACTCATCCACAGCGCTGCCAAGCATTTCGCCCCCCTTCCACGCTGCCACCTTCTTCAGAACGGATTTTCTGCTGTACGACTCCGTGATGATTGTGGCCTCCTTGTCCTCAAAGCTGAAGCGCTGGAGGAAGTACGCGCAGAAGATGGACTTGCCGATGCCTGCACTCAATACAAAATGAGTCAACGTTGCTATCACCTTCCAATGTCTGTCTACCCACGCTACCAACCTGGCGTGCCGGTGACAGTGACCACTGCCGTGTCTGGATCGTCCAGCAGGCCCGTAACGTACTTGTAGTACTTTGAGTAACACGAGCGCACGTAGAAATCTTGGCCCAGATACTCGTGCTCCATGGGCAGCCCAGTTGGGAAGGGCAGCGTCGGACTGTCGCTCCACGCCGCCTTCTGCTCGATCTCGTCGACTCGGACGCTCTGTGTCTGTGACGCGCCACTGCCGACCGACGCGGGGGTCGTCAGTGTCGCTTCGTCGAGCCGCGGCTGCTTCTTCGGCGGGCTCTTCGCCATGGCGGTGGAAACGGGGGAATGGTTCTCACCCAGAGCGATTGGAGTTCTCGAAGCTTGAAAAGGGATAGTTTTGGATGAATTCAGAACAGTTCCATTCAAAAGTCCAAAGGCTTCTAAACTGTTGGAGGGAATGTACCCACGGTATTCTCAACTAGAGGTTCAAACTGTCATATTGAGCCCACCAACCTGTCCAGTGAATAGTCGTCCCGATGAAAACCGCCTAGCTGAAAATGAAGCTGCCAGGAGGAGCTGCTGGGTGGTCTGGCCTGGCCTCGTTCCAGCCAGCAAGAAATTGGTCGTGGGGAAGTCACCCGAGGGCGCGCCGTCCTCCACGCCACCGCCGTGTCTCCACAGGTGGGCGGCGGCATCGCGTCTCCCCCCGGATCGCTGCCCATGTCACCACAGCAACCACCCCCGCAGAGGAGCGACAGCGGCGGCGCCCGCCTCAACGCCTTCCTCAACCAGGTGCCGGCAGCGCACCACTTTCCGTTGATGCACGTCGAGCGGCCGTCAGGTCAGCAGCCGCCGCCCAAGGCCAAGCCCGCGCCCCGACCGTGAGGAGGCCACCGTCGCCCAAACAGCCGCCCAAGCCGCAGCCGACCAGCGGCAGCAACACGCGCAACAAGTTTGCAGCATCCAACCCGCCGTCTATCGAGACAACACATGCAGCGGTCGGGTCTGGGGGGTCAAGCAGCCTCTCTGCCTTCAAGGCGTCGGTCTCTCTCACGGCGTGAACTACTAAGCCGGTCGTGGCAGCATCGTCTCCGGTCAAGTTGGCGCCTACACGAGCTCGTCCAACAAGCAGTTCGCGCAGCGCAAGGCCGTCTTCGCCCAAGATGGAAGCAACAGCCCAATGTACCGCCGACGCCAGTCGTTGACACGGGGCCTGCTAACAAGCTCAACATCTTCATGAAGCAGCAGCCGTCCACGCTGCCCGCCGCGTTGAAGCCTCGCTCGCAGAGCAAGTTGGTCGCTTTCCTGGCGACTACAAACCCAGTCCAATCGATTGTTATGGTGTCGTCCGCCACCAGCGGCGCATTCCGCACTGATGCCGTTCAAGTCGCGTCACATGATTGAGCGCTCTACAGGCCGCGGCAATTACATTCGTAAGCGTCAAACATACTGGGTCTCTCATACACGTCGCCGCAGCAACTTTAGTTGGAGAACAAGCGTAAATCATTAATGAACGAGCAACTGGAAATTAAGGAGCAGCTTCGTCAGTAGGCTGCCGGCGCAGGAAATCAGCAGAACCTGATTGTGTCTGGCGTGCAATGCTACATCCCCGACAAAGAGTATGTGTGGCTGCTTGCCGAAAATGTGGATTGTAATGAGCGACGAAAGGAAGGGACTGTCACCGTATTCCTGGATGCTGTTGACTCGGAGCAGCGTGTGTTGAATCTTAAGGACCCTGAAGTGATTTACGCTATCGGTGGACCAACGGCGACTGAAGTGAAGCCTCTCCCTATTGGTATTCTTTACGATAGCGCGGAGGGTGCGGAGGACATGCGGCTACTTCGTTACTTGAACTGTGCCGGTAAGACGGAAACGACGAAGATCGTGATGAGCCACCAGGCTCGCGTGGCTGGTGGCTGGTAGGATAAGACTATCGCATCGATGCAAAACCGCGTCTTGAGTCTTTTGGTAACGCCAAGACGACGCGCAATGATAACACTTCGCGTTTCAGTAAGTTTACTCAGCTTCAATTTGATGACCGCGGAAAGCTGGTCGGCGCAAAATGTGAGACCTACTTGCTGGAGAAGTCGCGAATGGTGTCCATTGCCGAGAATCAAGAAAGCGAGCGCAGTAGCACCAAATATTGTGCAGAAAATAACTGTGTCAATCGAAGTATTTGGCAACTGCTGTGTCGTGTGCCACACGCATTCAGCTCCAACTCGTTCGCTCAACGTGTAGGCATCGTCTTCAGCATCGGACGTTGGTTAACTTTCCTCGGCACCTACGTCCCGACGCCCCACACGAACTGCGGAATGGCTTCGAGCACATCCTTCAGGCTGGCCTCCCCTTGGTTTAACTTTTTCTGCTCCTCGTCATGCTCGGAAAGGGAGCGGCGGAGCTTTCCAAACGTAAGCCCTTTCGCCACACGCTCTTTGTTGGACTGATTTCCCTGCAGATACGTTCGAAGCTCACCGATCGTGCGGACTTTGATGGCTTTCAGGGCGTTCTCGGCCACCGCTCCAATGTTGTGCACCTTGCGCACACTGTCAGCGTCGCCCAAGATGCCGTCCAGGACGAACGTTTGGCGCGTGAACTCCTGCTCCACCTTCAACGGGACCGAGAAGATCAAAGCAACTCGCTTCGGGTTCTCTCTCACGTCCCCCAACAATCCCAGCCTGCTCAAAACATTTACCAGGCCAGCTCCATTCACAGGATGCGTCTTCGCCACCGTCATCTGGAACAGACACAAACTCGCTTGACCAGACACATGTGGCGTCTCCTCGTAGTAGAACGAGTCGACGGACGCAAATCGCTTCGAGGTTGGAACGTGGTACGGGCCACTCGAAAGCACCGACGCGGAAAAATTATCGTCGAAATAGCACCAGGCCTTACCCGCCACTTGCGGCGTCGACTCGGCGCACACGAACGTCTGCATCTTCTTCTCGGTGTCTTCTTTTTCAAGTGCACGCGCCTCAAACCTGCACCCGGAGTTCAATTGGTCGTGCACAATGTTTTCAAAGAGCGCCCCGCGGAATGAAGCCGCAGCTGGGTTGTCCAGCAAATCGGTGATTTCCTTCCTTTTGCTCTTGGTGAGGTCGCCCAAGCATTCAGTCAGAAACCGCCGCACAAACGGAGTCGGTTCCGCGATCGTATACTCCATTGGATCCTTTTCGTTCGGCACGAAGTAGCAGATGCGGTGGTACATCTTTTCATGTTCCTTTTGATGCTTGAGAATGGCCCGCAGATCTTTTGGGTCCTTGAACATCGTGATGATCGCTTCAATGCTGTCTTGCTGCTTCTTGACGAACTTTTCTTTTACAGACAGACATTCACGAGCAACACCGCCAAAAACATGGAACCGCTGCTCGACCAGATCCGCAATTCGAGCCACTGGAACGTCTTCGAGTGCCCCCATGCTTTCCTCATCAAACGGGGGGTCGTCAACCTGCATCGTCAGATCAAGTTCGATGGCGGCAGCCTCTAGCTCCTTCATGGTCCACAGCGGCATCACCACCATCGGCCGCGTCCAATCCTTCCTGATGTAGCTGAACCACGCGTCATTTGGGCTCGCAAATACGACCGACTGCGCGTCTCCCGGGTGAATCTTTGGCGGCCCGTCGATCAAGTAGATCAGTCTGTGCGTGGCCTGCCTCTCCGCGTTCTCGATGACAGCACTCATGGCGGAGCTGTCTGCCGCTTTAGCCACAGCGCTGCCAAGCATTTCGCCCCCCTTCCACGCTGCCACCTTCTTCAGAACGGATTTTCTGCTGTGCGACAACGTGATGATTGTGGCCTCCTTGTCCTCAAAGCTGAAGCGCTGGAGGAAGTACGCGCAGAAGATGGACTTGCCGATGCCTGCACTCAATACAAAATGAGTCAACGTTGCTATCACCTTCCAATGTCTGTCTACCCACGCTACCAACCTGGCGTGCCGGTGACAGTGACCACTGCCGTGCTTGGACGGTCCAGCCAGCGCATAACGTACTTGTAGTACTTTGAGTAACACGAGCGCACGTAGAAATCTTGGCCCAGATACTCGTGCTCCATGGGCAGCCCAGTTGGGAAGGGCAGCGTCGGACTGTCGCTCCACGCCGCCTTCTGCTCGATCTCGTCGACTCGGACGCTCTGTGTCTGTGACGCGCCACTGCCGACCGACGCGGGGGTCGTCAGTGTCGCTTCGTCGAGCCGCGGCTGCTTCTTCGGCGGGCTCTTCGCCATGGCGGTGGAAACGGGGGAATGGTTCTCACCCAGAGCGATTGGAGTTCTCGAAGCTTGAAAAGGGATAGTTTTGGATGAATTCAGAACAGTTCCATTCAAAAGTCCAAAGGCTTCTAAACTGTTGGAGGGAATGTACCCACGGTATTCTCAACTAGAGGTTCAAACTGTCATAATATGACATGAGACCGCGTCAAACAAAAAGACGCTACGCCACCATTTGGTTTTTCCGAGAAAAACGCCTTCAAAGATTGGCCAGCAAAAATGAGACCGCGTCAAACGAAAGTATTCTTCCGAACCTAAGTACGAATCGCGATTTAAGCACACCATTGCAAAGAGGAGCATCTCTTCTTTCTTCTGGTGTCTTCAGATCTAGGAAAAATTGAGAACTCACCCGCACCGACCGTCTCAAAAACGTATTGCCCTCAAAAACCAACTTTTTCAAAAAATATTCTGGGTTGACCTGGATTAGTTTTTAATTCTGAATCGATTGAGCCTATTCCCGTACGCTGATTTGGTCTCCTTCCTGTTCAAATTTGGGTGTTTATGTCGCGATCTCAAGTTTTCCAGGTGTATATTTTTGACCGGAATTTCAAATTTTAGAAAAATCCCCGAAACATCATTCCGAAATACTACTGCACTCTGTTTCTTCTTCTTCGCGCACATTTGATCGGCTGGCATCAGGAAGTGCTCTAAATCTGCTTCTTTGCCGTGGAGACAGTGGCCATTACACGCGTCCGCTCAAGTGTATCTCGCTCGAAGATCATCGTCTAACAAAAAAATACTTTCGTCCGAACTTGATTCTTCACTTGAAGCGCAGTGGTTCTCCTCGGCAACCTCGTTGGCCTCGACGGAGGACACGTCTGCCTCGTCCTCGGACAGTCGATCCCAAGCGCTGTCGTCAGGTGTATGGTGCGGGGAGCCTAGCAGTCTTCTGATCACGGTACTTTAGTCGCTGTTGGCCGGCGCTGTAATTGATCCTCCTTGCGTACTGCGAGTCGTCTCCGAAGATGCAGCTAGAACCACGCTGTCACTGGATGGCTGCTCTACTGCTTGGTCGGACGCAGAGGCTGCGATGGCGGTGTCTGCGCGGGGCGGGCTACCATGAGGCGCTGTGGTGTCCGTACGGCTCTCAGCGGGGCCTGCGGTGCTCCTAATCCTTTGGGGGTGAAACGCTGCTGGTACGATACACCTGCTCTAAATTTAGACTTTGCGAAAAACGCCACTGGAGGGAAAACATAATTAAGTACGATTTTCGCTGGCCAATCTTTGAAGGCGTTTTTCTCAATAAAACCAAATGGTGGCGTAGCGACTTTTTGTTTGTCCGAGAAAAACGCGGTACGCCACCATTTGGTTTTTCCGAGAAAAACGCCTTCAAAGATTGGCCAGCAAAAATCGTACTTAATTGTGTTTTCTCCCTGGGGGCGTTTTTCGCAAAGTCTAAATTTAGAGCAGGTGTATCGACCAGCATTGTTTCGCCCCTGAAGGATCATGAGCACCGCAGCCCCCATCGAGAGCCGCACGGACACCATAGACCCTCATGGTAACCCGCCCCGCGCAGACGCCGCCATCGCAGCCTCTGCGTAGTCCCCGCTCGCAGCCTCTGCGTCCGACCCAGCAGTTGAGCAGCCATCCAGCGACAGCGTGGTTCTAGCTTCATCTTCGGAGACGACTCACAGTAAGCAAGGAGAATCAATTCCAGCGCCAGCCAACAGCAACTGCAGCACCGTGACCAGACGACTGCTACGCTCCCCGCAAGATACACCTGATGACAGCGCTTGGGATCGACTGTCCGAGGACGAGGCCGACGTGTCCTCCGTCGAGGTTGCCGAGCAGAACCACTGCGCATCAAGCGAAGATTCAAGTTCGGACGAAAGTATTTTTTTGTTAGACGATGACCTTCGAGCGAGAGTCACGGCTTACATCTGATCCGACGCGTGTGATGGCCTTTGTCTCCTCGGCAAACAAGCAGATTTAGTGCACTTCATGATGCCAACCGTTCCAATGTGCACTAAGAAAAAGAAGCGGAGCGCAGCAGTATTTCCGAATGATGCTTCGGGATTTATCTAAATTTTGAAATTCCGGTCAAAAATATACACCTGGAATTTTGAGATCGCGACATAAACATTAAAATTTGAACAGGAAGGAGACCGAATCCGCCTACGGGAATAGGCTCAATCGATTCAGAATTAAAACATAATCTAGGGCAAGCCAGAATATTTTTTTGAAAAAGTTGGTTTTTGAGGGCAATACTTTTTTGGGACGGTCGGTGCTTCGTGAGTTCTCAACTTCTCCTAGATCTGAAGCCACCAGAAGAAAGAAGAGATGCTCCTCATTTCAATGGTGTGCTTAAATCGCGATTCATACTTAGGTTCGGAAGCATACTTTCGTTTGACGGGGTCTCATATTGAGCCCACCAACCTGTCCAGTGAATAGTCGTCCCGATGAAAACCGCCTAGCTGAAAATGAAGCTGCCAGGAGGAGCTGCTGGGTGGTCTGGCCTGGCCTCGTTCCAGCCAGCAAGAAATTGGTCGTGGGGAAGTCACCCGAGGGCGCGCCGTCCTCCACGCCACCGCCGTGTCTCCACAGGTGGGCGGCGGCATCGCGTCTCCCCCCGGATCGCTGCCCATGTCACCACAGCAACCACCCCCGCAGAGGAGCGACAGCGGCGGCGCCCGCCTCAACGCCTTCCTCAACCAGGTGCCGGCAGCGCACCACTTTCCGTTGATGCACGTCGAGCGGCCGTCAGGTCAGCAGCCGCCGCCCAAGGCCAAGCCCGCGCCCCGACCGTGAGGAGGCCACCGTCGCCCAAACAGCCGCCCAAGCCGCAGCCGACCAGCGGCAGCAACACGCGCAACAAGTTTGCAGCATCCAACCCGCCGTCTATCGAGACAACACATGCAGCGGTCGGGTCTGGGGGGTCAAGCAGCCTCTCTGCCTTCAAGGCGTCGGTCTCTCTCACGGCGTGAACTACTAAGCCGGTCGTGGCAGCATCGTCTCCGGTCAAGTTGGCGCCTACACGAGCTCGTCCAACAAGCAGTTCGCGCAGCGCAAGGCCGTCTTCGCCCAAGATGGAAGCAACAGCCCAATGTACCGCCGACGCCAGTCGTTGACACGGGGCCTGCTAACAAGCTCAACATCTTCATGAAGCAGCAGCCGTCCACGCTGCCCGCCGCGTTGAAGCCTCGCTCGCAGAGCAAGTTGGTCGCTTTCCTGGCGACTACAAACCCAGTCCAATCGATTGTTATGGTGTCGTCCGCCACCAGCGGCGCATTCCGCACTGATGCCGTTCAAGTCGCGTCACATGATTGAGCGCTCTACAGGCCGCGGCAATTACATTCGTAAGCGTCAAACATACTGGGTCTCTCATACACGTCGCCGCAGCAACTTTAGTTGGAGAACAAGCGTAAATCATTAATGAACGAGCAACTGGAAATTAAGGAGCAGCTTCGTCAGTAGGCTGCCGGCGCAGGAAATCAGCAGAACCTGATTGTGTCTGGCGTGCAATGCTACATCCCCGACAAAGAGTATGTGTGGCTGCTTGCCGAAAATGTGGATTGTAATGAGCGACGAAAGGAAGGGACTGTCACCGTATTCCTGGATGCTGTTGACTCGGAGCAGCGTGTGTTGAATCTTAAGGACCCTGAAGTGATTTACGCTATCGGTGGACCAACGGCGACTGAAGTGAAGCCTCTCCCTATTGGTATTCTTTACGATAGCGCGGAGGGTGCGGAGGACATGCGGCTACTTCGTTACTTGAACTGTGCCGGTAAGACGGAAACGACGAAAATCGTGATGAGCCACCAGGCTCGCGTGGCTGGTGGCTGGTAGGACAAGACTATCGCATCGATGCAAAACCGCGTCTTGAGTCTTTTGGTAACGCCAAGACGACGCGCAATGATACCTGAAGCGACCTGCAGTCGCGCGCAGAGTGAAAGCCGGGCTTGGTA
This sequence comes from Phytophthora fragariae, assembly GCA_009729435.1. Classification (NCBI taxonomy): domain Eukaryota; phylum Oomycota; class Peronosporomycetes; order Peronosporales; family Peronosporaceae; genus Phytophthora; species Phytophthora fragariae. Next base: position 646,181 of record QQOI01000038.1, on the reverse strand, counting down.
ACGATTGACGAGCGAGCAAGTAGCAAAAGCTACTTGTGAAGGAATCGTGTTTTGGAAGAATGAGCTCGCAGCTCACGTTAGTTCTTCTCGTTGGCAGCTAGTAATAATAATATCTTCAACTGTCGCATGTCTAACTGTCAGATGCAGTGAACAACCTCCGTAGGACAATTTCACTGCGTGGGAAAACCTCCAGCACCTCCGTGCCTTCTCGGGATAAACAACCCACACATGCGTGTCTGCATCACTGCTTTGCATGTTTCACCAAGCGGCGGGGACCAGTACACTGGAATCCTCAACAGCCCCACCTACTGCTTTCTGCCGCTGCACTCTGTCTGCTCAAACATCGTTCTTGGCATTAGCCCCATGACCTCTCTGTGTTTCTCAAACTTGGCTCTTGAGAGAGGCTTGGTGAAGGCATCGGCGACATTTTCGCTGCCAGGCACTCGTAGTACTTCAATCTCCTTCATATCTACTCGCTCCCGGATGAAGTGATGCCGCACATCAATATGCTTCGTCCGGCTGTGAAATGATGGATTGACTTCTAACTTCTTGGCACTTTCATTATCCACGAACACTTCAGTGGGTGCCTTTTGCTGCACTTGTAGTTCTTTCAACATCTGACGAAGATGGATTACTTCTTGCACGAGCAAGCTCAAAGCCATGTTCTCGGCCTCCGTTGTGTGCAAAGCCACCGTCTTCTCAGTTTGACTGCACCACGAGATTGTGCTCCCGCAAAATTTTGTCAAGTAACCAGCAACAGACTTTCTATCATCCGTTCGATTCGCGAAATCAGCGTCAGCGAAAGCCTCCAAATGGCGATCAAGTTCCTGATCAGTCCACTGCTCTCCGCCAAGCCGAATACCCCAATCAAGTGTCTCCTGGAGATATCGAATGCCGCGTTTGGCAGCTCGCCAATGCAGTATACCTGGATTTTCCAAATACTGACTGCATTCTCGAACTAAATAGGCTAAATCAGGGCGCGAGCCCATCATTAGGTACATTAAACTTCCTACCACAGATCGATATGGTTTGGAAGACATCAACTGCTTCTCGTCTGCGTCCGCTGTACACATGCTCTTCGCCAATTTCAAGTCTGCTGTGCACGGTGTCTTGCATCCATTACATTTCTCCATCCCAAAGCGCTCTAGCACTGACTTTGCGTACTTGCGCTGACTAATGAAGACAGCTCGCTCACTTCGATTGCGAGTGATCTCCCAGCCTAGGATGTAATGCAGCTCCCCGAGATCCTTCATGTCAAATCTCTCGAAAAACATTTGCTTCATCTCCTTGATGAGCTTCATATTGGGAGCGAACAGGATGAGATCATCGACGTATAGCGGGATAAAGACCAATTGATCATCAATAATTTTCACAGCAACACAGGCTTCCGATTTCAACAACGTGAATCCTTGTTCTTCGAGAAATGATTTCAGGAGCTGAAACCAGACGCGTGGCGCCTGTTTCAAGCCATACAAACTCTTCAACAAGCGGCATACCCAAGTCTCTTTTCCGGGCACCTTGAAGCCATCAGGTTGCTCCATATACACCTCCACGTCGATCTTCCCATTTAGAAAGGCAGTAGTCACATCCATTTGGTGGATTTCATAATCCCACACCGCTGCCAGAGTCAACAGCACACGCAGAGTCTCCAAACGCACGACCGGCGAGTAAACTTCTAGGTAATCAATTTCATACACTTGCATGAAGCCTTCTATCACCAGTCTCGCTTTGAACCTATCAATTTCTCCGTCTGCCTTGTACTTGACACGGAACACCCAGCGATTACGCAGAACTTTCATGTTCTTCTGCCGTGGAACCAGCTCCCATGTGCAATTCTTTATCAAAGCATTGTACTCTGCTTGTGCAGCAGCTTTCCACTCCACGGAAAACTCACTTTCAATAGCATTGGCGTACGTCTCAGGTTCATTAATTACACCCATGGTCAGGCAGCAGTAATCCTGCCACCATGCAAGTGCTTGTTCCTTCGCCATTGCACGCTGCATCTCTTCACGAGCCTTCTCCCATGATACGGATGAACTTGCAAATTCATCTGAGTTCGAGCTGGCGTATGCAACATAGATATATTCGCCAAGCCATGCCGGAGGTTTGCTCGCACGACCACTCCGAGTTACTGGGCAGTCCTTAGTGCGTGCAGCACTTGGGGCCACGTACTCGCGTAGACCTCTGCACGATGAGGTTTGTAAACGCTCCGTGTTAGGTCCATCACGATGCACTGACGTCTCCGAGCCCGCGGTCTCCATCGCGCGAGTCTCCGAAGACGAAGCCTCCTCCTGGATTGACAACTCTCCACATGATGTGTCTTGTTGCAACGAAGCGTCTGCAGTCGGTGCCTTGCGCCGCCCCCTGCATCGCTTTCTCTTCTTGTATTTTGACTTTGTACTTCGTTCACTTTCATTCTCAATGCGCAGGTGCTCAGTGTCATCCGGAGCAGCACCACGCACTGCCAAGTCATTCTCGGACCGCGTCCGCTTTTGAGGAGTCTCACAATGGTTAATACTCTTCGAGCTTCGTTTGTCTCCAGCCGAAATATCTCCTCTAGCAACTGCACCTTTATCCCCACCAGTCCTGGCACTTCTATCATCTGCCCCTCCTGGCAGGTCTGGGTGTACGTCACTCGAGCCAACAGATTCGCAATCTGCATCCTCCTCTGTATCATCTTCGTGCATTTCATCAAGAATAGCTGGGATGTTCTCCATGGCAGCACTGTCCATTTCAAGATACCGTTCGACGGGCACTGTTGTGTCCAAGATGGGCGTCGAACCCGTTGCTATCCGACCTGCCTTCCTCTCATAGAAGACAGCGGTATGACTGTAAAAAGCCTTCCGCGTCTTGCTATCAAGCAGACGGTAGCCACGCTTTTCACGAGTGTAGCCCACAAAGATGGCTTCACGAGCCTTGGACTGCATCTTGCGCCGCTCGACTTTGTCCACGTAAGCCAACGCAGCGCAGCCAAATGTGCGTAACCGCGAGTACGCCGGCAATTCGCGGTACCACACCGCGTAAGGAACCTCCATGTCTCTTGTCGAGTTTGGCATAATATTGACACAGTAAGTTGCTGTCACAGCAGCCTCTGCCCACATCTCCTCCGGCAACCGAAAATGATTCAATAGGCATCTCATTCGCTCGGATATTGTCCTAATCATTCGCTCCGCTACACCATTTTGTTCGGGTGTGTGTTTGACGCTGGACGTGCACTCCATGCCGTACTTCTTTGTACAAACTGCCGCCAGCTTAGACAATTCCTTCGCGTTGTCGTTGCGAACTTCTTTCATGCGCACATTCAACAGAGTTTTCACTTGTTGGTAGTAGATGTCAAGTTTTTCGTAGACTTCTGTGCGCTCAGCCAAAAGATAGAGTGTTGCAAATCGACTGGCTTCGTCAACGAATACGGCGAAGTATCGCTTGCCAGAGTAAGACTCGATCGCATATGGCCCCCAAATATCAATATGAGTACGTTCTCCAATTAACCACTCACGTGTTGGCGCACTACGGGTGTTGCAAAAACTTTTCCGGGTCAACTTGCCCTTCACACACGTATCGCAACTGAACCCATTGGGAACACGAAGCTCCAGTCTCCTCATTGGCCATCGTGTGTGTCGAAAGAGTGCGTTGAACGCATTGCGCCCGGGATGCCCAAGGCGATCATGCCACAGTTCAACCTTGTCAACTCCTTCAGATGATACCATCATCACTGCATCTGACGGCCTCTCCAGTCTCAAGCGATAGAGATTGGTTTCGTCTCTGCGAGCGGTAGTGCGGCCCGACGAAAGAAGTACATCTGCATGTTCATCTTCATCAAAATGGCATCGCACTCTTTCTGTAGACTCAAGCGATCGTGAAGCTTGTCTCCCCACCGAGAACAAGCTGCACTGTAATTCAGGGACGTATCGTACTCCACGCAGCAATACCAACACTCTGCCACTGGAAGTGATCAGTTCTTTCTTAACTGTCCCAACGCCAACGACTTCCAGCCAATTCTTGCCACCAGTACGCACTGTCGAACTTACAGGAGTGAACGACACAAAGTCTTCTTTTTGGTTCGTCATGTGACTAGTAGCCCCTGAGTCCAGATACCAGCGGTCATGAGCAATATCAGCCACCTTTTTCTCCAATTTCATCAAACTCATAATCACATAGGCGTTGTCATCACTTCCATTATCATCTCCACCTTTACTGCCGGCCTTGGCACTTTTGTCTCCTCCATTGAACTTGCTACGCTTGTTTGCAGAGCCTCCACGCTGGGTCTAGAACGGGGGGCGCTTGCCCAGATACGGACAATCGCGCACTTGGTGCTCTTGTTCGTGACAGTGAAAGCATCCGTTACCACGCTTCGGACCGGCGCTGCCTTGACCGCGACCAGCACCGCGACCAGCACCGCGACCACCTCCTTGATTTGCTCCTCCGCGGCCTCTAAAGCCTCGTCCGCGATCACCACGTCCACGTCCTCGGCCACGGCTTGCTCCTCGCCCACGACCACGGCCTCCGCCAGCAAAGAACGCCTTGTCTTCTTCATCGCCCTTGCTGCCTTCCGCCTTCCTGTTCTGTGTGTGATCGTAAGCCATCTCTAGCGCTTGCTCCAGCTGCTCATAATTCGGTGGGTCGTCCGGGTTTTGCGTGGTGTGGCTCGCAAGAAATGTTTGAACCACATTGTCATAATCACGCGGTAAGGAGCCAATCAGGATAGCCGGTTTGGTATATTCATCAACAGGTCTGCCGACCACCGAAATTGTCTCCATGATACGACGCATTTCACTCAGATGGTCAGGAAGATTGCCCTTTGAATCCAATCGAAGGCGGCTCAACTTCGTACTCTCCTCGGCGTATTTCAAGTAAGTTTTGCCCATGAAACGCCGTTTCAAACGTTCCATCACACGGTACGGAGTCGACTCGTATTTCACAGTTTTCATCATTTGATTAGTCATCGCCTCGTACAAAATCTCCTTCGTCCGCGACGTCTTGGTCACCCAGTCGTCATGGTCAGCTTGCTTACTTTCTTCAGGCTCCACGACGTCCTTCACACAGTATTGCCACAGTTGCTTGCGCTGCAGCTTGAGTCTGACACGCTCCAGCCACACTTCAAAGTATTTTCCGTCAAACGGAGGGATGGACTTCCTCTCGTCCTTCGACTCCTTCACCTCCTTCTTTGTGTCCGCCATGCTTGTGTAGTTAGTTGCAAGCGAGCTTCACCAGCTCAGGTCTTGGGCTCATAACCTGAAGCGACCTGCAGTCGCGCGCAGAGTGAAAGCTGGGCTTGGTAACGATTGACGAGCGAGCAAGTAGCAAAAGCTACTTGTGAAGGAATCGTGTTTTGGAAGAATGAGCTCGCAGCTCACGTTAGTTCTTCTCGTTGGCAGCTAGTAATAATAATATCTTCAACTGTCGCATGTCTAACTGTCAGACGCAGTGAACAACCTCCGTAGGACAATTTCACTGCGTGGGAAAACCTCCAGCACCTCCGTGCCTTCTCGGGATAAACAACCCACACATGCGTGTCTGCATCACTGCTTTGCATGTTTCACCAAGCGGCGGGAACCAGTACACTGGAATCCTCAACAAGTCTTTTGGTTACGCCAAGACGACGCGCAATGATACCCCCACGACTTCAACTTGCACGTTGCCGTATTGGCTTCACGGCGGCCAAGTATCTGTAGAACGACATGTTGGTGGCCTCCCTCTCGATTGCTTCGGTGTAGCACTCGATGGCCTCCGATAACTTCTTATGCTTGTATAGGGCGTTGCCATGCTGCTTGGGCTTGTCTGCGGCAGTTTTGCCGGCGCGTCCGGCCTTCTCCTCGTTTGTTTTCGCGAAACAAGAATCTACATGATCGAAAAATACTTTGAAAGCTATAATGTGCATGCATAGTGTTGTTGCTGGCGCTCTGGATCGTCACATAGGTTTTGTTACATTTCTCGGATAAAACGACAGTGCCTCGCGGCTCGCAGAAATGCCGCGTTGGGTGATTGTTGGTTGCTGCGGGCAGCAGGTGCATGTGAGTCTGTGGCCGTGTCATCTTGACAGTCAAGTGACGTTTCTGCCTTATCGGACGCCACTTGGAGATCCGTCAATTTCGGACCGTCTAAAATACAACCCCCAATCGAATCAAAAAGCGGTCCTTTACTTTTTGTCCTTTTCAATGTACGAAATCTGTACTGTGCTAACAACGTAATAAACTATACGATCCAGTGATTGGACTAAACTGACTGATTTGTTTTTCACTTGGCTAATCATTCGAGCGGATGTTACGACTGGTATCGTCGGCGCGGAGTCGCTTGATTCGGGCGGGCGCCTTCCGCGCTGCGGGTGCTGCGGTCCCAGGCGCCACCCGTTTGGATGTGGAGCAAGTCCCCTCCCATCGACGCTACGTGGCGCCTCGCTGCTTCTGCTCGGACGCGAACGACCATGACAGACCGTGGAGGTATCTAGCTGTGTACAGTCCCGTGGCGTGGCAGGAGACGGTGAAGCCAGCGTTGCTCACGTTCCTCAAGCTCAACAAGCATCTGATGGTACCAGTCAAGCTCGTTGACAACGAATCGTTGTCCCCCATGGAGACTAGGCGTGGCCAGAAGCAGCGTGGGAGTATCCCCTGGGCAAACATGGCGTGTGGCTACGGAAGCAGTGGAGAGAGGGAGGCCACAGGATCGACCAGCAACAACTTGAGGAGCTGGAGGAGATGGAGTTCGCTTGGGATTGGTCCCAATACAAGTGGGACCGCTTCGTCCTGCCAGCAATGCGGAGGTTCTACGACTTGAACGGACACACGGATGTGATAAGAGATTTTCGCATTCCGAAGGGGAGCCCCGAGTGGCCTGAGCACTTGTGGGGCCAGCGCTTGGGAGTAAAGTTCGGATATTCGACATCATAAATATTTTGCGTAGCAGGTGGAAGCGGACAAGGACGAGCTGAAACGACTGAACTATTGCCACGACGGCAGCGCCGGTAGTGGCTGCTGAGATGTTGGCTGTCGCGCAGGTTGGACATCGTAGTGGTGGAGACTGACCCAGGAAATTCCAAGAACTTAAGCAGAAAGACCTAGAACTAGCTAACTGACAGATAAGCAGACAAGAGGCCACTGCTAAACAAGTTCTCACTTTCAATTTTGCCAAGTCAAGTCCAGAGACAGAACACGCGAGCTAGGGTTTTTGCCATATTTCCTCTAAAAAAACTCCATATCGCTCTGGGTGAGTGAGAACCAATTCCCCATTTCGACCGCCATGGCGAAGAGCCCGCCGAAGAAGCAGCCGCGGCTCGACGAAGCGACACTGACGACCCCCGCGTCGGTCGGCAGTGGCGCGTCACAGACACAGAGCGTCCGAGTCGACGAGATCGAGCAGAAGGCGGCGTGGAGCGACAGTCCGACGCTGCCCTTCCCAACTGGGCTGCCCATGGAGCACGAGTATCTGGGCCAAGATTTCTACGTGCGCTCGTGTTACTCAAAGTACTACAAGTACGTTAAGCGCTGGCTGGACTATCCAGGCACGGAAGTGGTCACTGTCACCGGCACGCCAGGTTGGTAGCGTGGGTAGACAGACATTGGAAGGTGATAGCAACGTTGACTCATTTTGTATTGAGTGCAGGCATCGGCAAGTCCATCTTCTGCGCGTACTTCCTCAAGCGCTTGAGCCTTGAGGACAAGGAGACCACAATCATCACGGTGTCGATCAGCAGAGAATCCGTTCTGAAGAAGGCGGCAGCGTGGAAGGGGGGCAAAATGCTTGGCAGCGCTGTGGATGAGTCCACCGACAGCTCCGCCATGAAAGCTGTCATCGATAAAGCGAAGACGGAGAGGCAGGCCACGCACAGACTGATCTACTTGATCGACGGGCCGCCAAAGATTCACCCGGGAGACGCGCAGTCGGTCGTATTTGTGAGCCCAAATGACGCGTGGTTCAGCTACATCAGGAAGGATTGGACGCGGCCGATGGTGGTGATGCCGCTGTGGACCATGAAGGAGCTAGTGGCTGCCGCCATCGAACTTGATCTAAGGATGCGGGTTGACAAACACCCGTTTGATGAGGAAAGCATGGGGGCACTCGAAGACGTTCCAGTGGCTCCAATGGTTGCGGATCTGGTCGAGCAGCGGTTCCATATTTTTGGCGGTGTTGCTCGTGAATGTCTGTCTACATACGAAGAGTTCGTCAAGGAGCAGCAAGACAGAATACTTCGTATGAATTCTCCACGACGAATGACTCCCGTTGAAGAATAGTTATCAACGATCCGTGTTATCTGCCGGGACGGGAAACTACGAAGAAATCGCTGCATTCTTGTGCGTTTGTAGTGCAATGAATGCTAGTGGTGGTATTGCTGCTTTATCGCTGTGATTTAGCCCAAGAAGCAGCATTCACGGTGTGTGGTGCACGGTGGTTTCTCAACTTGTTCTTGAGGTAGCACCTGGAACGTCTTGATCACTGACGCTCGGCTCTGTGAGCTGGACGGACACGTCATGCAGACTGCAGCGCCTTTAGTGGCGTAGGTCCCTGGAAGACAGGGATTCAGCCGATAATCGGTGGTGGCGAACGGACAGAAGTAGCCTGCAGGACACCAGCCACTGCACGACGCTGCGCTGAGTCCTTCAACGTCTCCGTAGGTTCCTTCTGGGCAACGAATGCGAATGCCCTGACGGCAGTAGAAGCCCTTCGGACAGATCTTGGCATCGTTTTGGGTGGTATTGCGACCATCAACAGCCAGTTCACTAGTCAGGACGCTGTAGTATCCGCTCGTCACGGCCTTCGGTTCATTGCCTGTGCCTTCCGGACAGTAGACACTGCTGTTGCCACACTCATTCTGCGTACGCGAGATACTTGGGGGACTGGGGTATGACGGACAAAAGTATCCTGCTCCGAATGTGCCCGCAGGACACTGGTACTTGATGCCATCAATGCAAAAGTACCCAGGCTCACACGGTCTCTGGAAGAATCGGGTGGTGTTGGTGACGCCGATGGAATAGTAGCCGACCTGGATGAGCTGCGGCTCGGGCGAACCGGTACGACGGGGAACGCACTCCACCACTGCAAAAGCATATGGGTTTTGGAAGGCACCCATGCCTTCCCACACAAACCCACAATAAAATACAAAACAAATATCAGCAACACAAAACATCAAAGTCAAACGTTTTTACTCAAAACCCACCCACCCCCACATAACACGATGCATGCACATTATAGCTTTCAAAGTATTTTTCGATCATGTAGATTCTTGTTTCGCGAAAACAAACGAGGAGAAGGCCGGACGCGCCGGCAAAACTGCCGCGGACAAGCCCAAGCAGCCTGGCAACGCCCTATACAAGCATAAGAAGTTATCGGAGGCCATCGAGTGCTACACCGAAGCAATCGAGAAGGATGCCACCAACATGTCGTTCTACAGATACTTGGCCGCCGTGAAGCCAATACGGCATCGTGCAAGTTGAAGTGGGGTTTTTGAGTCAAAACTTTTGACTTTGATGTTTTGTGTTGCTGATATTTGTTTTGTATTTTATTGTGGGTTTGTGTGGGAAGGCATGGGTGCCTTCCAAAACCCATATACTTTTGCAGTGGTGGAGTGCGTTCCTCATGTCCCGCAGGATATTACGGCGATGCCAGCCTCGAAACACGATCGACGTGCGCTGGAGTGTGTTCGTCAGGGTTCTACTGCCCACTCGCAAGTCGGAACAGCACGGCGCGCATCTGCGGAGACGCAAATGTTATTTGTCCAAGCGGTAGTGCTGTCCCCATGCCAGTTTGGCCAGGCTACTACTCCGTTCGACTTCTGCCCTTCGGGGCTGACAGCTTCTTGGTCTCTGGCGTTGGTTTTGAAGGTTACAGCGTGAGTTCGTCAGGCGAGCAAGCACCGAAGAACGAGGACATTCGTGACGGCCAGCGGATCTGTGAGCCCGGATCATTTTGCGTTGATGGCAAGAAGTACTTGTGTCCTGCTGGCCGCTATGGCGACAAGTCCGACGAGACGTCATCGCTCTGCGCAGGCTTGTGCACGCGAGGGTATTACTGCCCCAAGGGAAGCACGTCTCCAACGCAACGTGAGTGCGGCGCAGACGGATTGATCTGTCGTACCGGTTCGCCCGAGCCGCAGCTCATTCAGGTTGGCTACTATTCCATCGGCATCACCAACACCACCCGATTCTCTACTTCCAAATCAGCCGACTGCTCAAGACTCTCTGGACTCAAGACAGCCGACGGATCGATACACATACCCAGGGGGGCGCTTGGAAGGCCAACTAAAAAACCCTGGCTATACTGAAACTCAGTCAAAAAGCTGAAAAGGCACTCAAGAGCGGACGGACAGGAGGGGCCCACGAGCGTGGCGGAGAAAGCGACGGAGACAGCGACGGAGATGCAGACGGACAAGAAGGCTCCTACGCAGGCTCAAGGACAGGGTGCTGAGAGACCAGACATGCAACGAGACGATGGCTGGAAGACGGCAGGACCCAAGATCAAGAATGGAGCGCCCCAAGCCAGACAAGCGGCTGCACAGGGACAACAAAGACCAATCGGAGGCAAGGCAGCCACGCAACGGAACAGCAAACTCTCGCCATCAAGACTCAAGAACGGCAGCCAGCAGAGAAGCGGTCCCAACAAAGCAGCGGCTAAGCAGCTATCAGGGGCGGACCCAGGCGATGGAAGTGTAATCTTCGACCAGCTGTGCTACTACCTGAACACCAGGGCGTCCCAAGCATACGTCGCACACACGGCGATGCGGCTGAGCGATCTAGCAAAGGAACGACGGTTCGGGGCCTTCGAGAAGGCACTTCCAGAAGTGGAAAGAAACGGCAAAACAACGCAAGAATTACGCGAAAGTTGGAGCGATACAGCACCGGAGTACCGACAGGATAAGTATGGTGGGCTGAATAGTGTGTGGCGCCTTCACATCCATGAACATCAAGGAAGGCTATATCAACTGCTGATTAAGTGGGTAGTCAATGAACAAGTGAAGCAGAGGGAACTGGACGATCGACTACAATTCTTCAAGTTCGAGACAACGCCCGAGCACATGCAACCCATGGTAGATGAGCCCACGCTGCTGAGAGGATCCTACAGAGAAGCGGTGGGACCTGCAGAGAGGACGAGGGCAACACCTACTCCCTCCACTGAACAGGGACGACTGACAGCACTGTGTTTACAGCCAGCCGAGCTGCTGACGCAACTAAGAGAGAGAACGGAGGATGAAGTCAAGGTCATCGTCATGATTCTAAACCATGAAATCGAAGTCCCCAACGTGCCCCCCTTTCTCATCCAGTCGATGGACCCGAGTGAACTTGCGTGTTTCGAGGACATATTCATGGCCTTGGAATACCCGCTTTACGCACACTTGGCACCGGGACAAAGGTTTTTCGCCAACATGACCAAAGGGGCCATACTTGCGCAGATCTACGTGGGGGTTGAGGCAGCCCCTGCTCAAAAACGTGACATCGAAAACTTTAAGAAGACATTGTCGCGGATCACCCTGGATATGGACACGCGAGTGGTGAAGATAACCTTTAAAAGGCAAGCAGTCCGCAGCCAGATGGTCGGGATGGCAAATGCCACTTGCAGGAAAACCACTCCTGCTGATCGACTATGAGAGTATAAGAGAACGAGCCAAGGTAACCAAGGAGTTGGTACTCTTGGACTCCTATCAATTTGAAGTTGAAGTGAGGAAGGGAGAGGTTACGTCGAAGGACATGCACTGGGTGCTCACGCAGAAGCTATGACTCAAAGTACAGTCGATGATGCATCCAGTAACGGAGCTAACCGGGATCAAAGCGCAGCAGTGGCAAGTGCGCATAAAGGCGAATGGCTGCCCTGAGGAGATTCGGCACAAGAGCCTGGTAGTGGTGGACAGTGCAGAAATTGTGTTGCATCACCTGAATGCGAATGTAAACTGGCCATGCCGGCGCTGACAATCCCCTGAACATCCCACAAAGTACTGCCGAGTGTCGGAAGCAGAGCTGGAAACAGAGGCAGTGAAGTACAAAATCCAGTGCAGCGGGAAGCTGCCGCCCACGCTCGGGCACAGCAGTCGGGTGTACGCGGCCGGGAATCATCCCAAAACTATGGCAGACTTAGAGGCACTTCTAAGAAAAGAGGGAGACAATCAGCGGACAAAGACATCGAGCAAAAGGATGACAGTGGGCAGCGTACCGAAACGGGAAAATGCATCGAAGAGCAACAGCACCGCGGACATGACCGGGAAACTCTCACTGCCACCGGAGTGGAGTCAGTCAGTCAACCCCGATGCGGGGGCCTCAAAAGAAGACAGCACGGATAGCCACGACGCATCGGCGACCTGTATTGGACAGGATTTCGGCTCTACGGAAGAGACCAAGCAGAAGATGCCGAAACAACATGCAAAGGTGGCCACAGGAGTGACACCCATACAGTACGACGATGCGAGGATGGCTGGGACCTCCGAAGAAGAAGAAGAAGCAAAGCGAGTGAAGCAAGCACAGCCCGACACCACTAACGAGAGCAAGTACCAAAAGTTCAAGGAGGAAGAACAACCGGAGGTCAAACAGCCTGAGGACAGCCCAGGGTGGGGGCTCCAAGCGCTCTATGAGGAGCACAAAACCGAGAGAGATTTGCCCAGCGAACGGATGCCGGACGTGGAAATGGAAGTAGTAGGGAGCGATAATGCAGAAAGGGTGTCGGCGACCCTGAAGACTCAACCACAACATCGAGTGGACCGGAAGGAAGGGGGCAGGGGTAGATCGCCCACGACCAGAAGCAAAAGGATGGACAAAACCAAGAAAGACCTGCGAGCAGACTTTAAGAAGAACAGCCAGGATGCAGCACAGCGACTAAGCACGAGGGTGCGCAAGGTATCGCTTTCTCCCAAGCGCAAAGCTGCAGCCCACTGGACGGCGGATCGCAATCACGATATGCTGGATGAACTAATGGGGACTTCTCAAATACCAAGGCAGCACAGAACAGCAAGGTCTCTGTCGCCAAAAATGCGGGCGGTGTCACCAAAGCGAAGGACAACGGAGGCATCACGGAAAGGGAAAAAAACAGCGAGGCAGCAGTTTATTCACCAGTACATGCAAGCAACATCCGGCAATACCAGTGGAGGTGACGAGGATAACTCAAGAGAGCAGAAAACGGAAGCAGGAGAGGCGGAACAGCCAGACGCCACCCAGCCAGAAGCAGCTCAGGAAGAGGAATGCTGCATCATCCGAGTCACTCCTTCAACGGATGCCGGTGCACCGCTGTCAACGTGGTTGTCTACTCTAGGGGGCAAAGTGGTCAATGTAGCAGCGAACGGTCACTGTGGCTGGCTAGCGTTTTACGCAGCCCTCTTTAATGTCGAAGAAGGACTCGACTCAGTGTCCAAAGAAGTAGCAGAGAGCGCGAACATGCTCAAGAAACAAGTCCTGAATGCAATGATCGCAAACATCATGGACGAGGTCACGTTACACCCGCAAGAGCTGCAGACGGAGTTAAGAGCGAGCGGGTGTCACAAAGCGGCAGCCGGCACATACGAAGAACAGGTGTGCGCGATAGTAAACCATTATGTCGCCCAGCGGGACAAGTCTGTGAGAACTCATGTGCCAATGCATTTTTGGATACGACCAACGCACATTAAAGCCATGGCGCAACATGCGTGGGAGACCATTTACGTGCTCGACGTGCAGAGTGACGGCCAAGCGAGAATGCAGGCGTATGCATTCCATGAGGTCGAGGCTGCTCCCGACATGAAGATTGAAACAGGAACAGTCTGTCCAGTACCGACAGAGCAGGCTCTGAGTCTACTGCGAGACCTAGTAGCAGCACGGATAACCCCACCAGTGATGGTGCTACGCTGGAACGGAACAGGAAACCATTTCCAAGCGATTAACTACCAAGCGGCGGAGCACGAGCATTATGCGACCAACATAGCTGCTCTATCGCTGAAGCGCAATGATATCGTAATTGAACATGGGTGGAAGGCTCTCGATGCCATCGAATACGACGAGGACAAGACCGGCAGGGCAGCAGCCCAAACCATCAAAGCAGTGAGGAGAGCGGCAAGGGAAGCCAGGAGAGCGACCGAACTGCCCACTGGAGCAGAATCTGGAGCCAACGACGGGGGCCCAGATTCAGCACAGGATCTGGAGGCAGACCCAAGCAACGGACAGGGATGCAACAGTGCGGGGGTACAAAGAGAGCTCTTTATGTACCAGTATCCAAGTTCTAGCGAAGAAGACCGATCCACGCAGGCAAAGGATGGAAGACAGACTGTACTACGCGAAGCAGAGGAAGTGCGGGGCACCGAGTTGAGTCAGGCTACGGCCAAGGAAGAGCAACGGGAGGCTACGCAGGGCATCGGGAATGAGCAGCCAGCAGAGATTGGGCAGGGGCAGAGTAACCAGGAACTCCAGCATCTTAGCCAGCAAAACATTTCCGGGAAGAACACTGACGGCCAACAGGCGCAGATGAAGATGACTTCCTCCGAGGGTGCCGAGGCAGATCGGCAGCCGGGCTCACTCTAAGCTGAGTGGACCAGCGACGACTCAGGCCAGAGTGGGCGAAGGAAGGAAGCAGGGCAAGACGAGGGGTGGTACCGGATCAATCCGAAACTACTTCAGCGGGCAGACGAGAGAGGAGAGGAGAAAAGCTGAGAAGACAGACTTCAGGAGGCTGAGCAGGCAAATTAAGAGAAACAAGAAACGTGCATTGGGATACAACTCGCACATCCAAGCGCAAAAACACAAACAAGACCGAGCGATCGGGGTGACAACAATTAATGTGCGAGGACTGGCAACGCACATCAGGAACCTTGGAAGCAAACTTCAAGGGCTGAAAGACCAGCATCGAAGGGGGGTGAGAGACGTGATATTTTTACAGGAGACGCATCTCCAACCGGGTGAACATGACACAGCGGCTCAACAGCATGGGGCCATGTGGGGGGTTAATTATACAACGGCGAACAAGTTCTCATTTTGGGCGTCCGGCAATGACAGGAGAGCAGGCGTAGCAATTTTAGTGAACCCGTACGGGGCGGTACGGAACGTGAAACCGTGGAACGCAGACAAATGGTCTGAATACTTAGTCATGGTCACAGGGTAGCTGGCAGGCAAGCGGATACTATTTGTCAACGTGTACGCACCTGTGCACGGAGCGTCTCGGGTACTATTTCTCAGAAGGCTACATCAGCTGACATTTCCGGAAGATGTCAGCATTATATACGGAGGGGATTTCAAATGCGTGGCAAATAACGGGCTTGATCGAGAAGGAGGCTCCCGCAAGATGGAATTAGGCGCAAAGGAGCTGGAGGGGTTCGCAGCAAAGCATGGGCTTTGGGACGCAGGTTTCTACAATTTCCCGAGAACGGATGGGATCACTGCGAAAAGAGAATATGCACAGAGGTGTCATACCCACTTTCATACAACAGCCAGCGGAAAGAAAGGATCCTCGAGGCTCGACAGGTTTTACGTCAGTACGACCATCAAAGAGCTAGTGAGGGGCTCAGAAGCGGAAGATGCACTCTGCAAGTCGGACCATCGAGCAGTTCTTCTCGAGCTTCACTCGCCTAAGGGCATCATCCGGGTCAAGAAGAGGCCGAAGTTGTACCCAGCTCCTGCATATGTGCAAACTGCAATGAACAGCTTGATCGCGCAGAGCATTGAAACCCTGGGTGACAAACTGAAGCAGGACACAGAAGGCTCGGTAGCCACGTCTTGGGATGACTTCAAAGTGAACTTAAAAGCGGACATGAACAAATTAAAGACAGCAGCAAAGAAGCGGACGACGGCAGGCTTTAGTCAGCGTATCCAACGAATCAAGGCTCAGCTCGCGAAAACAGGAACCGGGCAATTGGATCAAAACGGGGCACGATCAGAACTGTTGGCAGCTTTACATAGGACGCAGGAGGCGAGACGTGCATTAAATCGACGAATTTTAGTGGCAAGCAACGCTTGGAGCTCCAAAGCGTCCACCAAGAGGTTCTTCAGGAGGGTGTGCACCAAATATGCGGACAACACTATACCTACACTGATTTCGAGGAAGGAGGACAGTACACGGGATACCCATGATAAGGCCAATATTCTGGCAGAGAGTTGGGAGAACATTTTTCGAGGTGAAGCAGAAGACAAACACAACATTGACGAATTTATTGGTATTTACAGCAAGAACTGGAAACAGGTAGACCTTTCTGAACTGGATGAGGAGGTAACAGAGGTGGAAGTAGCTGCAGCAATCGCCAAATGCAAAACAGGCAAAGCTTGCGGTCCTGACCAGCTTGGGAACGAGTGGTACCGTGATCATGCGGCCGCATTAACGCCAGTGTTGACCAGACTATACAACGAATGCTTGGATCAAGGGCAGGCTCCTTCCAGCTTTTTGGAAGCTTACATTTTTAGCATCGGCAAGGGAGGGGATACGTCTAACCCGCTGAACTACAGACCGATCGCGTTACTCAATGCAGACTATAAAATCTTCACGCGGATCATAGCGTGGAGGGTAAGCAAGTTTATTGTGCAGCTGGTGAACCGCAGGCAGTGCGGATTTGTGCCAGGCAGAACCATCCACGAGGCCATTGATATGCTGGAGGCCGCCAAAGAGGTTTGTCGGAACAAAGGAGAATTAACCGAAGCTCAGGTCTTATTACTCGACTTTGCAAAAGCTTACGATTCTTTAGACAGAGATTTTCTTATGGCAATATTGAAGGCGAAAGGCTTCCCACCGAAGCTATGCAGAATAATTCGAGCAACACACACGAACACGACGGTGCAATTCCTCGCTAATGGACATTTATCGGACAAAGTGCAGGTCGCGAGTGACCAAGTTATTTCGGCTCCTGCTGTTCTGGCTTTGTTATTTCGTGTTCCTACTCACTGGTCGTCGGTCTTCGGTCTGGTCTCCGGTGTACTCCATATTTTCGCGTCGGAGGTGACCGGCGCTGAGGTTTCGTGGAAGCGGTTCCTGGGATAGTGGTTCCCAGTACCGCTTTGGTGGTTCGTGTGGTGCAGGCAACCGGGGTAGTGATTCTCGGACCTGCTGTTTCGCCGCCCGAGTCGGCGTGGTGCGCGGGAGTCCCGGGGTGCAGAAGAAGAACCCCGACCAAGGACAGGCTCTAACCCGAGTCAAAACTCTTGGCCCCTCTGGACCGAGGAGCGAGTGAAGGTCCCAGCAAGTGGAGTCCCGGGGTGCAGAAGAAGAACCCCGATCAAGGACAGACTCTAACTCGAGTCAATACTCTTGGCCCCTCTGGATCGAGGAGCGAGTGAAGGTCCCGGTAAGCGGTTCTCAGTCTGAACCGCGGCGGAAGTGAAGTGACTGAGTCGACTCGAAGCCGGAGTCGCGGAAGGTGGAGGCTGGTACGGCCTGTGTCCAAGGCCTGAGAAGAGAAGTGGACAAGAGTGTGTGTAAGAAGTCGCGTGTGATATATAACAAGAAAAACTCGGGGGCATTTCGAGTTCGGATCAACGCGTACAGACTGGGACCTACCGAGCGAGAGTCACCTCCACCCGGGTAGTTTCTGGGAACTTCTGGGATCAAGCAGCAGCTGGTGTGGCCGACCCGCGTCTGGGCCCACAGCGTATCCGTAGTCAAGAACCGGTCAAGGGATTTGCAAGGCGAGGCGCACACTCCCGCTCGACTCATCCGAGAGTCGAGTGATTCTGGGATCAAGGAACTGGGTACTGGGATTCTGGTGATATACTGGGATCTGGGAATCTAATTCTGGGATTCTGGGAAGGCACCTCACCACAACTGGCGAGCGTGCCCGGATCGGGAAACGATTTTGGACGGACGCTAATCGACTATGTCTACTACTGCTGACGCTGAAGTTTAAAAAAACAAGTGTTGAGATGAGTGAGACGTCGCTTCGGCGAGGTCTGAGAGTGGCCAACGTCCCAGCGAGGGATGTGGCCGAAGTGGCTGGGACGCCAGGGGCGACGAGGTCGACGCCAAGTGTCCCAGAACCGAGTGCTGGTCCGAGTGTGGCTCGTGCAACTGAGCAGAGTCCCAGTGTTGAGCCGGAGGCGCCGCCGACGGAAGACATCGACCCACCACCCGAATCTCCGATGAAGAATGTTGAAGGAGAGTCAAGCGGTGGTCCGAGTTTCTCGTCTGTGCACCGAGCGTTGACAGTAAAGACTGACCAGGATGCTGCTGCGACTGCAAGTGCCCAGAGACAGAGTGTCCACCCGGAGCCAACTGTCGTGGATATCCATGGTAGCCAAGTCGAGGGTGGTGTGCTCAGCCTTCTGGGCAAACGTGAGTTGCAGGTGAAAACGCATGGAGTAGCTGAGACTGGGACGGACCCGGTCCGTCTGGGTTTCGCGCCTGGTGTTTTGCCTTCTGGGCAGGTGGACAGTGGTCCCTGGTCGAGCATGTTGTGGCCCGAGCAACGCCGAACCCAGCGTTTGGAAGGTGTTCCTGAGAGTGGTGATTCTGGAATGACACTGGCACAGTTCCCATAGATGACGGATGCTGAGATGTTTTCATATTGTCGAACTCAGCTCGAACGATGGATGAGTGTTCCTCCTGAAGTCGTCCAACCGGTTGATGTCGCCTACCATCCGAGTCATAATGGTTACGATTTGTGGGGATTCATCCGAGCGGCTGGGTTAACCGCTAGACATTTGATGTCCGTGACCCGGTCCCCTTCCGGAAGATGGCTTAATGTGTTCCAGCTGAGCGTCGCCGAATCCCAGTAGTGTCTGATCTCCGAGCTGTCACGATGTCTCTCAAGCTGATGCCGCCAATCGTGTGTGTGGCCGTGCTCCAGACGATGCTTTGGAAAGCAGGATATGAGTTCATGAACCGAGTTCCGGTGTGGCCGACTCTGTCTGAGGTGGCTTGGGTCCCAGAATCCCAGGTGCGGATGGAGATCGAGCGTATTGGACATTTCATTGGCACTGAGCTTGCAGCCTGGAATGCCGCAGTCGAGTCTACATCGTATTTCGTGCGCCAAGTCACAGATCCGGTGTTGATGGCTTCTACGACTCCGAGTGGTTTCTCGGTTGATAGAGATGGTGACGCCCTGATGGACGAGGATACTCAGTTGTTCCTTGGACCTGAAGTGGTGATTCGACTCCAGCTTACCGGGTTGAGACCTCGGAGCCCAGTGTCCAGTAACGAAGATGAGCCGTCCCGGAGGCGACCCCAGTTAATTCGATCTGATGCTGGGAATTCGATTCCAACTTGGCATGGTTCCAGTTAAACCTCCGGGAGTACCCAGTTCCGAGTGTCGTTGGTGCTAACAATGGTTCCGACTCATCCATGAAGCAGTTGGACGACGGAATGAAACTGTCTGGATTAAGTTCCTCGGATTCATCCCTCATGTCTGTTTCAGACTACATGGGTGGGGCTGGGATCCCAGGAGCGACTGTCATGATGGGCTCGACCGGGACTGGGACGCAAAGTTCATTTTCGGGTATGATGATCTCAGTAACACCACCACCGGATCAAACGAGTGCGAGCACAGTCCGGGCTGAAGCTGGGTTGAACCCAGCAAATGTCCCACTGCCAGATACTCCGTGCTCCAAACGTTCAACGTCAAGCAACTGGCCTATGCAAGGAGTTTTTCCAACTCCCAGCAGTTACCGGCCAGTTCAGACGACGCCTGTGGTTGGAAATCCCAGTGTGCTGACTTCGAGTGTGCCACAGAGTACTCTGCGTGCTGCGATCCAGTCCCAGCAAGAGGCTGCTCGGTCCCATGCTACTGCTATAGCTCAGATTGAAGCCCGTCAAACCCAGAAAGTCCGAGAATTGGAAGACAGACTGAGACAGGTCATCGCTACTAGCGACGCTGAGAAGGAACGGTACATGACCGAGCAAACGAAGCTGGAATCACTGGTATCCCACATGGATGACCTTCGACAACGTACTGAGTCTGGTCAACAGGAGCAGTTGAAGGCTCTCGAGAAGCTTGCCCAACAACGCGTCGCAGAAGAGACCGATATGCGCAAGGCTGACGAGGCCAAAGCCCAGTATCTGCTACAGGTACAACGACAACTCCAGGAGTCCGAGGCTCAAGCTCGGCAGGCAGAATTACGAAAGACACATGAAGTCGATGCCCTCGAATCCGAGCTGAGTATGAAGCCGAGCTGAAACAACTCCAGGACAAATGTGAGCGTGAACAAGCTGAGAGTGCGCAAGCAGTGAAGGAACAGGAAGAAAAGATACGTCGCTTTCAAGTGGCTCAGGACCAACTTCATCACCTAGCACATGCCCGTTCCCAGCCCGTCACGCCTCCTGTCCCAGTTGAGACGCCAAAGGTTATACCCCGAGTTCGAGATGCCAGTGACCCATTGGCTGCTCAGGCCGCACAGCTGGTTCAGATCGTCCAACTGTTGCAGAATAATCAAGCGCACATCGCTTCGACTGAGACAATGCACCAAACTGACAAGTCACAGAAGATCGCTCAGGATGGTCGCGCCCCAGTCAAACCCAGATCACCAATCCCGACTAAGACTGATGGTCGTAAGAAACGGACTGTTCAGTCGGGTGGGAAGGGGGATGACGGTTATGACTCAGATGATTCCAGCTCAAGTGACTCGTCACAGGATGAACTGGAAGGTCAATTCAGTACCGCATCCCAGCCCAAACAGGCGGATACTGGGACGGGGACGCGCGTGGTCGTTCAAGCAATGATACCTCACGATGCACTCGAAAAGTTTGATGAGCGTGCTGCGTTAGAGGACCGAGTAAATTGGTGGGAGCGCTTTATGTACTACGCCACAATGGCTCCATGGGACGAGACGACTCGGATAGTCCAACTAAGGATGAGATTGACCGGGGCGTTAAAGGACTGGTGTGCTCAACTTCCTGACACCACTCGCTCGGACTGGAAAAGATTTTCACATGTCTTCAAGAAGGAGTGGTGCCGATCCGTGGGCTCCCGAGCCGAGCGTTACTATAACGCTGAGATCCGAGAACCGAGACTCCCAGGATGTTCCTGTACCGAATCAACCGGGCTGCCAAGAGAGCAAGCATCGCATATGAGAAGCCAACAGCTGATCGTGAGGCGCATATACGGCGTTTCATCAAGGCACTGGGAAATTCTCGGCTGAGGACTACCCTACAAGGCCAACGTTTCGATACACTCAGTGAACTCGAAGAACCTTTGAAGCGTATTGAAGCCCTACAACAAGACGAGAATCGAGATAACCCGGATCACCAACAGAAACGACGTTCGCCTCAGAACCTGCAGTTTGGGAGATTCAAGCCCCCCCAACGCCGAGCTGAGGCGCGCGCCTTCGCGGCCGATGGTGTCTCGTCCAGTCCGAGTCAGAGACGCTATGTTCACTTCGAGGATGAGCAAAACTCGGACAAGGAGTATGAATCTGAGAGTCCGCAAGCACAGAGTGAGGGTTCTGGGATCACGAACAACTCCCCGACCATCACTGGATCAACCGAGGTCGTCGCGGATCCCAGTCGACTCGACGCTGTCACGGAAGAAGATATCTTTCGTGTTGCTGAGAAGTTGGCTTAGAAACCCAGACCCGGAACCCAGCCGTATGGTGGGGCATCCCAGAATCAAGCAAAATGTGAACAGTGTGGGAGCCCCCGTCATGCGACCGAGAAGTGTTGGAGTGGTCTGATTTGCGGACGCTGCCATGTAGAAGGACATCCGACCCAGTTCTGCCGGCGTCAAGCGTGCTCGAAGTGTGGTGAATTTCATCGTCGGGGATTGTGCGACATGTGGTCGGCGCTGAAAGCGGTCCAGGATCTGATCCGCGCTGGAGGCTCGATAGACGGCTTGGATCCAGAGGAAGTCCAGACATTGATGGATAACCCGGATACCGGAATGCCGTTAAACCACTAGGCTCGCTGGTCCGGGAACCAGTGCGTGACGAGCCGAAGTCCCAAACACTCTGGCCTTTGCATATGTGGGCCCAGCCCTTCCATGTTGGCGCAGTAATAACTCCGAATGTATGCTTCCAAGTGAGGACGAACGCGTTTATTCTTTCCATGCCGAGATTGGTGATCCGAACCCAGACCCCGAATCCGAGAATCCACTCGAGTTCGCCCTGGTGTCCGGAGAACGATATGGCTGGTGGAGTAATCACATTCTCACTGGGAACAAACGAGCGATGGCGATGGTACATGGAGCAATATTCAACAACCGATTGCAAATATTGATGGATACGGGAGCTACGACGAGTATGATAAGTTTGGATCTTGCACGCAGACTCAAGCTTAAACTCAGACGTGGCTTTCAACTCCGAGTAACTGGTGTTGGAGATGTTCCTACGTATGCGTCTCACCAAACCCGGATCAAGTTGACTCTGGGAGTACGTGTAGTGTATGTGATGGATGTCTGGGTTGGCAACATCGGCGGTGATGTGGAATGCCTTCTCGGAATGGACTTCATGATTGCTGCAGGCGTTCGACTGTGTGCCCGTGAAGGAGTAGTGAGACTCCCAGATGAGGAGTCTCTCCTGATGGTCGGAGGCCCAGAGATAGACCATGTTGGATTGGAGATCCCAGTTCGAATCCCCAGAAGCGACATACCTTCAACATGGGCGTTCGGTAGTGGTCCCGGTGAAGTATGCCCAAGCTGACCCTGAGAAGGTCGATGAGTGGGCTGGACATGGTAATCACTGGGTATCCCAGTTTTTATATGGAACTGGGAGGAAGCCAAAAGCTGTGAAGGTTGTCAACATCTCGGATCAAGTGGCTCGGATTTCCCATAACACTGTGGTTGCGTGTTTGGTGGAGAAATGTCACATCCCAGTCGGTGAAGGATTTGCGAGACCCAGATCCCAGAAGTACCGGGAATGGGGGAAGCTCGTCTACGAAGCTGAACCTTCTCCGGAATTCCTGAGGCGTGAGGAGGAACTTGCCCGACTAGAAGAATTGAATGGCCCACCTGCTGTGGAACGCCCGAATTACCAATGGCCTAAGAAGCTGCTTCTGAGAAAGAAATCGTCGAACCAGGAACCAACTCAACTAAGTGAAACTGGGATCAGTCTGGGCGAGGCCAGTGTCTACATGGTATTTACTAATCCTCGCTCGGAGAAGCGCTTGGAGACTCACCGAGAGATCCTGGAACCAAAGCCTTTCGTGATGGCTCCGCTCTCAACGGGTGATAATTTGAGCGCGAATGATGAAACCAGATTACCTGAGATGTCTGAAGACAGGAAAGAATCCCAGTCCGAGCGTGAACCAACCCAGCCGGTCCCAGAGAATGAGAACTCGGAACCTGAAGTTGTTTCCCGGTCGGTCATTGGTGGTGGTGAACCTACTCGGATAGCGCAGAAGGAACCGGGACGAGATTTCCCAAATTCGCATGTACCTTTGCCTCATGAGCCAATGGTTCAGTTGCAAGATGAGTCAGCTCGGTGTGTGCGACGGGAGGTTGATTTCTCGGGTGATGAAGAGACATCCCAGTTAGTTTCTCCTGAGCCAAACTCGGATCCTAAAGTCAGTGTCGAAGTGGACACAGTGCCTATGCCAGTATCCATATCGGAAGCGGCAGTCCCTTTTACACCCGAAGCTCGGATTTTCATGGTTACTCGAAGTCAAACTCGGACCCAAGGCGTTGTAAATGCCTCTGGGTACGCCAATGAAGCCGACGAAAGGGACGTCGGAGGAAGAATCTCTGGGATCCCAGAACAGCAAACTGGGAACTATTCATTTGATGCTGCGACCCCAGTTGAGCATATCACTGAGATATGGCGACGCATCTTAGCCCAGCAACAAGCTGAGCCTTGGGCGAAGAGACTGCGGGGTTTCCTGAAAGGTGATCTGGAAGAGCTATCGTCCGCGGAAGCTGAGGATGTGGCGAAGATAGCGAATCAGTTCGTTCTTGACCCACGTAGTGCACTGTATTATCTGAGTCGTCCAACACCTGGCAGACCCCGGGACGCTGCTGAGAATCTGAGATTGGTGGTTCCTGTTGGGCTCCGAGATGACCTGCTACATCTGTGTCACGAGGACTTCCAGGGAGACCATCAAGGAATTACCCGGACCTTCGAGCGTTTGGGCCGGGAGTATTACTGGCTCGGAATGTACGCCGATGTGGAACGTTTCGTGAAGGAGTGTGTCGACTGTGTGACAGCCAAGGGTGCACCCCCGAATCCGGGTCCCTCACCCGGGAATATCCTAGCGACTCGACCTTTTGAGGTGGTGTCGATGGATTTTGTTACGTATTTGCCCAAGTCCGATCGAGGCAATGTCTCCTTGTTGCTGTTTCAGTGTGTTTTCTCTGGGTTTATAATGTGTCGACCTATGAGTTTGACTACTGCTCAAGATGTGGCTGAGGCGTACATGGAGTGTGTATTCCAGAGGTTTGGTGCTAGCCAGATGATACGACATGACCGGGATCCCAGATTCATGAGCGAAGTATTTGCTCGGTTCCGAGGGATGCTGTGGAGTCGTCAGCGAGCCACGTTAGCCTACCGCCCCAAGCGAATGGCCAACAAGAGCGATCGGTGCAAACTGTGATCAGAGCAATCCGAGCTTATGTCTCAGAACCTGACCAAAGTGACTGGGATGACCAAGTTGAGAAGTTGATGTGGGCATTGAACACGTCCTTTGACGCTACCCGGCTCGACACTCCGTTTTATCTGGTGCATGGCTGGGATCCGCAAAGCACAGTTTCGGCTATGCTGGGATCACCCCCGTCTGGATTTGATCAAAAGGTCGCCTATGAGTGGCGTCGCAAGGTGCAACGTCAGCATGAGTATGCTCAGGCCTGGGCAAAAGACTTCCAAGCTGAAGCCAAGTCTAAACGCTCAGACGTTCAGACCCGGATCTGGAAGGAGTTGTCAGAACGGCTCAAGAAAGGCTTCGAGGTCGGGGATGCCGTGTGGCTATATCTGGGAAGGGTTCAACCTGGGCTGACCAAGAAGTTTGCCCACTTGTGGCATGGACCGTTCAGAATAACCGAAGTCACAAATGATTATCGGTGTAAGCTCAAGATCGAAGGTTCCGGGTATAAACTCTACCCAGGGGTCCATGTGAGCCGGTTGAAACCGCGTGCCCTTTTCCCGGATCGACCTACTGATGATGTCGAAGTTGCGGAAGAGGATGACCTCGATGCGGCTTTGTTACCCGAAGATGTCTTTGAGCCCGATGAAGACCGGGACGTGTACGAGGTGGAGGCGATCCAGGACATTCGCTGGGTCAAGCGGACTCGAACTTCGAGACGAGTCCGAGAATACTTGGTGAAGTGGAAGGGCTACTCGGATTCCGAGTGGTTACCTGTGTCCCAGTTGAACTGTGGAGCGCTATTGTATGACTTCACCAAGAGTGCCAGAGCGCAGTCACGGTTCCGAGCTATGCAATCTGGAGTTGACCCCCCTGAGCCTAGCGCTCAGTAGGGTGTCTTCGGAATTGAACTGTGTTTGTGTTTTGTGAGTATTATTTGTGTGGATGAATTACGATGGAGATTTCCCAAGTCAAAACTGAGATCGAGACCAAAAAGCATTGCGCCACCAGTATCCTGATCAAATGGGCGACGAAGCGATCGTAGAGATGGCTTGGTGTGTTTCTAGTCTCGAGTGATCGGTGTGCTTGACGCGCTGGATCCGTCCGTAGGTGTCGACAAATTGCCTCCAATCGCAGGAGAAGCGTCTTGCGGCGCGTCGACACCAGCGCTACACTTGTTGTCGCCACCGAAGCTTTCTGCCGACGTGTTGCCCCCGAGAGAGTGTGCGCAGTGTCTCCAGAAGCCTGTGCGTCGCCCGAAGAAGCCGCTTGGTCATCACCGGTCCCTCATAGAAGTACTGGAGATGATGAGGTGGTGCCCGAAGCGCTTGACGTCCACGCGAGTTGAATGCGGCAGCAAGCGCGTTGCGGCTGGTACCGCTGGCAACGTCGTCAAAGTTGCCAGCATGGGTGTCGTAGAAGTGGGCGATGCGCTTGTGTTCTCACCTGATGCAGCGTTGGTCGAGGCGCCGGATGCGCTTGAGTTGTTCGCACAAGTCATCACGCGCCCTAGCATCGCTTGAGAAGTGTCTCGCGAGGTGTCAGTGCTTGCTCTCCATGTCGCCGCCGCCAGAGCTTGCTGGTAGCTCATCGCTCCCCGCGTGGAGACGTGTAGTGTCGCTAGAAGCCCGTTCGCGGTCCGAAGGCCCCGGTTGATTACCACCGGTGTCTGGCGGAGGCACTGGACGCGATGAGGAAGTGTTCGCAGCGCTTGGCAGGCGCGCGAGCTTGACGTGGCGAGACAGGAGTCTTGCGAGCAGCACATGACTGCTGCGGGTTTCCTCGCGGTTTGGGAAGTGATTGGAAACCAGAGCCGAAAGTTGAGACAAACGCTGACGGGACTGGGACGAGACGGTCACCCACATCCTTCAGTTATTTACGCTTGGAACCAACTCGAGAAAAGTCTCTTTGGCTCAAGAGGAAATAAGGGACGGTTGTGATAAGGTTGACTAAAATTCTCCGCTGCAACCCATCACTCGGATGTCTGTGACCTGTCGCCCACCCCCGGATGTGAACGATACCGCGATGGCGAGCTGTTTCCGGAACTGCTTGGCATAGCAAGGTGCAAGCGTGGTGGTCGCTACCTATCACTCCCGGATCCCGGTTTCGAGACCCGTTGCGCACGTTGTTTGCCGCTCCCGTTGGACTTTTCGATGGAAGCCATGGATGTTCTGGGATACGCCTCATGCGGAAGCATCTGAGTATGTGATGGCCGGTCCCAGTTTCGACACCCGATCCCAGTTTGGTTTCTCGGATCCCAGTATTGCTTCTGGGACTCGGGCGACCGAAGATGATCCCAGATCATGTCGACGGATCCCAGGATGGTGCCGAGACACACGACATTGGTGAGCTGTTTGCCGCAGATTCCAAAGTCGCTCGGAGAGTCCCCGTGTGTTCACTCGGATTCCCAGTGTGTGCTGTGCGCATGGCACCGGTGCACAGGCTATCGCAGATCCCAGAGTCACTTGGGGAATCCCAGTGTGTTCACTCAGATCCCAGTGTGTGGTGTGACCATGGTGTATGGGTGACGCTGATGTGTCAGAGATGTCATTTGGACCTCATTTGAGATCTTCGGTGAGAGCGACCCCTCGCGTGGAATGCCGTTTGAGACCGTTCGCGATGGGTGCAAATCAGGTTAGGCACCCCAGGCGAGATTCGATGACCTCACTTCTCCGAGCCAATGAGCGACCCGGATTTGCTCAAGTCACGGATTACGTGCCAGACGCCAGGTTGAACCCACGACTTCAGCCAATCCTGGGATGGGAATGCTGGCCGCTCGTCATTCAGTTTAGTAAGTTTGTAGCTAATAGTGCGGAGGGGCGCCCTGGCGCGGTAGGCCTCCGTTTGCATGTGTAAAGATTCAATCAGAGTTCGATTTGCCGCTAAAGACGCAAGTGAGTGCCGCGGATTCGCAAAGTGCTCAAGCAGCACCGTGATCAAGCGCCTGACAGTGTAATTCGTCCATCCAATAAAATTCAAGCCCGTTAACCAAGTTATTTCGGCTCCTGCTGTTCTGGCTTTGTTATTTTGTGTTCCTACTCACTGGTCGTCGGTCTTCGGTCTGGTCTCCGGTGGTACTTCATATTTTCGCGTCGGAGGTGACCGGCGCTGAGGTTTCGTGGAAGCGGTTCCTGGGATAGTGGTTCCCAGTACCGCTTTGGTGGTTCGTGTGGTGCAGGCAACCGGGATAGTGATTCTCGGACCTGCTGTTTCGCCGCCCAAGTCGGCGTGGTGCGCGGGAGTCCCGGGGTGCAGAAGAAGAACCCCGACCAAGGACAGGCTCTAACCCGAGTCAAAACTCTTGGCCCCTCTGGACCGAGGAGCGAGTGAAGGTCCCAGCAAGTGGAGTCCCGGGGTGCAGAAGAAGAACCCCGATCAAGAACAGACTCTAACTCGAGTCAATACTCTTGGCCCCTCTGGATCGAGGAGCGAGTGAAGGTCCCGGTAAGCGGTTCTCAGTCTGAACCGCGGCGGAAGTGAAGTGACTGAGTCGACTCGAAGCCGGAGTCGCGGAAGGTGGAGGCTGGTACGGCCTGTGTCCAAGGCCTGAGAAGAGAAGTGGACAAGAGTGTGTGTAAGAAGTCGCGTGTGATATATAACAAGAAAAACTCGGGGGCATTTCGAGTTCGGATCAACGCGTACAGACTGGGACCTACCGAGCGAGAGTCACCTCCGCCCGGGTAGTTTCTGGGAACTTCTGGGATCAAGCAGCGGCTGGTGTGGCCGACCCGCGTCTGGGCCCACAGCGTATCCGTAGTCAAGAACCGGTCAAGGGATTTGCAAGGCGAGGCGCACACACCCGCTCGACTCATCCGAGAGTCGAGTGATTCTGGGATCAAGGAACTGGGTACTGGAATTCTGGTGATATACTGGGATCTGGGAATCTAATTCTGGGATTCTGGGAAGGCACCTCACCACACGAGTCAATGAGACCGGCCAGCTTGTCCTTCTCCTTCTGCAGCGTAGAATGGTTGAACGTCGTCCAGATGCCGAGGTCAACTTTAAGACCGGCCTTCTTGGCAGCCGAGAGAATGGTCTCTGCCTGGTTGCAATCGATCAGAGAGTAGATACGAATCTTGTCGGTGACGCCCTTGAGCGCGTGCAAGTCCTGCTGCATCTCGCACGCTGACTTGCACTTGGTGCTGTCAGGTTCCCAGTCCGGGCCCTTGCGGGGGATATAGTTGACGCCGGGCATCTTGACGTTGAGAGCGTCGGCATCATTGGAGAGCATGAGCCCCACGGAGGCGGCGAACGTGGCCAAGTGGAATCTCATCACGGAATTCCCGGAGCGAGTGAGACGAACTCGAGGAAATTGAATGTGATCGATGGAATGCACGGATGACACGAATTGGGACTGGACTTGCTGCCAACACTTAGGAAGTTTTTGCTTTCGTCTGTTGCGGTACATGCATCAAGCTGCTGTCTACCAAATGCTAAAGAAAAAGGCTTTGCTTTTGCTTTTTCTGAACACGAAGCCGGGTCGTTTGCTTTTGATTTGGTATTACTTCAATAACCTGGTTGATTATGATGATTCGGCATTACGCCGCTCTTCCAGCTGAAAGCTTAATCGCTTCTAAAAGTAGCCGTTTTTAAAATTTATTGAATTTAAGCGCAGATAGGCTTACAATTTGTTCAGTAGTTGTCTGCTTCCCCGGATAATCACTTGTTCGAGTCACTATGACAAGTTCCCATCAGTCATGAAGGCTGTCAATATGTTGTGCTATAAGTGGCACGCTGCTATAAACTTCAGCTCACTATAAGTGGCACGCTGCTCAGCTCACTAATAGGACAGTAAAATAATACTCAAATAGAAGGCCACTTTACCACCAAAAAAATAAACTTCAGCTCACTTAAGCCATTTTCTTGTTTAAACACAAACTCGTGAAGGGTCATCGTCCTTAATCGGATGCTGGGGACCTTCAAGAAATGACCAAAATAGTAGTAAATGTGTATACATGTATAAGATACAAATGTTATTGTACATGCACCTAATTTCTGTTGTTTGTTATTGCAAGAGTTTGGCAAAATGATTTTTGTGTTGTATTTTTTTTACCGCAGGCCGTTCGTATGCACGAATCATGCACAGGCTTCTTTAGCTTCGGGTGATTCCCGAAGCTAAAGATGCCTGTGCATGATTCGTGAATCGGGTGATTCCCGAAGCTAAAGATGCCTGTGCATGATTCGTGCATACGAACGGCCTCGCCATACCTTTTTTAAAATCGCGAAATGGCATCCCGATTTCTATAATAAACCCAAGTGAAATTTCGTTTTGTCCTGAAATTTCTCTTTAAAACCTGACTTTTGGGGGTAATCCAGCGGGCATCGTGGTAATGGCGCAACTATGGATGTGCGAGTGTTTCCCAAGCGAGTCTACGGGCAAAGCAGCACGGGTGACATCCCAACCAACGTTAACCCTGCGCACGCGAAGGTTGGCTGTTCAGTATTGATCACGGTACTTTTGTAGCACCGACCTGCCCATACTTAATGCAAGTGAAATCGATTGTTGCCCTAACATTTGTCCTAAACGACCGTTTGTCAGGTGTGACGGACACCCTTTCAACAAGAGAACGACTTGTACGGTCTGGAAGACGCTGAGCGGAATGTAGAGACTTCTGTAGCCGTTTCGGTCGCTTGCCGATTTTGAGCCCGCGAGGAGGAAGTATTGCGCCGAGCTTTAGATAAATGATCCGATGCGATGACCGGGTTCGAGGCGGGGTGGCTGCTAGTTGGAGGGCGTTTTCTGGTGCTGCAACAGTTTTGTGGAGCTCTGGCGGCCGTTTCTCCGAACCCAACGACGGTGAAGAAGCTAAATTTTTCTTTTATTGGTTGGGAGGGGAATGAATATTGACAGTCGCTGACAGACTTCTCGTTGGGAGGCATTTTTTACGCGAAGCAGATCGATCTCAGATCCGTGCTCGGACAAGAAAGTATCATTTGATCGAATCATTTCAGTACACTTATACTGCATTTTACTATACCATTTTGATTCAGCTTAATATCGATAATTTCGGTAATTCCCGCAGAGGCCTAATTCATGCAGCACGATTCTCGTCTCAAGACACAGCGAAACAACGATGTGAACTGTGACGTACAGTAATACTGAATCATCAACCACATACACGCCGTAATACTCAATCATCATACATGTACTATAGTAATCAAGCAGTAACGACCATTTGCTACGACGTTCTAGATTACTAGTTTTGGCGATTTTGGTACAAAAGGTGCAGTACTCAGTAGATCCGATGAACTAGTAGTTCTGGTGGATGCCAGCGCTTCAGAACCTCGATCGTGTGGGGCGTTTTGCTATTAACGTTAGTAAAATTTACTAGACACTGACTGTAAGTAGACAAGTTAGTAGCAGGATAATAATCAGGCAATAATACACTAAAAACTAAATGAATCTAAACACTCGGCATTGAGGGCCTCAGAGAGAAATGTATCCAGGCCATACTTCAAATTCTTAAACATGCCTAAGGTAAAGCATTTAGTAAGATCCGATTTTTGTTTGAAAATCGTTCAGTAGTGTCTAGTAAATTCTAGTAAAATGCGAGTGACGGAGCGATTCCCGCAGGAATCTGTGTCAAATCTGGGATACCTAAAATAGTCTGTACGAGGGGGTACCCCCCCCCTCGCACAGACTTTTGATTGGCTCAGACGTTTTCTCCTGCCCCTTTTATGCATGTTTCTTCCTGGGTCTGGGATCTGTTCCATCCGAAACGGCTCTCCACTTGCTGTTATGCGAAAAGGCTTATTGTTTTTAATAGAATGCACCCATTTATGTTGGGCCTTCAAGAAATGACCAAAATATAATATATTATAATATATATATTATATAATATATAGTATATGTACATGCATATCATATTGTACCCTATTTCTGAGAAACCAATATGTTTGCGTTTGCTTTTGCAGATTCTGGCAGCAGGATCTTTTTGTGTGCTTTTTTTTTTACCACGGGCTGGTCGTATGCACGAAGTTCGTCGTGCATTTACGTTAATGATTTTGTTTTTCAACAATCAATTGTTGTCGTGAGACAAAATAACGACGTGGACTGTGACGTAATACTGAATCATCATGCACGTACTATAGTAAACAAAAACTGTTGTGACGTACGTGGTACTAGATTACTAGGTTTGGGCGTTTTTGGTACAAAAGAAGGTGCCGTACTCACCAGCACCGATGAACCGGTGGTTCTGGTGGAGGCCAGTGGTTCTGAAGCGCTGGGCTCTACCAGAATTCATAAAAGTCACCAACCGCGCTACGTACGGCTGTTGTACTGTAGTAATACTAAAACATCCATAGTCGAGAGTGATACCGGTACCCCGAGCTTCATGCCGCATGGATTCCCTGAACATTGTTCAGAAAAAGCAAAAGCAAAGCCTATTTCTTTTTCTTTGGCATTTGGTAGGCAGCAGCTTGATGCATGTACCACAACAGACGAAAACAAAAACTTCCTAAGTGTTGGCAGCAAGTCCAGTCCCAATTCGTGTCATCCGTGCATTCCATCGATCACATTCAATTTCCTCGAGTTCGTCTCACTCGCTCCGGGAATTCCGTGATGAGATTCCACTTGGCCACGCTCGCCGCCTCCGTGGGGCTCATGCTCTCCAATGATGCCGACGCTCTCAACGTCAAGATGCCCGGCGTCAACTATATCCCCCCGCAAGGGCCCGGACTGGGAACCTGACAGCACCAAGTGCAAGTCAGCGTCCGAGATGCAGCAGGACTTACACGCGCTCAAGGGCGTCACCGACAAGATAGGTATCTACTCTCTGATCGATTGCAACCAGGCAGAGACCATTCTCCCGGCCGCCAAGAAGGCCGGTCTTAAAGTTGACCTCGGCATCTGGACGACGTTCAACCATTCTACGCTGCAGAAGGAGAAGGACAAGCTGACCGGTCTCATTGACTCGGGACTCTACGACGACAATGTCATCGGCTTCGACGTTGCCATCTACATGTACGACGAATTCGTGGCTGACACGGCCATCAGCTACGTAAACGAGATCCGCGGCTACCTCCGCAGCCGCGGGAAGAACACTCCGGTCACCTTGGCCGACACTGTCAACGTCTACAGCGCTTACCCCCAGCTTGTAGATGCTGTGGACTACGTCTCCGTGAACTACCAGTCTTTCTTGTATGGCGACGACGTGAACGAGAGCGTCGCTAACACTCTGAAGGACTTGAAGGACCTGCGTGTACTCGCCACCAACAAGGGCAAGAAGTTCGTGCTAGTGGAAACGGGTTGGAGCTCGAGGGGCTCTCAACCGAAAGTTGGTGTGGCTTCCCCCGCCGACCAAGCCAAGTACTTCTCGGACTTGTTCCACGCGACTCGGTCGCTTAACTTCGACTTCTACTGGTACTTCGCTTTCGACACGGACTTCTTCTCGGAAATCGCGAACGACTTTGGTGTGTTCTACGTGAACGGCACGCTCAAGAGGAACTTCCAGCAGCTGACCATCCGCCAGAGAGATCCTCGTGCCATTCGTAACGTTGGCTCGAAGCAGCTTTTGTCCGAGAGCGAGGACAACGTGAGCATGTCGAGCAAGTCGAAAGACTGGGTCGTGCAGGGGCAGCAGGTTTGGTTCTTTCACTCGGCCACCCAGCAGGTGCGCTCCAAGAGCAGCGACCGCTGTCTGGACGCGTATCAAGGCTGGGACGGTGGCATCGTTCACCTCTACCGTTGCCTGGACGGCGAGGCCAACCAGAAGTGGGCGTTCGAGAGTTCGACTGGGAAGCTGAAGCACGTGACGCACAAGGGTTTCTGCCTCGACACGGACCCTGCCCAAAACAACAAGGTGCAGCTGTACGGGTGCTCGCCGAACAACGCGAATCAACAGTGGAGCGTGATCAACCCTGCCAATATTTGAGCGTGGTTGATGCAAAGTTGCGCTTGTATTCGCGTTGGAGACCACACACACGGATTATTTCCGTCACAACAAATACAATGATCCTTCTCATTTGAACCTCTGGCGCTTTGGAATGATATTGATTTAGAGGCTTCAAAACCGTGCGACGAT
Source organism: Phytophthora fragariae (assembly GCA_009729435.1). Classification (NCBI taxonomy): domain Eukaryota; phylum Oomycota; class Peronosporomycetes; order Peronosporales; family Peronosporaceae; genus Phytophthora; species Phytophthora fragariae. The sequence continues at coordinate 612,807 of QQOI01000038.1, read as the reverse complement.
GGCGTCGAGCTCGATTTTAGATTTAAGCGTGTTGTTTTAATCCGCTTGACTCCTCTATGGTTGCATAATTTAGGATCAGAGGGTCTTAAGATACAATTTAGGGTCAGAACAAACTGCAAGCAAAAATATCCGCTAGACCATTTCAACCGTGGATGTCTTGTCTGGCTGGGTAAGACTCCAAGGTGAGGTTGGTGCACCTCACACACTGCTCATTCCGAGACCACCTAGTTTCCTGCAATGCAACGCGTCCGATCCCTCGCTCTATCGTGCACCATTCTGTTGGGTTTGGTCGTCAAGCCCTCTGTTGTCCACTGCTCCGATGTTGGCTCAAACTCCGACTTTCTTGACGCTGGCTCCGCTTCTGTTGCCAATAATAACCGTGTCAAGGTGTTCACAGGCCACGATGGGTCCGAGTGCTCGAATGCTTCATCGGTGGTGATTCAAGAAGGAGGTTGTGACGAAACCCTACAGTGCACCCCTTTCACGGTTGGGGCGGGAACTACTTACTATGGTCAAGGAGTCTGCAGTGATAGCCGAGGCGCTTATCTGCAGTCAACGTTTGGCGATGCTGGCCTCTTCGTGGTTGAATACTACGAGGACGCCTACTGCAACAAGTTGTACCGGAGCGACGTGTATCTGGCTGACTCTGGGTGCCACTACTTCACGCTGGGGGTGATGCAAATCTGGACAGCTGAGGACAAGTCGATGGCGGCGTTGACTGTTAATTCGGCTTGTGACGAGATCGACTGGTCGGTCTTTATGGATCTCAATGTGAGTGTCAACACTGGAACATGCATCCCCGACAGTGGGTACAACACCGAGGCTGTCAAGTATGTTCTGCTTGGGGAACCTGTATACTTCGATCCGTTTGCTGCAAAATTGGCCACCGACACGAACAAGTCGACAACGGCAACCATAACGACAACTACAACCGCAACTCCTGCTCCAACTGGTGACACAGGCACCTCGACGGCCCTTTCGGTCTTCACGATGAATTCGTTCTTGACCCTGCTGCTGACGTCAGTTGCAATTGCGGCCGCGAACTAAAGCAAAGCCGTGTCAGGCAGAAATCGTTTCAGCAAGAGCCTTTTGATAAATAACCACAGAATGAAAGTCGATTGGTACTTTCCGTTTTTTTTTAATGAAGTGTGCTCCTGAACAACCGCTGTAGCGGACCAATTTTGGGATCGCAGGAGTCATTCCCGCCAAGTATCGCGCAAAAACTTCGTCAATCGGATTTCTGTCGCGAAACATACCGGTATTGTGAATTCCGTCCAAATTTGCCCAATCGGATCGAATCGCCCTGTCCGTGCGCCGTCACCAAATTCATTGAATGTCGACGTATTGTGCCTTTCACTAATTCTGCCGTGATAATTCTGGCGTAATTATAATCCCATCTCGATCTTAATTATGGCTTCTGTAAGCTAATTCCATTGTTAATTCAAGGTAGTCCGAACGTGGCCGACTAAGTCGGCAGTCGGCCACGTTCGGACCTTAGTCTTAAGGTGGCGATGGTGATGATGAATTGAGGCGGAATAAGCTAATCCAGCCCGAGTTAGAGGGAAACGGGGCGAATGGCGGTTTGTGCTTATCCCGCCGTATCTCCGTCGATTAGCTCGCAAAAACCGATCGCGGGCGTTAGGGGAAGTGCTCCCAATCATAGGCAGAATTAGCATTAACCCTTTAGCAACCAGCAAATTCTAGTGGGTCCATCCGGACCTCTACTAGGACGTATCAAATGACTGGCATTTCGAATTTGGGCATATTTTCATCGAATCAGCTGCAACCGAATTCCTATCCCTCCCTCTACAATCTTGTGCAGCTCACGACCGCCCGTGCCATTACATAGGTCCCATAGAACCCGTACGCAACAACCTCTGCTGCTGGTGTGGTGCCACGCCCTGCGAGTGGGAGAACTACGCGGAAGAGCTGTGGCTGGCGGCCGGACGAGTGCAGCGCAAGCTGCTGCGACGCAAGCACCGCAATCGCGCGCTGCGGCAGACGCTGAGTCGCCTTTATCTCTATCAGAAAGGCGGCAACCTGCGTGGGCCCATACATCGCTGCGTGGCCAAGAAGCTGATGGAGTATTGGCCAGACTCTCCGAAGGTATGAACGACGTATATTATGTTTATGGCTCCGGCAGTTTGAGTTTCTCCATTGGTGTGATCGTCCTGTTGCTTTTCTTGCGCGTAAAGGTGACAGGGTCGTCGGTGGAGGCTCGGCAGAGCGCCTCGAGTGCAGATCGTAGCTGAGGTGAGTTTTTCAGCGCGTCTTTGTTGTGAAAGGCCGTAAAACACTCCACGTGAAAACCAACCTCACACTTTGTGCACCCATACCGGGACTTCTTTTTGATATTTCGCACGCTACAGAGATGACAGAGCAGCTTGCCGTTGCTGTGCTCGGTGGAGTTGGGCGATATCATGTGAAGTGACGCGTCCATTCCAACTATCTCCTCCAGTGTCTCGGTGGCGCGCTGCTTCTGTTGCATCTCGCGCCGACGCTTGTTCTGCTTCTCACCGCTGGTAAGTACGTCGGCCAATCTGCGTTTGAATTCGCGCAAGGATACTCCCTTTGCTGCGTCTGGCTTGACTGTGCTGAGTAACGTTTGTGCGTTTATTATTGCAAGGTCCATTAGCCACGTGAACATTGTCATGCCAAGGCGCTTTTCACGCCGACGAATTGGATTAGTGCTGCGCAGTTGGTCAACCCGGTCGACTGCATTCATACAAAGGTTGTATGCAGCAATCACAGTCGGTGCCATAAAAACTTTGCGATGCAACATTCGATCTTCTGTCCAGCGTTGGATGGGGTAGGTACCATGGCAGCAAAATACAGCTTCGTGAGATGATAAGGGCAGTGTCAGTACAGAGGGGGTAGCCTTCAAGTCATTAGTGTAGAAGATCACCACTTTTCTATCCATGTACACGATATAACCAGCCCGTTCGGCTTGAACAATTGCTGGTTCGTATTGAGTTCGCTTTGCCTTTGCTAGTCGGCGTTGAGCGTTCTGATGAGCTTTCTTCTTCGCCTCCCATTCTGGTTCTGGGTCCACTGCAGCAACCAGCTCCCAGGTTCGCCGCTCCCCAGCTCCCACGCGTGCAACTGCTGCTGACTCTGCGACCTTATTCCATTTATCTACCAAGTTGATACGCACTGTCCCCAGCAAGTGCATTTCACTGTCCGTAAATTTTAGCAACGCTTGGGCAAATGTGTGACGAGTGTAAAAGTTATCCGAAACAACAAGGCGATGCCCAGTAGGAGATCGCAGAGCCCGAGTCTGATGGCCGGCCATTGCAATCCACATAGCCGTCGCAGTGTCCGGCTCGATGGCTACATCTTCCGCCCGTAATGTGTTGTACAGTGGAGTCCTCAATGTCGGAAACAGGTTCGTGTAGCGCTCCGCCGGCGTGGAGGGCATGCTGTTGCCAGATGAGTTGTCCCATAGTGAGTGCACATACAACGAGCTCCACCCCACTACGGCATAAAAGCGAACCCCGTATTTATCGGGTTTCGATGGCATATAAGTCTTTGCCCGCGTCCGTGCCTTCGTCCGCACAGTCATTTCGTCAATACTACTTACACCAATAGGAACTGCGAACTCTGCAAACCGCTGCTGGAAATGCTCCATTATTCCGCGGCACCGCCAAAGAGGGTCGCGTTCTTTGTCGAACGAAGGCTGCTGGGGTGGATGTAGCGCGAGGGCGCCTCGAATCTGTTGAAACCGGTTTCTAGACATCGTCTCAATGAACGCCTGCTGCCCAAGAAAGCGGCGTTCAGACCAGAACTCGGCTATTTCATTTAGGGGGCAGATGCTCATCGCGATCTCGAGGCCTAAATAGGCGTTGAACTCGCTTTCAGTGATCTTTGCGTGTCCTTCCTCCACTAGCACGTCTGACGTCCACTTCCGTAAAGAACCAAGAGAAAATACCGTACTCCGCCTTCTTTTCGTACGCCTTCGCTACTTGGTCGGCTATGGTCACATGGAGACTGCTGTTGTTGCGCAGTGAGGCGATGTAGTCTTCGCCCAGGGTGCGACGATCGAACGGGCTGGTGGTGGGCGTGTCTCCGGCGCCAGAAATATCTCCTTCGTCGTCGCGGGTAGCCACTCCGTCGTCCGAAGCAACGCTGCTGCAGTCGTCTTCGTCGTCAGCTTCAACCTCCCAGTCTCCTGTCAGGTCCTCCTGAGATGTGGTTGAGCTCATCGCGGCGTCTGTTTTGTTTTGAGCGTGCAAAGGAGGGAAGGAACCTCTAACGAGCTAATATTAGTGCACTCAGCTAGTAACGGAACCCTAGGTGATGGTCTGATAGAGGTCTGGGTGGACCTCTATGAACGTCAACGTGCCGACCTGCGGTAGGGGCTAGCTAATTTTGCCCAATGACATTTATTTTCAAAGACCAGTAGAGGTCTAAGGGGACCTCTATGAAGCATGGGAGCTAAAGGGTTAAATAAAGGTAGGTCGCCCTTTTATGGATCTAATTCCGCATGAACTAGAGGGTTGGGCTGGTAGCGCTGGTCATACACAATCTAATATAATACTTCGAAGTATGTTATAGTGCTCGTATAATACTACAACTAAAAACTATTAACACTATAATATATCACTACTGTATTTCAATATATTAATATTGAATTAAATTGTAACATATTACTATTGTATTAAGGTATACTATATTATAGTGCTCGTGTAATGCTACGTCATAATAAAAATGCTACCACGCATCTCCTGCGCGACATCCATTATTCAATCGCGGAACCCCCACGGGTTTCCTACGACCTATCCGTAGGAGAGGGTTCCCGGAATTCCGGCCAAAAAGATCGGTTTCTTTCAAATCACTACTTGTATCAATCAATCTAGTGAACCGACGTAGGCCGCCACCAACACCCTCAGTCTTGCTTTTCGGTCGCCGCAGCAGCTCTCCCCCGTTATTACGGTAAAACCTCCGCTGCTGTGGCGCCGATGAAGCAAGACTGAAGACCACCAACACCGATCGCCGACACCCCAACCCCAACACCGTTCACGCCAACACCGACACCGGGGAGGCCGACACCGACGCCGTGACCATGCACGCCGGGGCCGTTCAAGTATGGACCCACTGCGACACCGACGATCACCTCGCCTGTGCTCGTACATCTGTCAGACGCTGTTGGCGCCAGAGGTGGATATGCTGTACGCGAAGATGTCCGCCCATCTCCGAAAGGTGAGAGGTTACATGCGTTATGTTGACTCACTTGACTCCAAGTCTAATTTTTACAGAAGCCTACATACACTATCAGAAAGAGCTGGTTTAGCTCAGATCCCCCTACGGGGAGTCAATAGATATTAATAGTAGTAATATTACAATACATGTAATGTTGGTAATCCCGTATCTGAACGCATCATAAATCCCAACACCGTTTGGGCCACACGCAAAACAGAGGCTTTCAAACCCAGGCCCGGCATCATCGTACTTAACGTTTTCTAGTCATCTCCCTACTCAAACAGTTGGCAATTTCACGCGAAAGCCTCTATTTTTCCGTGGATTAAAGCATTCGGTTTTTGAGATTATTAAACTATTTAGCTTGAAGTTTGTATACTTTTGTTTCGTGTGTGCCACATATGGCGTGCCCCGAATTATTCCTGTTTGGGCTGTCCGTACACTTCGTAACCGAAGGCACTACCAGTATTATTATAGCAGTCCACCCGCCAAAATCGGTGAAAGGCACAATACATGTATTTTCCCCAACCGAGAAATACCCGTGCCCGACAGCACGTACCGCTCACGCTGTGTGACTAACACCCTAACGCTCACAGCATCTTGAAGACAAAAGTGCAGCTATGGATTCGTGCTCTGTGACCCAAATCTTTATGACAGACACCAAACCTACGGATGTGGTACGGTACTGGCGTCGGCGCGGTACATTTACTTCACTATGCTCAGCTGCTCCCAGCTCTGAGAGCACTCGACCATCAAATACGGCGAGTCCCAAAAGATACATTGCAGGTAGGCGTCGCGACGCTACGCCGCATTGCTGAATCCATTAACACCATCGTACTGTGTGAATTCGAAGGCAGTATCACAGCCACCTCCCCCATTTTTTGCGGTCGCAATGTTCTGGGAAGTCGGTTGGCTTTAGCGTGCTAATACCTTCATTCGCCCGGGATTCGTGGATGCCTGTGCTAAACTAAATCAAAGCTACGGTTGGCTTTTCCGGTGAAACGAGTTTTGAGCGTTTGATGCTGTGTTTGGTGCTAAAATGATCCAACATCCACCCAAAGCTGCAACGATCTATTTATTGGATGCGGGGTGAAGGTCGACCTCAGCCAACTTGTCGGCTTCATGGCAGACCAATTAAGCTCTCGGCTTCGATGCCCAACAGATAGATCGGCAGTCAGGTCTTATCCCACACCCATTCGCAGCCCCCACAAGACCGCCATGAATAAATAGCTATTGCCACCAGTAGCTCGCTGTGTTGATGATCTCGGTTCCAACTCGCACTTCCGATTTCGCACCACTGCAAACGCGCAAGACATGAAGTTCACTGGCATTTACGCCACAGCCATCGTAGTCGTGCTACAACTCAGGACGGCGCCTTCGGATGCTACCAGCGACCAAGTGAGCATCTATGCCAGTTACGACGACAGCCTGTGCACAAACGTTTCGACCGTGAAAATTCACGAAGGCGGTTGCGACGAGACTGAGCCCTCTGGGTGCACGGGCAACAATGTTTACTACGGACAGGGGAGTTGCAGTGACAGTCGCGCCAGCTTTCTCGACGCAACTTTCGGAGAAGCGCCGTACTTCATGGTCGAGTATTACGAAGACATCAAGTGCGACAAACTGGTTTCGAGCGAAGTGTACCTCGCTGATGGCGAATGCCTCTTCTGCTCGACGGGCTCTCTGAGGGTGTGGACTGCTCAAGATAAATCATTGGCAGCAGTTCTCCTGGCCGGAAGCTGTGACAGTGCTGAGTGGGGAATCGATGGTTATCTCAATGTGAGCGTCAACACTGGGGTCTGTATTCCCCAAGACGAGGGTGACTCGCTGGCTGTGAAGTATCTTTTGATTGGCGATCCTCCCGCGTCGAGCTCGATTATCCCTGGTACACCACCTGCCAACAACAAAGTCTACATAACTGCTGGCAACGATGATGCGGCTTGTGAAAAGCCTTCGACCGTGACTATCGTGGAGGGGGGTTGTAACGAGACCGAACCCTCGGAATGCTACGAATACCGGGTGGGCTTCAGCAGTGTGAAGATGACATACTACGGCCAAAGCTTCTGTAGTGATAGTCGTGAGTCCTACCTGCAAGCGACGTTTGGTACTTCGCCCCTCTTCGTTGTCGAGTACTTCAATGACAATTCATGCACGAATATGATCTCCAGTGAGGTGTATCTTGCGGACGGTGGGGATCACTTCTTCACGTTTGGCGCCATGAAAGTGTGGATCGCCGACGACAAGTCACGCGTTGCGCTTCTCGCTTCGACCGACACTTCCGACAGCAGCAATTGGTTCGTCCCGGGTAACATGAACGTGAGCGTCAGTCCGAACGATTGCATCGTCGAGAGCATTTACCGCATGAATTCCATGAGGTATGTTCTAATGGGGGATATTTCTTCTTCTTCATCATCATCATCATCGTCGTCGGGAAGCGAGACAACCACTACGACGGCAACCACTACAACAAGTACTTCGAGTGCACCCTCGCGCTTCTTGCCCGAATCAATCGCTGTGCTGCTCATGTGGGTAGCGATAAACTTTTCACTTTAGTGCGGGGGGCAAAACGGTTGGCTATCCCCCCCACAGCTACAGCTTCTAGTAAGGCTCAAACAGCGAGTCTTGAGGTAGCTGATGAGCATGATTTCATGCAATTTCAAAGCTTTAAGAATTGCACACAAAGCAAGAGTCAATACATTCACGATTCAATACAGTCACGTACTCTCGAAGCTACTTATGTACTTGAATTTGTTCAACTTCAAGATTAACATACTATTTAGATCAATGCTGGAAACTATGAGGGCATGAAAACACATACTTACCACCGTAGAACTATGAGGGCATGGGCATCATAGAAACTGAAATCACAGCGACAAGCATACCTTCCGTTTGCAAAACAACCAACCTAGGTGCCTCGAGTAAGTCAAAAACCAGCTCCTGGCCATGACGCGACTTTATGGAAATGCTGTAAATTAAGAAAGCACCTTCGTGGAAGTGCCGAAGCTACAACCAAAGTGGCGACAACACCATGATGAACCCAAAAGTCGCGGGGGTCTGAGGTTACCAGCGAGTACTAAGTAGTACGCTGTAACGCACACAGAGCCTGCTGCAGACTGCGTCTAAATCCCACTCGAAGTGAAAACATTGAGCTTGTTCTAGGAAGGTTTCACAGCAAAAGAGACTTGCCTTGTCAATCGATTGTCGCTCCGATTGTTTTCTAAAGAGTATTCGTACTACTGTAGTAATTATGGAGACTTGACTCATGTGTACAACTACTGTATTCGTTTCTTTCGCGGGCTCAGTTATCTTGGCTCCCAGATTAGCACTATTCATGTTTATTGCAGTCAAAGTATTGCTACTTCCACTCTCAAAAGATCTCTGGCGAGAAGAAGCGACCCCTCGGGCGTCCTAACTCGGCAAAGAAACCAAGGCTAGACTCTACGTGTGGAGAGGCACGTAGCCAGGGTCATTAAACCCAGGAAGTAGTCCAGCCCTGAAGCCATTCAGAATGGATCATCAAGCGCGACCCCCGGATGGGTCTCTAAAAGCAGGGAGTCCTCTGGTGGCTACCACAGCAATGGCAACGGAATCGAAGCGGAAGGCACCGTCACCTGGCGGTGGGGAGGACGCGAAGCCCACCCCGGTGAGTGGCAGTGGTGAATAAGAAGTGGGCTGGGTAACCAGCACCTCTGCGCGGAGGGAGAAGCGTCGAACGAAGGCGCATCCAGGAAACGGGAGTGGAAATAAAGAATCTGCTACCCACGAGAAAGCACAGGTTGCTACCGGAAAACGGCAGTCAAAACTCAAGGCCAATATCCAGAAACACCGTAAGCTGACCGGAGAAAGCGGGGACGGGCATGCGTCTTTCTACAAACTCCTAGAGCTTCTGCGGTCGGAAGCCCCACCAGAACACATCTATCAGATGTTGGTTCGGATCTATGAGCTATCCAAGCACAGTCGCTTCGAGGAGTATCAGAAAGGCCTGGAAGATATGGAAAATGAAGGGGAGAAGAAGAAACTACTCGCCGAATGGGTCGACCTCATGCCAACCCAATTGCTGGAACGCTATGCCTGCTATGAGGCAAAGTGGGACTTTTCTGCGCGTGAAGATGACCTTCTCCTGGCGCGAACAATGTACATCTGGCTCATCCAAGAAAAAATCGACAAAAAAGAACTGGAGCTGCGAATTCGTGTTTTTAATTTCGTGAACAAACCAACGCGTGATGCCTACATGCCTGTCAAGAAGCAAACTCAAGCCAAGAGTTACAAGGAAGCACTTCAATTGAAAACCCCCGCGGTTGGCACTGGCCATGCTGGTTCAGCACACACCGCTGACAAGATGCTCAAACTCGCTACCCAACCGGCAGCACCCCTGATGAAACCACGCCAAATGACAAGTGAGGAAAGAGAGATTTTGAATTTGATTCTCTCGCACAGAATGGAAGTCAAGAATGTACCACCTTTCCTCGGACAAGTATTCAATCCAGACGAGGTAGCAATTATCACAGAACTGTTGCAACAGCAAGAGTATCCTCTGTACGCGCACCTCCTGGCAGGACAAACCGTTCGGGATGGTATCAGCCAAAACGAGCTACTTCAAATGATTGATGCAGGAGAGGCGGGTCTCCCGGAGCAACACTTTCAAGTGCAGAAGCTGAAAAGTGACTTGGTGCGCCTACAATTTGATGCGGAACAGCGACTGCTCACTTTTTTCTTCCGCAGTGCTCGAATTGCAAAACAATGGGCAGGAGCCTACTGCCCATTCGACAGGCGTGGAATGAAGCTCATCGATTACAAAGGGCTACGACAGGATTTCCCTGATGCTTTGCTCCGACTTGGAACTTATAGGTTTTCCATTTTGTTGCTGAGAGGCAAGTTGAGCCCTACGGAAATGCATGCACTACTGACAACAGTGCTTAAGCTGCAACTTGCTGCACTCAATCATCCGATTCTGGGTCAAGAACAAGGTGGAAAGGAGCGATGGGAAGTAATTGTGAAAGGTTCAGGGTGCCCTGAAATACTTAGACGATACTCACGTATTCAACTACCTCATGCAGTTTTGCTCATCCATCACTCGGACGTGCACCTACACCTGCCTTGCACAAAATGCAGAAGCAGATGGCATTCCTATGTACACTGCAACGTTAAGGACGAAGATCAAAAGCACGTAGCAGACAAGCGTACGCTCAAGATTTCGGACTGGTCGCATATCTCGCCTATCGAGAAGGCTGCAACCTCACCCGAGGATATCCAGGATGTGGATCAACAATTGGCGCTGTTAGATACGTTGAACACAAACGACGGAGGAACTTGCCGCCCGAAAACGATATTAACTCCTGGTGCCTCAGATGGAGCACAAGTCCACGTGACAGTGACAACTCCGCCTGCCCCAGATGATGAAGAGATGAATGAACCACGCGCAGAAGAAGAGTGTGCTACGGAGGATACTACGATTCGTAGCGAGATTGAGAGGGCCAAGGTGCTAGCTAATAACGCTCAGATGAGCAAAACGGCTTCACCCGAGCCAGCACAGAAGGACCAAGCTTCACCTCTAAAACGGGTCAGAGCCAATACGTCTACGGAACCAGCAGGGGAAGACGATACACCGAGTATCATAACACCGGAAAATGCATCAGCAATTGCTCAGCAGGCAGCATGTCGCGTCCAGCAACCCAATATGCGCCGAGATACTAAGATTTTACGCCAAGGGTCCAATCCCACAATATGCTCCGTCGCGCTACCAGCAGCCAGAACAAAGGCGGATCTTCCGATAAAGAAAGCGTCAAGGCAGCTTTCGCTTTTCGATACTTACAGAACAGGACCCGGTGTTCTTTATTCGACTGAAGCTACATGTACTACCCCAGTTGACAAGATACATGAGCATGTACCTCAATCGCAACAAGTGCTGAAGTCAGCTGCCAAAGTATACCCAGTTGCAACAACAAGAGATGGGGAGTACAACAGCGACGAGGAAACGAAAGCTGACGTGTCTGATTTTGAAGAGATGACTTCTCGTGGACCATCACTAGATGGAAAGGGCAACGCCCACACTGAAGAAGATGACAACGAACCTAGAATTGTAGGGGTAAATCCAACCGAACTGCATTTTACATTGGAGATGTGGATCAAAGCATTAGGTGGGGCAGTCACGGATGTGGAGCCAAACGGACAGTGTGGCTGGGCTGCTCTCTTCGCGGTAATGCACAACTTGTATGGAGAAACCTTGTCGATGACGTCAAAACAGATCATGGAGGCAACTATCATGAAAAGGAAAATCCTGAATTTACTTCTGGCAAAGCTGCACTTCCTAGTAGGAGCCCGTGCGATCGATTTGTCGATGGAACCGGGGGCTTTGTACTCGTTATCCCAGGATGAAGTACATGAACCCACAATCGACAGACTTGCATTGTATCTGGACGCTGAACGCAAACGCAGCGTGGATGTTCCTGTGCCTGGGTAAGTCACACGATGCTCAAAGGGGCCGCTTTGTTCATGCGGGAGCCGATTTACATTATTGATGTTCACGAAAATGGCAGTGCCCACCTCGGAGTGTACCTCTTCAAACAGAGGACAAATACAAACGGATGCACGAGTGAATTCCCATATTTCCAAAATCTGAATGTCGGAAACCCAAAGCAAATGATGATTGAGCTTCGCCAAGCACAAATACAGCCGATGGTCCTAGTGCTGAACCGGAACAGAGGTAATAACCACTTCCAAGCAGTGACCTACCCTGACAATACTTCAGACAGCATCAGAGACCCGAAGGCATTTGAAACAATGGCCGACAGACATCAGGAGCTACTGCATGCGTTCGGAGTGGAAAGATTGCCAAAGGGTAAGAATGACATGAGAACAATTACTCTATTGGCGAACCACACGATTAAAAACGCTCAGAAACATAGCGCTGCTTCAGATGCACAGTTCCATGACAAAGGAGCACCAGCAACAAACGAGACTATTGGTATTACTACGGAGACCAAGCTCAAAATGCTGAGTGCCTCGGAGACTGTGTAGTGGAGGAAACAGGTGGGAGCGCACAACGAAGCCTTGTCCAGGCTTCGATGCGAAACTTTGGCTCGAAGGTGTCTAAACGAGATCATGCACGCAACGTTCAGCATCTCTTCCAACACCATCGAGCTAAACGACGGACACGTATAAAATTTGAGTTACCAAAGCAACAAAAACAAAAAAGCGAACTTACTGCGAGCGATCATACCTATGGGATGGCCACCTACAATGTAGGCGGTCTGGCCTCTTATATTAAACAACTACCTCAGCTTTTTCAAGGGTTCAGAGAGAAGCACCGGCATGGAGTTGATGACATTGTACTCATTCAGGAAACTCACCTCGACGTAGCGGAGTCAGAGTTTGCGGAGCGCCAATACATATCAGTATGGGGATTTAAGACGACAGCAAACTCAATCGCCTCTTTCTGGTCTCCAGCACATGCTGGCAGCGACCCCACACGAGCCCGCCATGGCGGCGTTGGAATACTAGTACACCCGCATGGACCCATACAAAATGCCTTGCCCTGGAGAGAGGACTTGTGGACTGCCTACCGACAATTTATCCAGTGCTCACTACAGGGAAAAGAACTTTTAGTGATGA